>PVKB01001514.1:7309-406811 GCA_004027205.1 Ctenodactylus gundi
TTTTTTTATTTTTTTTTTTTTTTTTTTTTTTTTTTTTTTTTTTTTTTTTTTTTTTTTTTTTTTTTTTTGTCAATGTCTTCAACTTCCCTGTGTTCTTTGGCTCCACCACTATAGTCCATTTTGGCCTGGCATTGCAAACCTTCTATATGATATTTTTGTCATTTTTTTCTGGTCTTTTACCATAGATTTGACTAAAATCCCCGAACAGAAGCCATGTAACAGTTTCAACATCGGTCTGCCTTGAGATTTCTTTCACCAGAGTAAGCAATCCACTGCCCTTAATCTCAGTTTCAGGCAAAGTATCTGGACAAGGGCAAAATTCCGACAAATTTATGGCCAGAGCGCAGCACATGTGGATTTTCGGCCACTTGCCAATATAGTCCTCCTTCCCATCTGAAACTTTTTGAGCCTGTTCTTTCCAATCCACACTTTTAGCAGCATCCTGGTCTTCTAAACTCTGACCAGAATCTCCCATCAAGCTCATCTCAGAGCACTTCAAGGCTTCTCCAGCAAGCATCCTCAAACTTTTTAAAATTCCTGTCACACACTGGTTCAAAACACTTCCAAATCACACGGTTAGGTAAAGTACAGCATTGACATGGTGGGGAAAAACAAAACAAAACTAGGATAAAGGACAAAATCAACATATACACTTCCAGGTCAAGCTCAAATATCTGCCCCTTCCAGCCAGGCCCCACCTCCCAAACCTACACAATATTTATAAAAACATGGGGATACTCCAGATCCAAACCACAATAGTTACAGATTCACTCCAGTATTCCAGTCTTAACCATTGTCTTTGAATAACAATCCTTGGCACAGAATTACACCAGTCTTCTGCTTATGTTCTTCTACCTCGTGCTTGAGGAGTCACTGAACTTTCTGGCTCTGAAAGGTTCATAAGACAAATATGGACTCTATATTTAGACTTGTAAACCACCCAAATAAATTCTGTTAGTTTCACTTTTGTAAGAACCATAACCAATGCAGGCTGTGTGGATACTTCTGTCGGTGCCTGGCTGATTGCATTGCCTAATCCTCACGAGTGTGTATGTGCTCCCTTCCCACCTACCCCTAATGCTGTCTAAAGCTCTTCCTACTTCACAGTCTTTTTTTTTTTTTTTTTCTTTTTCTTTTTGCGAGAAGGCTTACGTGGACTGAGCTGTAGAACAAAATTCTTTCAGGGTGGCTACTGCTTGTTGGTCTACACTGTCTCTTTTTTTAGGTGTTTCACTACCTGCTCTCTGTTTTCCCAATCACACTGCTGATCTCACTCTCATGGCTTTTCCATCTGGTTAGCTCCCGGTTCTCCACGTTGCACAAAGCCCCTGGCCCGCTGAGTCGCTGAGTGAGAGTTAATGCACAGCCACTATGTGCTGCCTGCTGGTGGGAAAGAAGCTGGGGGAGATGGGTTCTGAATAAGTATTTTCACCTTGGAGTTACAGGAATTGGTAAGGATACCTAGGCTGCTGTGTTTCTGGCTGGTCGCTGGGTGTTGCTCCTAGTTTTCACATTGCGTGATTTCCAGTAAAGGATCTTCTAACCCCTCAGGTCCCTCTGCTCAAGAGTGGGTCTTGGTAGCTCAGATGGCTTTGACAGTTCTCATATGCTTAGTCTTCCACCTGAACCCCACAGATGGGACCTTCTGCCCTTGCCAGGCCCGATTCATTGATTTTTTTTTTTTTTCTGCCTACACATTTTGTTCAAGCGCTTTTCCACCCTGGCTGAAGCACCTAGGCCCCGAGTCTCTCTCTAGAGGGCTGACTTTTGCTGAATCATCCATACTGCCTGACAGCACTGGTAGGGCTCAGAGACTGACTTCCCAGAGTTCTCTGTCCATGGATGGGGCTTGTCAGCCATGTGTGAGTTAACTTGGTCATTTTTCCCTCCTCAGTTGGGGATGGGGGTCCACCACCTCACTTGTGTCTTGGCTCTTGTGTCTTCTGGCCTCTCCCAGTCTCCCCCACCTGATTCTTCCCACCCTCCTGCATGTTCATGGTTTGCCTGAATACTGTGTGATAGGCTCTATTCTCTGTCTTCTTTCTTCCATTCAATATTTTTTCTTGTTTCTCTCCTTAGTGAGGTTGCATATTTCATCTTTTTTTTTTTTTGCTTGTTTGTGTGTTTTTTAAAAAGACACACTCAGAAAACTGAATGGTGCCGGGACTATGAGGTCACCCTGCTTTCTACCATACCTGCAGCCTCTCTCTCTCACTCTCCAGCTTTATTTTTAATAAACAGATTTCTCTTGATGGTGTGTCCTGGACTTTTGGTAAGCCACAGTATCAGTGTATCTCCTTATCATATTCCAAGTTGTAAGCTCAACTCCCAACACCAATCTGAGAAGAGAAATACAAACACCGGTAACATCCAAGACCAAAATGTCAACTATATATTACCACATGATAAGAACTTCATAAAAGGATCAATGCAAATCCATTAACTAAAGTGGGAAAAAGTGAAATATTAACATGGAATAGACTAAACATTAAGCATTAGTGAAAGCAATGTTAATATAAAATATATTTTTAAATAATAATGTGGAGAGAATAAATCCTAGAAAAAACTGAGAAAGAAAGAGAAAGATAAAAGATTAAAATCAAGAAGAAACAACAGGTATAAAAATCCTCCTAAAAATGTAAAAATATAAATTATGCTAAATTATGAGAAAAATTGAGAAAAAACCAAAATAGCATTAAATACAGTAGATAAAAATTAAAAACCGACAAAAAACCTGATTCCATACTGTGAAGGCATTTAAAATGGGTACTGTTCCTTTTGAGGCAGTAAAACTGAAATCCATCCAACATTAGGAAGGCTATAAATTCCTATTAGAGTCCAATGTGATTCTGAAAAGATTCAGCCCAAATAGGTAGAATTTGTTTGGGCAGTCTGGAGGCTGGGCTCTACTCCTCTTTGTCAAATAATGAATACCAAGAATTGTTTGTGGCAGGATTAGATTTGCACCACAAAGCTTAATCTTTTGTACCTGAGGATAGGGATGTTACTAGTCAGACCTGCCTGACAGCCATATTGCTAGCCTTGCCCATGGGCTTGTGGTAAGCCACAGTATCTAAGCATCCACTTACCATATTCCAAGTTGTAGGATCAATTCGCAACATGTTGGAAGAGAGAAAAATTGCCAATAATATCAACAACTAAAAGCCATCAGTGTATTGACACGTGATAAAAACCCATCATGCTTAGTGAAGTGAGTCAGAAGCAGAAAGTGAAATATCGAACGGTCTCTCTGATATGAGAAACCCAGATCACAATTATCTCACAGAACTTAATTGGGACAATAATGAGAACTGGGGATGAGGGGGGATGATGGGGGTGGGGGCAAAATGAGAGAGGGAAAGGTAACCTTGCCAAGATATGTGTGTGCACAAAATGCTCAAGATCACTGTAAACTTCAAATTTTGCACTTAAAAGTATCAATCAAATGAGAGAAAAAGTAATCTGAACAATGCCACTAACCAAAGGGAAATCTACACTGTGTGCCATATGTCCTCAGACACTTAGTCATATGCTTGAAGTGTAAAAATCCATCCAAACAGCAGCAGTGTATATTCTGAATGTTTCCCAGTGAGGTAGAGGTGACCAGGTGCACAGAGATTGTGCTATAATGGAGAACAATAGTCATAAAACTTTTGTCACATCAGCGGTGCTAGTGGTCTCAGAAATCTACATACACTTGGTCTCTTTTTTGGCAACAAAGTTTAAACTGTCTTTTTAAGCAGAAATATCTTTCGCTTCCTTCTTACATGCTGCCCCTTTTGCTACCCTGAGTTCTTAGCTGCCTGTTTCAGTCATTATTTTAACAAGCACAAATTCACGGTTAGATTGGGCACCCTCAGCCACTGAAGAAAAGTGATGGTTGGGCTTTTGAGATACACACACACTTGCAAATTGAAAGGTTTCTGTTCCCCACACAGCCTGCTCAGACAATGGAGTACTTCATTAACTGGCTCCCTTTCCTGAGAATGTCTAAACCTGCAGGCCCTGGCTGGGAGGGCTGGTGACTTCTTTTACTTGGCTAAGTCACGCTTTTGCTCAGATGGCACATTGGTCTGGTAGCAGTGTCTGCATTTCTGAGTGTGCTGGGGCTTCCTCTTTCAGCTGATTCTAGGAGGATACATTATTATTAAATAAATTTCAAAATGTTTTCAGTTATCACCAGATGTTATTATAATATATTTATTTTAGATTAAATTCATTGTCATTACACTGCGTTTAGATAAAGATTATTTTGAAGAAAGTTCAAATAAATAGTTTGGGAAACAATTGTCTAGAAATTAAATACAGAAATTATTACATAATACGGAATGATAAATTTATGAATAAACTTGAAAGTTAAGTCATATGCTTGGAGTGTATAAAGTGTCACATATCTTTTAGAACACTGGAACTTTTAGGAAGGACCCAAAAGACAGGAAGCAGTGATAAAATATATGCTCAAAAATAATTTAAAAGAAAATTCATAGATTATGAGTAACATCTAAAAAGTTACATTTTATAACAAAATGACACCCAATACTAGAAAGTAGTATTAAAGAAGAATTACATGTAGATATGTGCTGAACTCTTATTTAAAGTATAAAAAGAAAAACTTTCATAAACAACTATCAAGAAAAAGAACTAACTACCAAATAACGATAGTCATTAGGCCTTGAATTTTCATTTGTTTAAACAAAAGTTACAATTTGTGAAAATAAATAAGAACTAAACAGAGATGATTATGATGCAAGAAACCTCTGTTTAAGCAATACAACTATTTTTGTATAAAAGCAAACAGTAAAATTTTCAGCTATTCAATTTATATTAAACGGACTATTTTGGTTGCAAGTGACTGACACCCATTCAATGTAGTTCATGTTACTGAGTGATGTAAAATGCATATAGTGAAATTGAATGGCTGATGTTCTTATTTTAATTTTTTGAGACAGGTTCTCCCAGTGTCATCTAGGATAATATCGGACATGAGTTCAGTATGTAGTCAAGGATGGCCTCTGTCTTTCTTTTTTCTCTTTGATTGTGGGGCTGGTGATTAAAACTCAGGCCTTCGATGTAGGTGGGTACTCTATTACTGTGCAGTATCCCAATCCCCCTACCCTCAAATCATTAGAAATTTTACTTACTCCATGTTTGGGTTCTGTGTTTATGTAATTTTCAGAAATACTTTTGCAATGTCATCTTAGCATTTGGAAAAGAGCACCACAGTGGAAAGAGAGTCATTCTTTCTTCCTGAAAGTGTCCTACCTAAGAGGATAACGAGTCCAAACTGTGTTAAGTTCGCATCTCTGAACTAATATAACTCTGATTAGTCAGGCATGGTTCATGGATAGCTCCACCATAATCATGTAAATGAAAGTATAAGACAGGTTGCCATTGCCAGGAAACATGGAAAACATGCTTAATGGATACTCACACACTAAGAAAATGGATTGTTATTGGCTCAGATATGGAGAAACACAGCAGATGGGATGTATTTTTCTGAACAGATACTTTTTGTGCAGCTTTTTTGCACACAATCACAGAGATGAACAGTCTGCAGAGCTGCTGTCAGTAATGTAAGAGACCTAGGAGAGGTGAGAATGGACTTCAGAGAAAGTGGTCACCTGACCCAGGCACAACTGACGTTTCAGTTACATCTGCCAAAGTGTTCCTTCTATAAAATATTCTAGCATGGCAGCCTGGGCTAGAGTGGGAGCCTGTCTCGAAAGAAAGAAAGAAAGAAAGAAAGAAAGAAAGAAAGAAAGAAAGAAAGAAAGAAAGAAAGAAAGAAAGAAAGAAAGAGAAAGAAAGTGAGAAAGAAAGAAAGAGAAAAAGAGGGAGAGAGAAAGAAAAGAAAAGAAAAAATAAAGATTCTAGCATGAAAGAAGCAAGGAGAGAGGAAGAATTTTGTTTCTCTCATGGAGCAGGGAAAGGCAGCCTTTCATTCAATTTAGAAAATTTGATCATTTGAGTGGAACCTTTTTCACACTGAAAGATCCAAGCCACGGAGACTCCATGACAGGCCTTAAACTCCTCTTTCAAGTGGCAGGCCTAAAGTCTCAGGTTCCGGGAAAGGTCTGGGTTTCAGTTTCCCCGAAGCTAGGTAGCTGTTTAACAATTATGAATGGGAAAAAGGTATGTTGCTCAAGGCTAAACCCGGGTCCTTAGGCTCTGGAAAGCATCACCAGATATGCAGTCTCTTGTGAAACAAAGAGTCACTGATAGAGACTTTCCCCCGGACCCTTCCTGTGTGATAATCAATCAGTTTTGTGATAAATAACTTGAACGGTTTTTGTTACAATCTTGTGGTTTTTGCCTATAAAAATCGAGTGTGGATTGTGCTCGGGGCTTCTCCCTTTGTCTCCACTGCGCTGGAGTGGGAAAGCCCAGGCTCATCGGTATCGGCTCCTGCGGTCTTCCTTGGGGTCTCGCAATCTGGGCACAACAACACTAGTGAGTACAGCCTGTTTTATTTAATCTACGAGTTAAAATGTGACTGTCATTGTAAAGCACTCAAAGATAAAGCTAGAATAAAATTTCAGTAAATATGTGGGCATGTCAGGCTGCAGTCAATTTGAAACATGTAATTAAGCATCATAATCTCCCCCAAGGCTCATACTAAATTCGCTCAAAAACGCTTTTGAAGAAGGCTAAAAGCACTACACCAAATACAAAATTCAAGTCAGAAAAACAATATTAAAATGAAAGAATCAAATAGAAAATAACTATTTAAAATTAAATCTAAGAGATTAGTAGAATTTCAACTGTAATTATTTCTCAGAAATAATTGAGATCTAAAAAATATAATCAAAGCAAAAAATGACAATAGTTGCTCATAAAATTTAAGCCTACTTTGAGAAGTACAGAAGGGGGAAAGTTCCAGAAAAGACAATTAGATGTATACTAAACCACTTATCTCAGCAATGTGTGTGTAGTAATTTTGTATTAGAGATATAATTAAGTGAAACTCTTTAACGATATATATATATATATATATATATATATATATATATATATATAAACCTTAAAACCAATATATAGAGTCACCTAATGCAGTGGCATTATGTTACTGAAAATTTCATTAAAATTAAAACTTTCATCATCACAAAGTTCTGAAGGAATCCTAACTGCAAGATTTAAATCTTACTTAACTCGTTTCAGCATAATTTATCTACCTATGGGAACAGTTTTTGGTTTAGAAACAATGCCACAATATGTGTAACTAGGAGGAAGAGGAACATGGACACTCCCAATGAATAACATTTTTTAAATGCTTGGTGATTTTAAAATATATTATGTGACTCAATATTTGGTTAAATAACCATTAGACAAAATAAGATTAAAGCGAGATAGTCTTCTGTTGGAGGGAAGGTAGATTACCATTGGCACTTACTGTACCTTCTCTCTAACCAACTAATGGGCAGATTCAACTCACATGGCTGGTCCCAATTCCATGTGTACGTCAACTTACCCAGAAGCTAGAGCACATTGGTCCAGAGACCTCAGAAAATATTTGATATGTATTTTTAGAAATTATTTTTCCCCATTTTATTGTTAAGTATAAGCGCAAAATTTAAGGTTTACAATGCAGTTGAGCACTTTGTGCACATACGTATCTTGCCAGGGTGACAAGGACTTTCCCACTCTCCTTTTGTCCCTCCCTCTACGCACCCCTTTCTCCCTTCCCACCCTACCCCCCTTCTTAAAGGGATTTATACTGCATTCTACAGATATTTTCTCCCTACATTTTTTATTCAAATTTTCAATATCAAGATATCTCTATGTCTCTAATAATCTCTGCCATTCAAATAAATCTTCTTAGTACACCTTTCTGTTACTGTTTTTCTGCTACTACGTATCTTTCATAAATTCTTTTAGTACTCATAGAACTTTCTACCCTGATCCCCAGTCATTTTTAATATTCAAAAATGATCAAAAGTTTAATTACTCCATGACTATATAATTTCTGGAGTTAAAATATTCTAGATAATAATAAGTAACATAGCTTATGAGAGTATCAACAATATATACCATCATATCTTTGTTATTTCATATACCAATAAAGCAGCCTAGCAACTGTGTAAGGCAACAACAATTTTCTTTAAATTGTTTTGAAAATGTCAAACAGTTTCTACAATCTTAGTGAACTTTTTTCTATGTCATCCAACATAATAATATAATTAAGTCAACCTTCTAAGAATGGTCTATCTGCCAGTGCAGAATCACAGCTTTAAAAGGTAGAGACCTGCTGCTGGGAATCATGATGATATTTAAAATTTGTCCCAGAATGCGATTTCTTTCAGATCTCATACAATCATTTTTAATATTGGAATTCTTATTTATTATAATCGTGAATGTAATCTGAAACTTTAAGAGACACCAGGGCATTTTCTCTGCCCCCTATCTACTTCCACTGTCAGTCTCTCTCCGGGTGTGTGCCACGAGGCCTGGCTATGTGGTGCTGAGGAACAGGACCTGGCACTGGCTGACCACTGTGTTGTCCCATCCCTCTAGCCCATCTCCAACACGTTTTTTTTTTCAACTGCCCATTGAACGCTTACTAGATGTGATTGAAAAATATGGTGAATGTTTCAATTTTATAAATACATTGCAGTAAATGACACAATGACATTAATTCCCCTGTCTTTGAGCACACTCATCCTATTGTTCTTGCCATGTTTTGAAGCGGGACTGGCTTCCTCTTTCATGAACGACTGGTCGCACTGTTGTGGTTGCCTGGATGTCCTGAATTGATTCAAAAGTTTAACTCACATGATCATTTTGGTTTTGGGAAAGAGTAAGAAGTTTCAAAGCGCCAGATACGGTAAACAAGATGAAGGAGGACCAACCAAAATATTTGCATGAGCTTGAATTTCTATTGACTTGCAGTCATATCTGTAAAGTCATGCATGAAAGAGGATTTCCAGAACTGTCCGTGACAAGAAAATAAATGGGTTCCAAGCGAGTATATTGAGAGGAGTTCATGATAATGTGATTTTTACAAGATTATTTTTTTCTTAAAGACCCACTGTTTATTTTGGAAACATTTTGTAGTTATTATTGAACTCTCTTACCCATAATTCTACTTCTTAGTGATATACGTCATGTGAAATCTACCTAAATATAGAGAACTCAGATTGTGGCTCTTATATATTATTTTCCATTGCTTCCTGATCTCACTGAATTTTAAAATCCTACTACTGGCATTGGATACCATTCGTGAATTCCAGTTACTTGTTTTATCCAATGAATTATTTTTGGAAGTGAAGTAGATATGTAATATAATTACACAGTTGATATGACAAAAGAAATGGATACTCTTAGTCACTCTTTGCAAAATACTTAAATTTCCTGTAGAAATTTTATGTTGAGATCTTAAATTTGAAATATTCTTCACCTTCTTTGGAAGTGATTCACCATCACAAGTAATGATTTACCAAAAATATGCTTATGTTTAATTTATACAACAACTTTGAAAGTAACAGTAGCATATTTGTGAAATCATATTGGATAATAAAAGCAAATAGTTTATCATGAATTCCTGCAGATGTCACTGCTTCATTTGCACCTTCTGATCTGTGTGAAAAATGATTCCATTCTTCAAGTTATTTATATGAACACATGGAAATATTGCTTTCCTGCTACAGGGAGGCAAACAGCAAGTGTCTGAGGGTGGGATCTCAAGTAAGAAAGGCACGAAAGTGGCAGCTGCAAAATAGCAATTTGAACTAGAAATTAAAATTTTGAAGTATGTTTTCTCATGAAAAATGTTCACCCTCAGTGCATAGATTTGGGACAAAACTTTATTAGTTTTGAAACTTCAGGTATTATTTAAGTGATACTAAATTATTATATCTGGTCCATAGATAACTATTTAATGAGCTTCTTCTGCTAAAAAATGTGACAAAATGTTGAGTGGATTTAATCCATGAGGAAACGTATTATTGTGTTATTGTGTACATCTCAATTTTTGTAATCAATTCAAATAGCTATACTAAATTTTTCTTATCTCGTCTACTGAAGAAGAGGTACCAAGTAGAGATTAAGGCCACACCCCTTGGTGACAGATAGAACCAGAGTTTAAGTTCATTTTCACCATTCACTAGATGACAGATTTATAAATTTGTAAAGCACCTTTTATTTCATTGTTAAACTTGCAAGATGAGGGGAAAATTACATTGCCTCATAACTTTTCCCAGAAGATTAAATGACATGCCACTGAAAAATGCTTTGCATTTTTCCTGGTGATGTTTTTAATTCGTTATCATTATAAAGTTAATAATGGTTCATTAGTTAGATAAGAGATAACACTTTTAAGATTCAACACTGAAATTTCAGTTATTTTCAAATCTTAACTTTTTATCATCTCCCAAGGTGTCTTTGCTATACCTGTGATTGGGATTACCTGCCAGAGTAATTTTTGAGTAGTCTAAAGTGATTTTTAGTGTTTATTCGAATCTAATGATATCTTTAGGAGATAATAAATTTCAGACTTTTACTCACTGCTAATATAATCAAAACAAAAGTGTTTTAAGTTTTGATTCAGAAAGAGAAATATGATGAATTGTAGTAAACTTAATAGAAAAATTTGAAGCTGTGTCCAAGAATTTTGATATAATCCTGTTCAACGTAGAAAATATATATTTTCTTGAAGAGGTATTACCATTTTCTGAACTATAATTTGTCGCTGAAACCAGAGTTCCAAAACAAATTGAAAAATACAAAAATTATTAATGAATCCAACCAGTAGAATTTTTCTTACCTACAAAAACTGAAACACTCATTTCCTAGTAAGCAACATTAATTGTAGTCACATGTTTGCATAGTGATTTTGCACTAACATTTAAGAATAGCTACTTATGGCTGGCTAAGTACTGTGTTCTAATTTTGACTGATGTGGTAGAGCAAGATAGTGTCTTATTCAGATAATGTGTGTAACTGATTGTGGAAAGTAATTCTATGACTGATTATCTGATTCAACAAACACTAAGATTAATATTATATGCATGTGCATTCTTCTAAGTAAATTTTAAATAGAAAAAAGACATATTTCCTATCACAGTCATAAGAAAGCCTTATTGTGAATTTATTAATACTTGAAAAACTTGGAACAAATGCTCTGCCAACTTATAGAACATTTCATTTTTCTCTTTCGTGTGTAATTTTAAAGTTTGCATATCATGCATTTTGTATTTTTATAGGGTCAACATAAACAAAAATTTCCTGAACATGTTTAAGCAAATATTCTCATCTCACATTCATGGAATGCTTTAAGAATGAGCCCTGTACTTTGTTAAGACACCATTCAGCACGGGGAGGTGGAGAAAAATAGTTTGTTGCAAGCTCAACTATTTTGAGGAGTGTGGATCCCAGCAGGATGACACAATGATATCTTCCTCAAGAAGGAAGAAAAAAGGGGCCCCCTCACTGAAGTTCTTCTCAGATTTAGAAGTCACAAAAGAATGAAAAAAAAATCCCAGGAGACAAATCACATGAGATGCAGTTGAAATAGGCCTTGTGATTGTGAGTGGTGATCATAAGCTGCGGGAATCAGGGCAGCTTTTCAGGGTCAGGTGCATGACATGTTCTACGCTGATAATAGACATACTGGTCTAGTGAACTAGCAGGTGTTCAGGTTGCAATGTAGACTGACTCAGCTGTTAGCTATTAATTTGGGAAAGAATAACACTGTTGGTTTCAATATGAGCTTGTTTGCATTCCTGCCCTCATGTACTCAAGCTTTTACCTTAGGGCTTTTGCCTAGATGCAAACCAAGGAAGACTTTCTGTTAACCTTTGACCTTACGCTGCTCCACATTGAAAGGTAATAAATGCTTTTATTTATTTATTTATTGATTTATTTATTTATTTATTTATTTTTGCAAAAGACAGCTTAAATGTTGAGCTGCTTGTTACAATGATAATAAAATACTTTTTCGGATATAGAATGTATTTTTCTCTGATTCTCTTAATATCTAATTTTTATATATTGAAAACCTAATATTTTGTGATGTTAAAGTAAATTATACTTTCCATATTTGCATCTATATGTATATATGTACACACACACACACACACACACACACACTGTCATTCTTTGTTTTAATAAGATTTTTTTCAACTTTTTACTGTGTTTGGAAATTGCCACATGGAAAATTCAGAAGTAAGTGCAAGGAAACTACACTAAGTGATTGAGCAGCCACTTTATGTAAGTTATTAAAGATTACAGAAAAAATCTACATCCCTTCTCTGACAAAGCTCTATAATGGAAAAATCAGTAAAGTCCAAAATATCTCACATTATGGATCCATATTGGTAAAATATCATGAAAATCATGAGGCACTAATTACAATTCCTATAGAATTATATAATGATAAAACCAATTTGTAAGATATTCTGACAACGGATTCGTTCAAAGCAATGTATACATATTCTAACACTTTTCACAACCTCAACTACAAAGGTGCTATGACATTTTTACTTTGTGGTTTTTCCCGAATAGAAAAGTGATTTTTCTCTGCTCTCATTTAGGATAACTGTGGGAATGATTCTGATTATCAGTGTTACGGAGGATTGTCCCCACATACCAAGCAAGCTATTTTGTAGCTGCAGACATGAGCTAGGTGTGCTCTAATTCACTATCTACCTGGAAATAATGTCACATTTTTTGAAGGTAATCCTTTGAGAACTTTAGTTGTTGCTTACAAGCACCAAGCTGTTTTGACTGCTTCTAACTGATCAGAACAAATCGGGGTGCCTCTCCTTCCTTAAGTTCGCTAAATTTGCTGGAGCATCTCACCAAACTTAAGAAAACACGTTTTTCTGATTTATTGTGAAGCATATTACAAGGTATATAGATGAAGAAATGTACAGAATGAGGTATAGCAACTGCAGCACAAAGGTCCCATGCACCCTCTTGGTGCATTTACCCCCCCCCCCCCCAGGAGTCTTCACATGTGCAGCTATTCACAAGCTCCCAGAACCATAGAGACTTAAACACATAGGCATAAAAGAAGTTGGTGTTGGAATTTCAGGCATAAATTTTGAAAGGGCCCAGATATTCAGTCCTTGAGAGGAAAAAAAGACATGAAAGCCATGTAAAAACTAAGCCTATAAAGATTTCTAAAAAAGGTTTTAAAATACAAATATAATATATGAAAAGAGAAATTAGCTCAAACCCAACAAATATAAGTGGATTTTGCAAATATTTATGTAATAGTACATTTGAATATTTTATAAAAATGAAAAGCATCCTTGACAAATGAAACTTGCAAAATTTAAAGATGTAGAAGATTTCAAAGTCTGAGAACTAAAGTTCCCAGAAAACAGCCTCACTCACATTGATCATCCTGCAGATCTGGTTGGCACATTTGATCCCCAAGGACTTGCGAGGAGGTTGCGATGTTTGCACACCCAAATTATCAGTGGCTATCTTGGCCCTTTTTACGGCCAAATAGGTCGTGTTTCCGCTCTGCATTTGATGTCAAATCTTGCGAAAAATTCTGAGAATTGTCCAGACCCCAAGCTTTCCACCAGCCTGAGATCTAAGAATGTCATCAGATGCCCTCCGAGGCCATAAAAACGGTTCCCCACCTCACAGTGACCCACCCACCTGATGCTTCAACCAATTTTTTGAAGTTCTTTGAGTTACGACTTTCTTCTGTTCTGTTCCTGTGAATACTATGTGTGACTGTTAACTTGTTGTCACGTGGTATTTGGAGAAATCTGCATTTATATTCCTAGGGCCTGGTCACGCATATTTGTGTCTAGAACAATCTCTCATTCATCCAAGGAGAGAACTGTGTTTCCATGTCAACAGTTTTATTGGCACCGGATGACGTGGTGCTCCAAAGAGGATGAGCCTTGTTTCATGGAGGGGCCACCTGGAGTGGAGTCAGGCACTGACACAGAGTCCTGCCTGCCTCACCACCTGCATTTCTCTCCAGGTGTGCACTGACGAGTGACCTTCCATGGACAAGCGTGTCTGCATGGGTTGACAGTCCCAGTTTTTACTGAGCTGGTTTCCTGTCGGATCTGACTTTGTGGGATATCTTGTTGGTTTGCTTTCAACGTTTGCTTTAGGTATCCGTATTTTTTTCTGTGGACTTTAAAGCATTCTGTCTGACTGGTCTATTTGTGTTTGTAGTTTCCTGACCAGACAGTTTGTTTTGATTTGATTGCATATTGGCTTGGATTTTAATTTGTTTTGTTTTTACTTGACAATCTTTAAAAGCATTTGGTTGAATACATTAGCTTTGTTTTTTATTTATTTTCAAAGTGTTATTTTATTAATTGCTAGCATCTGGCCTTTATCGCCTAACATTCTTCAGATATTTTCAGGAGGAAGTGTGTAAAGATAAACAGCCATCTAACATTCCAGCCAGCTGTATGGAAATGGAAATGAAACTTGTATGTATTTACAAAAAGAGAGAGAGAGAGAGAGAGAGAGAGAGAGAGAGAGAGAATTCTAACTGAAATCATTCGGGCTTTACACTTCCCTAAGTGAGGAACTATTCATACTCCAAAACTGGCAGTTTGTCATTTTTGTGTGCAAAACTAAAAGCCTTAGATAACAAAAATTATCATATTTTACTTGAGATCTAAAAGAAAAAAATTAATTAAAAAGTATTGTAACTTGGCCATTTTACATTTAAAAAGTACATACTGATTATTTGTTCTTTCCATTTAATGCTACCAAATTCTAATAAATGACAAAATTAAGGTTTATTTACTTATAAATGTAAAAGAAAAAAAAAAAACAAACTAGGGTTCCTGTAACTTTTTAAAAACATTGAAACAGCCAATTGGAAGCTATCTGAATTCTGCTGCAGCTTGGCCGGACTCTGTTGACATGAAAACGGCTCTGAAGCAGAAGAAAGGCCTGACAGGCCCATTTTAAAGGACAGGAAATGGTAAAACCACCTTTAAATCGTTGACATTTTTATTTAGGTGATTTCTCCAAACCAGGTTAATATTTATTTTTGTTATAATTTTAATTAGCATGTCAATTGCTTTCTATACTTTAGGTACCAAAAAACTTAAAGCTTTATAAATTAAAATCTCAACTATGAGTTGGTTCTCATAGGTAATGTGACATGTGTGTTCAGTAAATAAAATTAATATTAATACCTATGAAATTATACAGCAAGTTTAGGGTCATTAGTTACTGCATTTGCCTTCTTGACATATAAAAGTTTCCCCCCCCCAAAAAAAAATATCTCAAAATCTAAGGCTGAGATGCTGCTTCTAGGAGTTTATCGTTCAGGGTTTATTGCAGCCTCAGGCATCAAACTATGTCAGGCAGGCCCTCCAAGACCACAGCCCCTAACTTGGAACAGTGAGTTGGTGTTTCCCTAAGATTAACTGGCTACTGTGAGCTATGAATTTCTGCATATAGCCCAACTTGCTATACTTCTGTGTGAGTTTCTAAAACATACAATATGAGATGCCCTTTTCTGGGAGTAGAAAGAAAAACGGGTTAATGGTAAGATCCTCTCTTCTCAGAGCCCTTCCTTGGTACTGCCGCAGCCTGGCCCAGCCTGCTCACAGCTCAACAAGGAATTCTCAAGCGAAGGAAGAACTGGGCGTCAGCAAAGCCGTGGCAGCTTTCTGTTCCTTCAGCAGAATTATTTTAAGATCACTTATAATTTCTCTGCTTGTAATTTTCATAAGTGATTTTGCTGTTAAAATTTAAAGGGCCTCATTTTAATTCTGTGTTTCTTCTTTCTCTTGAGTTCAGCTACGGTGATCAGGAGGGAATTCACATAGGTTGCTCACAGAACTTCTAAGAGCTCACTCTGTAAGCTAAATGTCACCTGGCAGCACTTGTATAAGAAATGACAAACGACAAGCTGGCTGTGCTGCAATTTCACTTGCAGACTGCACTGATGCTGAGCCACCGGTCTACAGAAATATCAATAACAAAAGTTAAATTGATTATTTTGCCTCATGACTCAAGATACAGTAAGAAGCAGCTAATTTCAGATGCACATATATGCTGAGAGAACATATATGATACATCTAAGGACGGAACATGCTGTGATTTAAGTTGTATCTAATGTTAAGTTTATAGAGATAAAGTTGCATAAATTTGTTGTGTGTAAATATCCAATAAGCACTTTTATATCACATCTATCTTAATAATAACATAAAACAAGGAATGGTGAATGAAATGATTTATATCCTGACAATTCTGTACCACCCCTGAAGCGATATGAGGAAGGAGGTGTAAGAATGCCACCAAATTCACTACTGTGTTGAGTATTGTTTTTCCTGGTGTTTCTGTTGGGTTGATTGCAAACTACAGATCATTCTATTTTTTTCTTTTTTTTTTTTTTTTGCCATTCCAACATAGTTACTTTTCTCTAAGTGCTTTGCACTTGATTTTTGTATGAGGTAATGAGCCTGGTGCCTCCTAGTGTAATATCTGGCAAAAACCACAATCTGAACTGATAATATTTTATCCTTTATTTGACATAATTATCATATGTGTAAATTCTCATGTATATGTACCATTGTTTCTGAACCTTAGAATGGGGCATTAGGAGGGGTGGGTAGGGGGAGGGATAAAAGGAGAGTGGGAAAGTCCTTGTCACCTTGACAAGATACTTTGGTGCACAAAATGTTTAACTTCATTGTAAACCTTAAAATTTGCGATTATGCATATTAATAAAATGGGGGAAAAATTCAAACTACCGAAAAACAAGACAACAAAACAAAAACAACAGAAAAGAATAGAACATTAGTATTATCTATGTTCTTGCTTCATTACCATTTTTTATTTTTACAAAAAATACTCTGGGAAGGGCAATTTTGGTGACAGCAAGAATCTGGGAAAAATAAATTGCTTTTAAGTCCAAATTAAATTTTTTCAGTCTTTAAAACTTAACAAAGTATAAATTTACCAAATACTATCAAGAACTATTTTCACAATACTATATGGACCTTAAGTTTGGTAAAGTTTTTATGCAGGAACGTGTCCATCTTGGGAGCTGCACATGGAATTCAAGTCCTTGATGTGTTTTACTCATGAATAATGTATGGAGAGAAGAGACAAGTGAGATGAAGTCAACAGAGGGACAGTGGGTAATTCGTTGAACTTAATTTTATTAATTCTGGTAACTGGGTGGTCCTACATGCCAGCCCTGAGACAGAGAGAGAGAGAGAGAGAGAGAGAGAGAGAGAGAGAGAGAGAGCGCACTCTGAATGAGAGGGTCTGCCACCCTCCCACCCCCACCTACCCTCCTCCATCCTCCTCTCCCTAAGTCCTTTCTGTATTAACCACCCGTTCAGCACCCTCCCACTTGGTACCAGTCTTCAGCAACTCAGCATGATGACATCACTCTGACCTCTATAACCTCACTGTTGACACCCAGGTTGCCAGGGTCTTGGCGTGGGCTTCCTGGACACAGAAAGCCAGGCAGCGGCAGCTGCCCTAGGAGAGCACTGGCTTCTCTGTGCATCAGCTTTAGGTCCACAGCCATTCAGTTGTTCTTTGAGACCTGCTTTTCCTCACGGGGCGTGTAGAGTGGGTCCACAGGGGCAGGTTTCCTACAGAGTCAAGGGTTGATTCTGTCCCCTGGTCGGCCATCTTCTGCCTCCCCCCACCCCTTAGATTCTGTAACCAACCTTCAGGTCACCCTTCTGTGAACGCAGCCTCACCCTGCTTCCTCCTCCCCGTGATCTTAGATGTCCCGCACCAGGCACCAGGGTCTCCAGCAAGGTCTGGTGGTCACAACTTAGGGAAATGTCCTTAAAACGACTTCAGGATGAGGTCCATGACGTGTTTGTGGACCTCTCCCCCAGCCCATGATCATCAGGGGCCATGGGGGATGACTCATACACCTGTAAAAGCAGCAAAATGGGCCCCAATGACAGCCCCAGCCAGGGAAGCGAATTCTTCTTCAGAATTTGATTTCTACCTAATTACCCATTTAAACTGCTGAAGATTACACTCACGACCAGCATATATTATAAACCACCGACATGTTAACAGCAATGACCCTGTCTGTTTAAATATCATCAGTACCAAGTGGACACCTGTGCTCACAATTTCAAAGATAATTTTTTTCTTCGCATTTCTCCTTTTTCCTATTATACCTTATCTTTTTCCACCTCCAAGGTGTTGCTGTCCATCCGTTGGTTGCTACGTAATCCCAACCCGTATGATCCTTTGGCGCCTGAAATCCAGAAGCTGTATCTGATGGACAGAAGCAAGTATGACACCCTCGTTCGAGGATTTACTGAGAAATACGCAATGTGATTTCGGAGAGGTTCTGGCAAAATAATTTCATTGCCAAAAAATAAAGACAAAATTAACAGTTCCAATAGTTGGTCATCTCTGGTTATGTTCTGTGGGTGCACACTGTACTCATTTTGGATCAGGGAGAATGTGGAAGGGGTCTGAGGAGTGAGGGCGGACCATAGGAGGGGGACCTGTTTGTGGAGCAGGGACTTGAGGTTGGCGGAAGGTGTCATGGTGTTGAAGGTGCTGGGGCACATAGCCCTAGGTGACTTTGATTCAGTTCCAAGCAAAACATTTCTGTTTTTATTTGGGAAGGGAAAACAAAGTAAAAATATGAAGGTGTGGCTTGGGGGCTAGATAGAGGGCAATTCCACTACTTAGTGGACAAATTTTAACCTGGAATCTTCTACAGCAGTTAGGAAAAGCTGAATGAAGATCACAAAGTTAGTTAGGCATCCTTTTTTTTTCCTGAAGAATCCATGTCTGTAGATGATTGTTTTTGGCCAAAATATTGACATTCATCCTCAGACTTCATTCGAAGGTCCAGTCTCAACTGACAAAAGGACACAGGCTGAGATCTTACAAGTAAGATGTTTCCTTCCTGTGTTTCTGCATTTCCCACTGCTTGAATCCCGTGCAACTATCGCCACCCTGCCTCTGTCCCATTCTGTCAGTTGTAAGTGACTTCCTAAGACATACCTGCAGGACGCAAATCTGCTGTTTTCACGAGAAACCCTGAAAACTCTGTGATTTTACTCAGCCTGCAAGTGTAAGTTTATCCTGCCCCATTTTTGTTGGAGGGTGGCAGAATGACAGGGACTCCTGGATGAGAGGCAAAGGACTTGACTAGTCCCTGCACAGCAAGCGGCATGGACTTCACTGAGTCCAGCTGCCTTTGCCCCCTAGATCCCAAAGGGGAGGCGTGGGGCAGAGCAGGTGGGTGCTGAACTCACAGTCGCTTTTTCTCACGGATAAATAACTGGTCTTTAAGACCCTGCTAGCAAGCATGCATAATCTTTGCCCCAGAATGACACAATTTATTAACCTGGTCAGGAAAGTGATGAATCCTTTGCCCTAAAGGGATCTGTACCTACAAAGGCTGGGCTGAACAAACTCTCCAGCCTTTCAATCCCTTCCCCCTTTTTTTGAGATAGAGTGTCACTAGGTTTCTCAGTTACCTTGGTGAACTGGAACTTGAGATCTACTTTCCTCCCTGTCAGATCGCTGGAATTACAGGTACATACCACCACAGAGGCTGCTAGTTAACTCTGAAGTATCTTCATTTACTCACATCAGCACAATTTGACATTTATTTTGAGTTTCTGTTAACATTCTACCAAGAAATATATAATTATTAAACACCAGAAAATACATTCACGAGAAACCGTTCATTGTCTTAAATTTTAAGAAATTCTTGATAAGTCTAATTGATAATGAAAGTACATATTTTGATAAGTAATTTCATACATCGTATAAAATATTATGGAGAATTACACTTAAATAATTTCATCTGCTTGGAACTTTCAATACAGATGAACTTTAAATTTTCTGTCAATACTTTCGTGTAAAAAACCCAAATTCCTGTATTAGAAGTGTACACTCGGAAATGAATAATCAGGTAGTAAGCAGTTTATTACCACGATTGCATTTAAATCTTACAATAACTGAAACACATTATCTAATCTGTTGGTTAAGGAAGAAACTTTAAAGCTCCAACTTTGTTAATGTAATATCATAGCATTACAGAGCAAACAGGGCAACAATATTGTTCCACATCAAAAATACATGCTTTGTTACTTAGTACTTTTAGAACATTTATTCTAACATGTCTGCATGCTCTCAATGTAGTGATACTATATTTTCAATAAAGACTAAATTGCTTACAGGCACAGCAGGATGAAAAGATACGGACATCTAATTTCTGCTTAAGTATACTACCTTGTAAACGATAATAATTTCTCACCTGAGGAAGTTTTTACTTCCTAAATGAGATTTTGGTCAATTGTAATTTTTTAAATGTTAATTTAGTTTGAGTAATTTGCCGAAAGTTTAGTGTTTTAAAGGAGAAATGGAGACAGTATAGTTCTGTGAAGGTATGAAAATATCAACTGTTTTGGATTTCCAAAATATCTAAATTAAGACAGTCAATAACTATAAAAATACATTTGAGTTCCCTGCCAAATAAACAAGCAACTAAAACATACAATTTTCTTTTTTATACATTAAGGCAATAGTGTTTAAAGACCTTTCTACAACAATGGAAAAAATAGTAACAATATGGTAGGAAGATGGAAAGAGAAAGGAAAATCAAAATGACTAATTTTTGATATATATTTGTGCCAATACCCCAAGATGAATGTAATTCATATATATATACATATATGTATGTATGTATACTAATAAAATAATTTTGAAAAATATTGACATCAAAATAAAATAACATATACTTTATTATGTATTTCTAACTAAAATATTTTTCACTGTCACCAATAAATTTTCAAAGCCCATGCAAATTTAGGAAAAGTTCACCATGCCAGGATTATATATAAATGTGCATTTTGAATACTTTTGGTAATACTTAACTTTTGTAATAAAATTGAAGAAGAATTTGTCATTCTACAGATTATTTGTTCATTAATATTATTCTGGTTTTTTGTTTTATTGTAAGAATGTTAATAATACTCTTGGCAATTGTTTATTATTTTAGCTAAAGTAGGTAATTTCTTACATAAATCCAGTGAACTGGAGCAGATAAGCTACAGTGTCTAACAACGACTGAAACAATCAAGAAAAGTATGCTAGCCAACTCTCCGCTACACTGGGATACTTCTTTCCTTTAGTGCCACATGCCTCTCATCATTTCAACAGAAAGATATAGAATATGAACTGAATCGAGTGACTTTGCCAAAATATATGCTAAGTATTTGCAAAAATAATTTTATTCTGATTCTAGAACATCGAATAAGATTTAATTAATAATTGCGCCCTGAATTCTAAAGTATCATCTTGAGTGCATGCATGTAATACATATGAATTTGAAGATGACTACTTTAGAGGAAATATAATTGAAAACAGAGGGAACAATTGTGCCAGAATTTGGATAATTTATGATATTGTTATAAAATTAGACAGTGTTTTCTGAAAAGAATATTGTGCGTAAATGCTCTAATATGAGAAACAATGAATGAAAAATCTGTTAAAATCTAAGTGGTTAAAAGTAGATGATGAGGTGGAAAGGCATAAAAAATATTCTGAGTTTTGATTCCTAAGACTTGCAAAAAGATTGGTAAACTGTGAGAAAACATTGCCACGGGACAATAGATTAAGAACTCAGCTTTTTAACATGTTCAAAATGAGGTCATTTTAATATTAAATGGAATAGTAAGATATCAAGTAGAAATATAATGAGAGTGTCAGAAGCTTGAAGTAAATATAGAAACTTCTCATAGAAGCAATGATTAATATATTGAGATAAGTTAATACTCTAAAAAGCAAAGTGAAACAGAACCAAAGGCCATGCCATAAATTTAAGAAGCTGCAAAAAAATTATGTAAGAATCAAAAAAGTGTATTTGAAAATACAAGACAAGAAACGCAATAATGAAAGGTCACAAATTAAGTTGTTGATCCTTTCAACAAAAAGGGAGGTTAGCTCTCAGAAAATGAGAATTGAACAATGGATCAAAGTTGCCAAAATGGACGGCCTGATTACAAACAATTTTAAAGAACAAACAAAAAGCTAGAGATAGACAAGACTTAACAAGCATGTTTGGTTCATGAGGAAAGATAAAAAGAGCTGATAATGTGGCACAAAAATTTTGAAGCTGTTTGTCCTGAGAAGATCATAAAAAAAAAAATCCTCAAAGGTAAGACATGTATTGAGTTTTGCCCTTGGATAAAAAACCACTTCTGTGAAAATAAAAAGACTATATTTTCAGCCCAAGACAATGACCATATCTCCAGTTGTAAAGATTACTAATATAGCTCACTCAAATGAGTAGTACCATTAGTTGGTGATCAAGAGATATGCCAGGATATTCATTCTAAAATAAGACAGAAAAAAATATCTCAAGATATAAGAAGCATAGACCGCAATAAAAGCTCAAATTTATTCAGTGAGGTTACTTTGGGATCGATAACATCGTTGTGAATCCAGGGTAACACATGAGTCTGAGATGCATCCATTTTTGAACCAAGTTCTATGTTATTCGGAGCCAAAACTTCAGGGAGAAACATAGTGATTTAATATGATTTACTCTTCATGTAATCAAGAGCGCAGAGTTGGATATATTGATGTTATATGTACATATATATAATGTATACAAAAATGCATATAATATATAACTTTGGAGTGCTAAAACTAATTGGATGGGAAAAACTAGAAAAGTAAAAAGAGAAAAAATATTAATTTTGCATTCTTTAAAAATTAATCTGGGGGCCGGGGGTTAAGGGAATAGCTCAGCAGTTACAGTGCTTGCCGAGCAAGCTCACGGCCCTGCGTTTGTTTCCCTCGCACCGCATAAGCTGGATGTGGTGGTGCCCTCTTGAAATCACATTATTAAACATTTGGTAAGCTGAGACAGGAGGATTGCCAAGAGTTCCAAGGCCAGCCTGGGCTCCGTAGTGAGTTCAGGATCAGCCTGAAATACAGAGATTAGCCCTGTCTCAAAAATTTATTTTTAAATAAAAGGAAAGAAAAACAAAAAGACAAGAAAAGAGAAAGAAAGATCCGTAATACTCATGACATGGAAAAGAACAGTTGAGTGGAAGATATTAACATGTAGAAAATAACAAAATTATGCACAGAAGTAAGGAATTAAGTAGCAGAAATAAATTGCCATTTTTTTTTTTTTTTTTTTTGCCAGGCCTGTAGGTATGGGCTTGCGATCCCAGCACTTGGCCAGGCTGACACAAGAGGATCACAAGCTCAAGATGAAGCTGGACAACTTAGCAACTTCTTGAGTGGTTGCATCTAAATAACTACATAAATAAAGGGTCGGGGGCCAAGCTCAGGACCAAGGTATTGTTGTTCAGTCCCCAGTACCAAAAATAGGGGGCAATTTACTTTGTATTGGTAAGATAAGAGTTATTTAAACATTTCAGGGAATGTTCATTTTTTTAAGCAAGCACTGGCCTGTGTTCATATTATAGAGTATTGATCTACCAGTACAAGGCTTTGAATGCATATACATATACCATATATATGCATATGTATTATGATGAGATTTACCTAATAGCACAATTTAGATTTGTTTGTACTGTGAAATTTGGACAAGGAGTGCAAATATAATTATTTACAAAATATGTTTTAACAACAACAATGTATTAGATGTGGACAAAATTTGTCCCAGTATGTGAAATAGCCCCTTTTCATAGTGTAATTAAAGTTCAGAAATAAAGCTTTTCCTCTACCCTTGCTTTTTTAAAGTACACGGCTAGATGTATTTGTCTTAGCCAGATTTCCTTTGAAGGGAAACTCAGTCATTTTGAAATAGCTTATTTCAAAACTCACCAACTGTTTATAAAGTTACTCAGTCAGATAATTTACTATCGTTTACTTTTTACGTGAGATAATTTCCCCAAAACAAAATAACAACTGAATTGGTGGAAATGTGACTGTTGGTATCTGCCCCTTCTGGTGCTACTTTTATTTAAGTCTTTGGTTCAAACCACCATCTTTCGGAAATGGGGTAGCAAGTCAAGAAACTTACACTGAAATTTTGTTTCCTGCCCTTTTCTGTTAGGGAGAAGCAGTGACATTATTACTTTTGTGTTTGGTATGCATATCCGATCAATAAAAATGATTTTCCATTATAAAAGAAACAGATTGCTGTTTTACAAAAACAGAAAATAAAAGGAGGACAAAAGTGACCATTTCAGACCAGAAAATTAATAAACAAAACATTCATTTTGCTGACACTAGCATAGCTGTTGGGTTGAACAAGGCTAAAAGCTTTATTTGTAGAAATAATAGGGGACATTGATACTCAAAATTACCTGTGCACAAATACCCCTAGTCATGTTCCTCACAGCTGAGTAAAGTTAGAAAAAATTACCCAAATGACAAATGAATAAATTGTGATATGTAAACAAAACAAAAAATGTTCAGCCATAAAAAGGAATAAATTATTGTTACATGCTAAAAACTGAGGGTTTTATTTATTGATAATTCCAATAAAGACTGAATATCATTGGTTGATTCAAAAAAAATTCATAGTGCAGATTTTTTTCTGATTATTTTGAAAACAAATTAAGAGAATTACAAATTAATCATATTTCTATTTGGTAGGGAAAAAATGAAAACATTATATTTCTAATATGGAAGTAACATAAGCTCAGGGTTGTTTTGATTCTCATCTCTCTGATGTTTAAGGATGTTGACCACTTTTTAATGTATTTATTGGCTAATTTTGCTTCCTCTTATGAGGAATTACTTTTCATTTACAGTTTCCTATTTATTGATGCTGTCAGTCATTGTGGAGAGGTTTTATTTTTGAGCATTTTATATGTTCTGGATGTAAATCCTCCGTCTGAGGCATCACTGGCAAAAGTTATCTCCCACTCTATGTGCTGTGTCGTCCCCTGGTAATTATTTCCTTTTCTGCGCAGAGGCTTTTTAGTTTGAGGTAGTCCCATTTATCTTCTGCATGTTGGTATTTCTTGTGCCCTTGGCACTCTGTTCATGAAATCCTTTCCTGCCCCTCTGTCTCCCAATACTTCACCTATTTTGTCTTCCAGCAGGTACAGTGTTTCTGTTCTGATATCCAGCTCTTTGATCTGTTTTGATTTGATTTTAATATATGGTAACAGATAAACATCTAGTTTCCGTCTCCTCACATGAATATAAAGTTTTCCCAGCATCACTTGTTGAAGATTCTTTCTCTTTTACAGCACACACACACACACACACACACACACACACACACACACACACACACAAGGGGTCTTGGCTAGAGCATGGGGAAAAAGGAACACTCCCACCATGACGATGGGACTGCAATCTGGTTCGAACTTTATAGAAAGCAGTGCAGTGTGGAGATTCCTTAGAAAGCTGAACATAATAATCTCATTTGACCCAGCTGCACCTCTTCTGGGCATTTTTCCAAAAGAATTAAAGTCATCAAATCATTCTCATGTTTATAGCAACATGATTAATTCATAATAGGTAGAACCTGGGAACAACTTGCTTGCCCATCAGCAGAGGAACGGGTAAAGGAAATGTGGTGTTTATATAAAGTGGAATCCTATGAAATCATAAAGAAATAGAGGTAAAAAGCATTGGAATGAAAATGGGACATCTAGAACCAATAATGGTCAGTGACATGGACCACACACAAAACACCGGAAATAGATTTTATCTCTCATGTAAGATTGCCGTAAATGTATGCACAAGATTCCTACATAAGGGAGAGAGGGAAGGAAGGGAGCGATGGGCTGCTAGGAAAGGGAAGAGATGAGAATGGGAGCCAGGGGTGAGGAGGGGGGAAGAAATTGTGTCCAAGCAGGATGCACACAGGAACAAATTCCCAAGTATATGTTACTAACATGTTATTGAATCTTTACCCCGAGCACATTCAACTAAAAAATAAGTAAGAAAAAACGGAAGTATGAGGATTTGCATGGCAGGGCACACACTCATGCTAACACTCTCTGCTTCAAAGAGAAATGAAGTACCACGTTAAAGTGAGTTACACACATATGTCCAAAACAAGAAGTGAATGAATAAACTGATGTGTATTCACAGAAAAGGGATGCCATTTACCAACTAAAATGAGCACTCGGTAGGTAGAGACAGTGCTGTAATGGCTCAGGGAAAGCTGATACTGCGTAAAAGTTACTAGACCCACGACTGCACTATGCAAGTCCATTCATGTGAAACAGGAGAAGAGGTGTGATTAACCTAGAGGCATAGCAACAAGACAGCGGGGCCCACATGGAAGAGAGGGGGGTGGGATGGAAGAGGCAAGAGGAAGGTTTGATGATTGATGCCACTGGTTTATAACTTCTTGTATTTAGTGTTTACATGGACATATGCAACCGGTAGTACATCAAAACTGCAAGTTTTGTGTAGCTTTGTGAATTATTCTTTAACATACAATATTTAATACCATAAAAATCTAACACATTTTCTTAATTACAAAAACATCAATGAACACTTGTTTAAACTTACTCATGATTTAATTATTTTAAGAAATTGTGCAGTTTTCATTTATGAATAGCTTATTTTTATTATCAAGTAAGAGTGATTTTTTTTGGAAATTCAAGATCTGCCTGGTGAATCACCTTACTTTCACCGTGTGCATAACCTATTAGAAGTCATTAGCAGAAGTCAGAGTCCTGGTTTCTACAGCCATGTCTTACTACACTTTGTGAAGACGTGAGATTTAATCAGACCAGTAACATTCTGAGAGCCTCTGTACTGTCAGGATACAGCAAATCATTCTTCGTGTTCTCTCTATTATTATTTCCATGTGGGAACACAGGGAAACCTTTAGATTTTTTCTAATTCTCTGTAAACTTACTAGGTCTTTCAGAAGTGAGCCTGTTGCTCTTACTGTTTCCCTGCTGTAATTTTCTGTCATTTCTCAATATTTCAGTTATTAGTCACCGCCCATCATTATGGTTAAAATACAAATGTTGTAATATGAGTTCCGGAATTCTTAGCATACCATCAACATTAATGGCTTCTGTTTACCTTGAACAAGATATGTAATCACTCAGAGTCTCCAGCTCAAATATGCACTTGGAGATATTTATTATACTCATTTTGCTGCTTTGTTTTAAGGATGAAATTAGTCAAAATTAAAAGGATATCTGAAATGAAGTAAATATTATATATAAAATAATTATATAAATTATAGTTTTCTGCTTTTCAAGCCAATAATAAGCAATCTTAATTGAACGTTTAGTTCTTTCCTTTTAATTTTACTTATTTTAAGCTGCTCCATACTATGCAAGCACCATGAGGAATTTTGCAGGAAATATATGCATAAAAATTGTGAAACCAGCTTTACCACAGATTTATTGATGTTTTAAAAGATAAAAGCTATCAACAGTATGGCCCCTAAGAATACGACAATATGACTACTGTTCTAAAAGGCAAATCTGTCAGAATCACCTAGATGGGAATACCTGATGTGCTCAATACCTGTGAAATTTTTCACGTGGGTCTATTTTGACTTTTGCATGAAAATATAGACTTCTCCTCTAGTCTTCAATGAAACATCATGAGTTATTTGTTTGTTTGCTCATTTGTTTCTTTTCCTTGCAAAAATAAAATGGCTGTGGTTAAGGCGTACATCAAGATTTTTTATTCACTTAATTCTATTTTTAAATACTTACTTAACATTCACAGTAATATCTTCCCTACCACTATTGCAGCTGTATTAGTTTGGTAGAATATGAATCGATGTATATTATGATATTCAAAATTAACTCACCTATAGTTGATAAAGGGGAAACAGAATTAGTTTAAATTAAGTCCCAAAAGACTATTTATCTAGCATTTCAATCAATATCAAGTAAAATTTTATAGATGTTGGAGACTTTTCTATCTCTAAGGCCTAAATAATTTTTATTTAGTTATGGTGTTTGTTTACTCTTGCTCATAACCTAATTTCACCATGATGCGCTGTTTGATTAATGTACACAATGAACTTCAATCTCTAATTGCCTCCCTACTTTGCTGTGCTACCTTTGCTGAAACGTGTATAAAGCATTGCTCTAACTCTGCAAATCCCTCATATCTCCACGCCAGCAGGGCCTGCAGTCTGTTGAGGGTGTAGTTGTGGAGAAAGCTTTTGGCCTTTGAAATACGACATGTGGTACATCACCCACGTGCGCAGCGCTGGCAGGGGTGCCGTTTCTGACCTGACCTGCATCACGTGCTTGAGGGAGGTGAGGCTTGTTTATCACTGTTGGCATGTTTGTTTCCCAAGACCAGGCCATTCGTCACGTTGCTCCTTTAAATCAGGGATTGACACAACGGTCCTGGAGCGGTTCAGCAAAGGTTGAAAGCAGTGCGGCAAACGACTTCAAGTCTCTCCCCTTCCTGTCAAACACAACCCTTATCGTAGATTTCTAGAGGGAGTGGCTAAACATTCATGTAAGACCAGGGTATGTCACATGCTTTGTGCATGCATGGTACCTTTCTTAAAAAGCGTGTACTGTGTGCAGAAAATGCAAACAATGATAATAATAAGCAGATTACTTTTCAAGCACAAATACTTTTTAAAGCAGGGAACTAACTTATGGTACAAAATTTTGAAGATCATAATCAGATTTTTTATATGGTAGGAAAGTATTTATTTATTTATTTAGAGTACGGGTCTCACTCTATCGTCCCGGCTGATCTTGACTCCGTAGGCCAAGCTGGCCCAGAACTCATGACCGCCCTCCTCCCTAAGTCTCGGGAGTGCTGGGATCAGAGGTGTGCGTCACCAAGCCCAGTTTACGCGGTGTTAGAGAGTCAACCCCGGAGCCCTGGACTGGCTATGAAAGCTTTAACTGCTGAGTCATGTCCAGTCCCCCGTCCTGCCTCAGGCTCAATGTATTTATAACTTAATAAAATTGTCAACATTACTTAAACGTATAAATAAAATTTAATGTGCTTGTTTCACTGTAATATTCCAGTATCTACATTCTGTGTGATAATGTGTAAAAATCCACTTCTTCATTTTTTCATTCAAGCAAACAGAACCAAACTGAGTTTTGAGAAAAAAAAAAGTTGTTTCAGTTGTTTCTCAGTTCCTAGTAGGTATGTTTAAACGGTGACAGGAGCATCCCTTCCTGATCCACAGCAGCCGACTCTGGTGTTTTTCCCTCTGTGATATAATAACAGAGATGGATTCACTTTTTACTTGAAGCACCATTATTGATAACCTTTTGTGTTCCAATTATACTATAGGTAATTGAATCTTTCAAAATCTTCATTATAATTATTCCAAATAAACCTTTTTTTCTAAGTCTGCTGTTTCATTTGTTACTTGTGTTTCATCTTTTTCTTTTACTATATATAACATGAGCTGTAATTACAAAAATGTTAAAATATACATATATTTTGAAGTAATATTCTCTCAGTGCTTCTGTAATGGACTTTAATACAACTCACAACTACTTTCTTCTTCATCTAATGCTGTACACAGCTGGATGTGGTTTCACACGCCTAGGAACCCAGAGCTCTGGTAGGGTGACACAAGAGGATATCAGTTTAGTCAGTCTGGGCAACTTGAGGAAACCATTCTAAAGTTAAATATTTAAGAAGGAAAAAAAAAAAGGCTCTGGATTAATTCAGTGGAAGAGCTCTGAGTTCTGAAGTACTTAAGAAAACTATTTAGAAATTCGACATCACATGTTTTGTGTTACAAATAATTTAGCATTAAACAAACAATTTCCATAAGTTTTTTCTCAAAATCAAATTCATAACCATAGATTTGCAGTAGTCAGAATTGCAGTTCAACATGCACTCACAAACGAGTATAGTAATAATATTTGTATGTATGAACATATAATTACCTTCCTTCATCATGTAATGGTCTATGAGAGATGAAAAAATATATTTTCTTTACTGAATATTTGGTAGCTGATGGTATTTGAGTTTGTCCCTGCATCCTCAATTTTGTTCCACTGGTCTGTCTGTTTTTGTGCCAGTACCATATTTTTTTTACAACTATTGCTTTATAGTATAGCCTGAAGTCTGGTGTTGTAATGCCTCTTGTCTTAGTCTTGTTACTCAAGATTTCTTTAGCTATTGTATGTCTCCTTTGCTTCTATATGAATTTGAGAATTATTTTTTCAAGTTCTGCAAACAACTGTTGGCATTTTTTCACTGAGTCTGAACATCAATTTTGACAATATAGTCTTTGTGTCTATATTGATTGTGCCTATCCAAGAACAGGGATACCTTTCTATTTTCTGATGTTGTCTACAACTTTTTTCTTCAGTGTAATGTAGTTTTCTTTATATAAGTCTTTCACTTCCTTGGTGAGGTATACTCCTATGTATTTAATTTTTTGCTGTGCTATTCAGAATGGGATTATTCTTCTGAACTCTTTCTCAGTGAGTTTGTTGTCAGTGTAGAGAAAAATTATTGATTTTTTTAGTAGTGATTTTGTAGCCTGCAATTTGGCTGAATAGACTGGAAAAAGAATAGCCTCTTAAACAAATGGTGCTGGGAAATTGAGCATCCACATGGAGAAGAATGAGTATAGACAAACACCTGTCACCTTGCACAAAAGTAAATCAAAATGGATCAAAGACCTAGACATTAAAACTGAAACACTGAACCTTCTGAAAGACAAATTAGGCAAATATCTAAAAGACATTGGTGTAGGCAAAGACTTTCTTAACAAGACATCAAAAACAAAAGAAATTGTCCCCATTCTGCACTGCAAAGGAAATTATCAATACTGTAAAAAGAGAACCAACAGACTGGGGAAAAAATATTCACCACCAATCCCTCACACAGGGGCCTCATTACCAGAACATATAAGGAAGTGAAGAAAAGAAAGCCCCTCAAAATCAAAGACCCTATTGAAAAATGGGCAAAAGAAATAAATAGGCAGTTCTCAGATGAAGAAGTAAAAATGGTCAATAAGTACATGAAAAGGTGTTCAATATCCTGAGCCATAAGAGAAATGCAAATCAAAACATCGCTAAGATACCATCTAACTCTAGAGAGATGGATTTATATCAAGAACACAAACAGTAATCAGTGCTTGCTAGGCTGTGGGGATAAAGGAACCCTCCTGCACTGCTGGTGGGAATGTAAATTGGCACAACCACTATGGAAAGAAGTATGGAAGTCTCTCAAAAGACTGGAAGTAAATATCCCCTTCAATCCAGGGATACCTCTTCTGGGAATATTCCCAAAAGAGTTAAACACAACATATATTAGAGATACATGTATACCCATATTCATAGCAGTACAACTAACAATAGCTAAAATGTGGAAGACACCAAAATACCCATCAACAGACCAACGGTTACACAGATTGTAGCTTTTATACACAATGAAAGTTGGAGGCATTTTGAAGTAAATGGAGGCAACTTGAGACCATCATGCTTAGTGAAGTGAGTCAAAAGCAGAAGGTGAAGTACCAAATGGTTTCCCTGATGTGAGACACCCAGATCACAATTATTTCATAGAACTTATTGTGGGGAATAATGGGACCTTGAGGTGAGGCGAGGGAAGGTCGAAAAGAGGGGAGGAAATGGTTTGTAACTTTGCCACGATATGGATGTGCACAAAATACTCAAGATCAATGTAAACTTTATGTTTTGCACTTATACGTATCAATAAAATGGGGGAAATATTTTTATTCAACCCATGTGATTATTTTATCAATTACGTAGCACAAAATGCAAAGCCTTTTTTTACAATGTTACTTCAAATTCATGTTTCACATATATGTGCTCTCCATGTAAAATCTGTACTTTTTACTAAAGAATAGATTTACTTGATACCCATTGTCATATTTAAACTATTCTTTCAAAATTCATTGGTGAAAAATTTTAATATTCAATGGCTTCATTCATATCTTATGTATTTCAACTTTAATTATCATTCACACAACAAATATTTATTAAGCCACAGCTTTATATCAGCACATATCTCAACATTAAATTGAACAACAAAACTGACGACATTTTGCCCTCATGAAATATTGTATTATTAATATAATAGCTCATACCATTTGATGATGGTGATTGTGGGATATTTGACATTGTTAAATATTTGAATTTTGTTGTACTCACCCATGACTCTTTTTCTATATTTTAATAAGTTTTATGGTATGAGAGTTTGAAATTAGAGTCTTTAATCAGTATTAAGTAAATTTTATGCTGCATGAGGGCTCCAGTTCTAGTGTCTTTCATCTGCATGTGAGTATGAAGTTTTCACTGGTCATGCCACATTGGTCAATATTCAGCTGGTTATAAATGTGTACATTTATTTCTTTACATGCTGTTTTGTTTCATTTACCTGTAAAACTGTTTTGTGCCAATACCATGTTACTTTACTTAATATAACTTTATGTTATGTTTTGAAGTCAGATAGTGAAATCCCTCCAGGTTGGTTCTTTTTGCTCATGGTGTCTAAGGCTATTCGGGGACCCAGAAATTTCATGTGAAATTAAGACGTATTTCTATTTCTGTGAAATAATCACTGAAATTTTTATAAGAATTATATTGAATCATGACATTGCTTTGTGTGTTGTAGACATTTAGACAATAATATTTCTTCCAATTTATGACCACTGGTTATCATTCTTTTTTTAAATTGTTTTTTCAATGTCATATACTTATCCTTGTAAAAGTCTTTCATCTCTTAAACAAATGGCCATTCTTGTGGCTGTTATGCACAGATTACTCTCTTGATTCCTTCTCAGAGAGCTCCATTAGGGAATAAACACTACTGATATTCTTGCATGCTCATGTGTATCCTGCGTATTTACTGATTTCATTATTTAATTCTAATGGTGTAATCTTTTGGATTCTCTACATGAGTGATTATGAAAATTTCATCAAATTACAGCTTTGAGATTTTTTCCTTCTAATTTGTATGTCTTTTATTTTGTTTTCTTAAACAATTGCCTTGACTAGAACTCGAAATACTGTTTAATAAAAACATTAAAAATGGGCATGATTTCTTTCTGGTTGTATGGGAAATATATTCAAATATTTTCCTATTCAATACGATACTAGCTATGAGTTTGTTATACACTATGGCCTTTATAGTGTTGAGGTGCACTTCTCCTACACCCAGTTTGTTCAGTTTTTATTTATAAATTCGTGTTGAATTTTATCAAATGCTTTTCTGCATCTATTGAGATTCTCAAATGGTGTTCCTCCTTGATTCTGTCCTTCATGTATCATGTGTACACATGTGCTTATGTTTCACCATCTTAACATTTCTTAGAGTAAACCCATCCAAACACCGTGACTGATTTTTTAAAAATATGTTGCTGGTTTCAGTATTTGGGAGAATTTTGCATGTTTTTTTTCATTAGACATATTGACTATTAGATTGATTTTTTTGGTCGCTGTTATTCTTGTGTCCCTATCTGGTTTCTGGTATTAAGATTAAACCAATCTCATAGAATGACTCTGGAAAAATTTAAACTTTTCTCATAGAAATTCTTCGCTGCACCTAAGGAACTTGTATGACACCTTTTTTTTTTTTAACCTTCCTATTGCCTATCCAACCCCCCTGACTCCCAACATATCGTCTACTTGACTGTCTTATTTATGTTCTACATTTCTCGTATTGGAGAAACTGTGCAGTATTTAACTTGGTACGAACACTTCACTAAGCATGACAGTCTCAGGTTGTATTCATTTCCCTAAAAATAACTCAAATCTCTGTCTTTATGGAAAAATAGTATTCCAATGTATACATATACTGCATGCCCCAGTGATATCTCTATATTTCCAAAAAAAAATAAAGCAACATGTAACAGATATATATATATATATATTTATATATATATATATACACACACACACACCCATGCTTATAGCAGCACAAGTAACGATAGCTAAATTGTGGAAAGGGCCAAAATATCCATCAACAGTATCCAACAGATACACAGATACAAAAAGGTAATTTTTAAAAATGTTTTTACTGACTCATTAGTTGTTCACTAATCCATGTTGTTTGCTAGCTATGCATTTGTAAATTTTCATATTTTATGTTTGGAAAAAATTTTGGATTTTGTTTCAATCTTCTTTTAAAGGCAAGAATTTTGTGGTCTAAGATATGATCTCTCTTGGAGAATATTCTATGCACAGTTTAGATGAATACATATTCTGTAGCTGTTTTATGAAATGTTCTATAAGCATTTCTTAGGCCCATTTGATCTATAGTGCGGTTCAAAACTAATTTTTTCTTTGCAGATTTTCCATCTGCATGATGTGTTAAATTCTTCAAAGCAGAATGCTCAAGACACCAACTATTACTTTTATGCAATCTGTCTCTCCCTTTACACCTATTAGTAGTTCCCAAAAGTAGCTATACATAGGAACAATGAACAAATTCATACTTAAATTCTTTGTATTTTACTTATATTTTTATTACATTCAGAAGTACAGTGATTTTCGTAATATGCACAAGTATGAGTAAATGTTATAACATACATATTTATAATAGTAATATTGTCTTATTCCTTTGGCCTATTTGTTTAATCATATTTTATTTTTTCTTCAAATCAGAATTTTTTTTCAAATACTATCTCTTTAAATATGTGTTCTAGCCTCTTTTCTCCTTCTACTATTTCCTGTTGCCAATTGTGCATAGCTTAGGTCTCTGGGTCATAGTCCATAATTCTTCCAGGCTCTCTTCATTACTTTTTATTCACGATTTCAAAAACTCTGCCATCATGCTTCCTGATGGTTATGTTGGTTGGATTGAATCAGAGGTTGAAATTATAGATTGCACTTTTTGTTTATTCATTATATTCTTCGTCTTCAGTGTTTCTATCTGAAAATTTTTGGTTTCTCTTCTTTGCCACACTTCTTTTTCTCTCCACACATTCATGCATTATTTTCCAAATATCATTTTTTCCACTTATGATAAAACCCTGAGGAAAATAGGTGTGTAAGTTTCCTGTCATAAAATGATAGAAGCTATATATATGTCAAACCTACAGCAAATCTCATAGTAAACAGGGAGAAATTAAAAGCATCCCCCTTTAAATCAGGATCACCATAAGACTGTCCACTTTCACCACTTCTATTCAGCATAGGGAAGAAAAGTAAGAGTGCGAGACGGTCAAAATTCTATCACCAAACTCTTAGAAATAATAAACAAAGTCATACAAATTTTAGGCTACAAAATAAAAACTAAAAAATCAATACCATTTCCTATACACTAATAATGAACACATGGAGAAAGAGTCCAGAAGAATAATTTCTTTCACAATAGCCCATTAAAAAATTGAAACCTAGGAGTAAACATAACCTCTACAAGAAAGTGAAGGACTTCTACAAACAAAACTAAATTGTACTCAAGAAAAATTTGCAGAAGACATCATAAAATGAAAAGCCATCTCATTCTTGGGTAGAAAGAATTTATATAGTCAAAATGACTATACTGACAAAGCTATTACAGTGATTCAATCCAATTCTTATCAAAATACCAACGACATTTTTTTTCCAGAAAACTTAAAAAAACAATCATTTAATTTATATGGAACCAAAAGAGACCTAGAATATCCAAAATAATCCCGAGTAACAAGACAAAGGCAGGTGGCGTTATGATTGGAGAAATCGAGTTCAATTACAAAACAACAGTTATAAAAACTATATGGTACTGGCCCCAAAACAGGCAAGTTGACCAATGGAACAAAATTGGGAATGAAGAGACAACCTTAAGTATCCTAGGCTGCCTGAACTTTGATAAAGGAACTAAAACTTTCTTTAGAAAAAGGACAGCCTCTTCAACAAATGGTGCTGGGAGAATGGGTCATCCACATTCAGAGGAATGAATACAGACACACCTGGCACCATGCACCAAAATCAAATCAAAATGAATCAAAGACCTAGATATTAAAACTGAAACAGTGAACCTCATGGAAGACAAAGTCAGCAAAAAATCTGTAATATATAAAAGATATAGGTGTCGGCAAGGACTTTCTTAATAAGACATCCAATGCAAAAGAAATAATTCCCAGAATCAACAAATGGGATTATATCAAATTAAAAAGCTTCTGCATTGCAAAAGACATTACCAATGCAGTGAAGAGAGAACTGACACAAAGGGAAAATTTTTCATCAGCTATACCTCAGATAGCAGGTTAATAACTAGAGTTGATAAGGGATTGAAGAAAAACAGACCCCTCAAATTCAAAGGCCAATTAAAAAAATGGGCAATGGAAATGAACAGACAGTTCTCAGATGAAGAAGTTCAAATGGCCAGTTAGTACATGAAAAGGTGCTAAACATCCTTAGACCCTAGAGAAACGCAAGTCAAAACATGGATTAAGTATTCTACAATTTCAGAGAAAAAGGAATATAACAAGAACTCGAATAGCAATCAATGCTTGTGGGATTATTGGATAAAAGGAACCCTCTTACACTGCTAGTGAGACTGTAAACTGGTACAACCACTATGGAGGGCAGTATGGAGATTCTTCAAAAGACTGAATATAACAAATATTCCATCCATTCAATCCAGCAATACCTCTTCTAGGGATCTTTGCAAATAAGTTAAAAGCAACATATAACAGAGATATACGTATACCCATGTTCATAGCAGCACAACTAGCGGTAGCCAAAATGTGGAAGGAACACACACACACACAAATTAACGAACTGTTAGATACAAAGATGGTGGTACATGTATACAGTGGAGTACTGCCTTTTTATAAAGTCAGATAATTTTGAATGGACGCAACTCCATGCTCAGGGAAATGAGTCAGATACAAAAGATTAAATATCGCATGATTTCTCTAATGTGAGAAATCCAGAATACAGACATATTATGGAACCAAATATGGGTGACAGAAAGAATTAGGCGGGAGGGTCAAAAAGGATGAGGGGAAGATATTTTAATTTTGATGCAATATATATGTGCACAAAATAAGATCAATGTAAATATCTTGAGTCGCATAGAAGCATGCATTGATAAAATGGGGGGGGGGGGGGGGGGGAGACAGGCATCGGGACTGGTTTCAGGTCTGCAATCCTAACACTTTGAGAGGCTGAGTCAGGAGAATCCTAAGTTAGGCCAAGCATAGGAAGTTTAGCTACATAGCAAGATTCTGTCTCAAATGCCACTCCAACCCACCAAAAATAGTTTGGGAATGTAACTAAGTGTGAAGGCCCTGGACACTGTTCCAAATACCACCAAAAAAATTATTTAAAAGAACTAAAACAGGCATTGATTAAAATCCTAAGTTAGCAAAACTGGTAACTGCTTTCTAGCAATATTCACTGTGTTAGCCATGTCTCTCCCTGATAAATACCTACCAGTAGCTTTGAGATTTCTGGAAGCACTGTCTAACCTCTCAGGTGTGACCCAATTAGTGCATACTTATTGTTATTAAAAGTTGTGATTTTATTTCTGTCTAGTTCTAAGGGTAGTATTTTCTGCTGAAAGAAATACTGTTTTTTTCTTAGAATAGGTAGAATAGATCTCTATTTAGGAACCAAGACAGAGGGGTAAAAACTCCCCCTGTTAGGCAGGGGGTCCTGAGTATGTTGCCCAAGAAATACCATTCAAACTTCTAGGCCAACTACAATAAGTGACTGCTTGGTGCCTGAGGTCACTGTGGGGATTTTGTCCTCTACTGGACAGGACCCAACTTATAGATTGAAAGTTGGATGTGTGGTTTTCTAATACTTTGATGAATTGACACTCTGGGCAGGTGTTACTTTTATTCTTTAAATTGGCTTGGTTGGCAGATACTGCTGATTGCTCATTTTCAATGGTGCAACAAAGTATAGGATCATTAATTCATCGATTTGGTAATGTCTGTCATGCTACACATTTAAATTTTATACATTTTTGTATACAGTGTTTTCATTATTATTCAATTTCACATGTGCTGTGATATCTCTTAAATTCCTTCTTTGATACCTGTTGCCTAATTGCCATATGTTGCTTAATTTAACTTTCCATTTTTCCCATTTACTTTTGTTTTGGTATCTAATTTAGATTTTGATTTAAAAAACATAGTCTGTATATTTTCAGCTTCTTTAAAATACATGTGGTTAAGGCCAATCATATGATGTGCTTTGCTGAATGTTATATGATTTCCTTAAAATAAAGCATGTTTTCTATTTGGCTTATTATTATATCAATTAAAATTAATTTAAACTATTTGATAGCATTTTTAAATTCTTCATGTCCTTTTTCTTGTCTATGTCTTTCACAAACTACTGAAATAAGAATGTGGCAGTTTATAATGTAATTGTAGACTTGTGTATATCTCCATTTATTTCAGTTCTATTATTTGAAGTAGTTTGAATTCTGTTACTTGTTAAATATACAATTACAATGCTTCTCTTATTGAAAGCTTAACCTTTTATCATTTTCAAATATTTTGCTATCCTTATGTTAATATGCATTGTCCTGAAACCTGCTTTTCATATATCAGTAGGTCTACTCCAGGTTTCTTGACATTAGGTATGTTGAATTCTACTTAGTGTTTTAATATTGTGCTCTCTCTCCAGTCTAATAATGCCCAAGTAACAGTTCCAAAGACACCTTCATAAAACATCACTTTGCTAAAGCTTGCACAGTGTTCATGAATCTTCGCTGGGTCTCTGTCACTTTCTTATCCTCCCTTTGTTGGACATGATACCCAACACTTATAACACAAAAGAGGAGAGGTTTATTTCAGATCACAGCTTCACAGGAATGAAAGAGTTGTGGGACTATAGAGGCCTCCACCTAGATTTCAGAGAAAAGCTTTGTAGGCTAAGCAGTGTGCCTCTGAGAAGACAGTGCCTGAGGCATTAAGAGTGAAACCAAAGCCATCATGAAAATGCCAGAAATTCTGAGAAACTAGTAATGTGGATCATCTGCTGAAGAAAGTCATCAGATGTGAGTGAAGCCACCTCATAAGAGAAGAGAAAACATTCTGATTGTAGCTGGAGGCAATGCTTTAGGGGAAGGGCTGTCCATGCCCTTTGGATGCACATGTTTTACATAATTTGACTCAGACATTAGACTAAAACCTTCAGGAATTGGCGTTTCCCTTGCTGCGTCTTGATCTTGCTATGGTTCCACTCTTTTCTATCCTTCTTTCTCTTTCGGAAAGGTGATGATTACCTTGTTCCATTGTATTTTGAAAATTCTTGACATCTCTTTTACATTCACAGGGCCTCACAGCTAAACATTTACCTGGTGACTCAGAGGAGACTTTGAGCTTGGACTTTTGGCAATGCTGGCACCGTTAAGACTTTGGAAATTCTTAGAGATGTACTAAGTGCATTTTGCATATTGAGGTAAAAGGAGTCCTTTGGGGTACAAAGCAGAATGTTATGGTTTGGAGCTGGAATGTCTCTCGAAGGACCTGTTGATTTCGGAGGTAATTGAATTATGGGGGTTAATGTTCCAAATAAAGTGAATGAATCTATTCATGATTTTTCTGTTCCATTTGAAAATAGGGTATTGCCAGACAGGGGAATCACTTGAGTCTTCGTACATATTCTTGACCAGAATTTCTCCCCACTGCTCTGCTTTCTATCCTGCCTTGCTGTGAGCCATTCTAATTCAGTTGAGCCCTTCAACACACCCTCTGCCCAGCTAACCTAGAAGGCCGAGTCCTCTGAAGAGTGAGCTACAATAGCTTTTGCTCTCTTAAGTCATGAATGTCGGTTATTGGGTCTAAGTGTGTTGTGGTTATGATCTGGAGTGTCCCCCAAAAGTCTCTTATTTTAATGGAACCATGTGATGTGAGTGGATTGGGGTCTGGTCTGGAGGGGTGGATTATAGTTGTTAGGATTAACGGTGTATAGTGGCCACACCTGGATGCAGGAGGAACTGGTTACTGGGCGGAGACCTGAAAGGATACATAAGCTGCATCTGCCTTCCTAGAAGTAGGGAGACTAGTCTCAGCTAGCCTCAGCTTGTCTTCCTGTTTGTCCGGGGAAGCTGCCTCCACCTTTCTCTCTGCCGTGTACTTCGATTGTTGCCGGCCACGCTTGAATGGACTGTGACCTTCGAGACTGTGAGCTGAAATAAACCTTTCCTTTCTTATGTTTGTGGGTGTCGGGTGTTGACTCACAGCAACGAAAAAGTGACTAAGACACAATAATAAAGAAATGACTAAGTCAAGGGATAACTTGAATTTGTCAGCTCTTTTTCCAGCTTCATTTCTTACTGGCACAAGTTTAGTGTTTTGTACCTTTCACCAAGTTCCATTCTCTAAAAATAGATACTCACCAAGTTGATTCACATAGATTGTTGGCCCTCCAATGAAAATTTCTGTTCCAAACCTTAGTTCGGACCTTGGATAAGAGCTATGATGATAAATATAGTATTTTGAAGAAAGCACTGAGAAAATCAACTAGAATGCATTCTTTGACTGATGGCCTCAAAGATTCAATCTCTAATAACTTGACCTTGTGGATTTATGCATTACATACTGGTGAGAACATTTAAAAAATCTATTCATCTCGCAGTGGCAAAGAAGAGAGAGAGAAGGGAGGGACAACACTACCAATATCTACTTTAAAGTGGGTGCCTCCAATTATTGAAATGACTTTCCCTAGTAGTCCCACATCCCAAAAATTCTACCATTTTCCAATAACATCATAGAACTGGAACCACATCTTTAACACAAGGACTACTGAGAGACATTTCAGACACAAAGTCTAACAGTGCTTCTCTGTGGTCACCTGGTAGCTGGCTATGGGCTAGACTGAACTGTCATATAGGCCCATGTCAATATAGAAGAATCCTATGTCATCCTGAAAAATGTGGTGTGGCCTATGACTTCTGGGTTAATTTATTTACATATCAAGGTTAATAATTATTTTAGGATTTTTTTTCAGTTCTGTGAAAAATGTTCTTGATATTTTGATAGAAATTGAACTAAAGCTGCATATCAATTTTGGTAGGAGAGCCATTTTGACAAAACTATTTTTGCCTATACGGGAACAAGGGATATTTGTCCATTTTCTAAAGCATTCTGCAATTTATTTTTTCAGCATAATGTGGATTCCAATGTAGAGATCCTTCACTCCCTTTGTTAGGTTTATTCCTAACTATTTAAGTTCAATCTTCTCAGGCCTTTCTCAGCGAGTTTACTGTTAGTAGGAAGGGCTGCTATTGATTTGTATGTGTTAATTTTGGATCTGCATGTTGCTAATTTGTTCTAAGAGTACCTTGGTTGATTTTTGGGAGTATTCTCTGAAGAGTGTCATGTCATCTGCAAATAAGGATAATTAATTTCTTTCTTTCCAATGTATATTGCCTTTATTTCTTTCTCTTGCCTAGTTGCACTGGCTAAAGTTTTCAGTACTGTATTGAAGAGAGGAGAGAGTTGTCAGCCTTGTCTTATTTTTGACTTAAAGAGAAATACCTTCATGTTTTCTTAGTTAAAATGTTATTGGACAGTAGGTTCAGCAGGAATGCATTTTATCATTTCGAGGTAAATTCTTTTTATGTTATTTTCCTCAAGGCTTTCATTATGAATGGATGTCAAATTTTGTCGAAAGCTTTTTTTCTGCATCTATTATGATGATCATGTGATTTTTGTCTTTATTTTGACTTAGGTGGTGATTTACATGTGTTGAGAACTATATTTGCATTCCTGGTATGAAGCCAACTGTCACGATGAATGGTCTTTGTAATGACTTGTTGAGTTCTGTTTAGCAATGTGTTGTTGAAGATTTTTACATGCGCCTTCATTAAGGAGATAGGTCTATAATTTTCTTTCCTTGGTAAGTCTTTGTCTAGAAAGCAATGGATGCTGGTGAGAGTACATGAAAAATGAATACTTTGTTATACTGTTGATGGTATTGTAAATTGGCGCATCTACTGTGGGAAACAATGTGGAGATTCCTCCAAAAACTGAAAATAGATATTTCACTTGACCCAGAAATACTTCTTCTGAGAGCCTTTCCAAAAGAGTTAAATGCACTATATAACAGAGACACATATAGGCCCACATTTACAGCACCACAACTAATAATGGCTAAATCACGGAACATGACAAAATATCCATCACTAGACCAATAGATAAAAAAGAAGGAAGTACTCACAATGAAGTTCTAATACACCATGGAGACAGAGAGATTTCAGTCAGTTGTAGGTAAATGGATACAACTTGAGGCCATCATGCTTAGTGAAGTGAGTCAGACTCAGATGGTTAGATATTGCATGGTTTCTCCAATGTGAGTAACCCCGAGTATAAATAAGCAGTAGAGTCAAGTAGGTGAGATGTTGAGAGTCAGGGGGTAAATGAGAGGGTGGGAGGATGAAAAGGAGTCAGGAGAAGAGAATGTAAAGTTGATGCACTATACATGTGAGCAAATATTCAAGGTTAATGTAACTAGTATGTATTGCATATACATACTAAAAAAAGGGGAAAAAAGAAAGTTGAGAATTGTTTACTATTTCTGTTAATTGACTAGACCCTGGAAAAGCAATCTCTCATGTGTCAATCAAGTTATAGCTGTAATAGCAAAGAAAACACATTGTTAATATATATCTCTACACAATGTCAATATCATATAGAATAATTTCAGGGTTCCCAAGTTTCATGTTTGGCTTATTGATTTTTCTCTCTCCTCCTCCTCACATTCTGAAACTCCTTTGTGTGAGTACCTAGTTTTCCTCCTTTCAGGTACACATAAAAGGGAAATTACAATATATGAAACCTTTTCAGATTGACATTTTTCTTAAATATTGTAAAAAAAACATTTTCCAAGTGAATAAATCCAATTCAAACAATGACGATTATTTAAGCACTATGTGTTACAATAACAATTAATTATATTTTAAAAAAAGCTTTAACTTTCAGGTCATATATCTAAATTAAAATTTAAAATTTAAAGATTCTAAAAGGAACATTAAAATATGACAATGGATAGGTAAATATTTAAACACAATAATAATTAACCAAGTAAACAAATTGGATTGTACATAAATTATAGAAACACCATTTTGAAATGAAGAAGAAATTCATACAATGGGAGTAAATCTGCATTTATTTATTTAGAGACAGGGTCTGGCTCTGCAGTCTAGGCTGGTTCTGAGCTCACTATGTGGACTATGTGGTCCAGACTGGTCTCAAATTCATGGCAATCCTGCCTCAGCCTCCTTAGTGCTAGGATTATAGATGTATGCCACCATGCCCAGCTTCTGTGGTTCTGAGGAACTGAACTCGGGTACTTAGCGCTTGCTTGGCAAGTGCTTTTAACCACTGAGTTATTCCTCCAGCCCCTGCAGTGCATTACGTGATGGAAGAATTCTTGGATATGGCTTTCTGGAACCCTGGACACTGGTTGCACAGCTTGTATTATAGTTTTTCCCCCTTTGATGGGGAAAAATGAGTGAATATAATGTGACATATTTCCAGTACATAAGCTACTAATCAATTGATTTAGGGTTTAAGAGAAGATATAATTTACTAACCACATTGTAATGTGAGCCCCCAAGAGTTTGTTTGGAAGTTCCGGCAGGCGAGCGCACCTACTTGCGTACACTTGACTGCTGAGTGGTTCTCATCTAGTGAGGAAGTTCACCATTTTCAACCCAGTGAGCAGTTTCATAGCCATGAGGGAGGAAAGAGCTCACCCTCGTAGCTAGCCAGATCAGCTGAGTCAACCCTGGTGATCAACTGGAAATGGAATGACATATGTCTTAGTCAAATAGCCCTAATATCCTGGTGAGTGCTTGGCACAACAAGCAGAAGAAGATATGCTCCTCCTGGCGAAGAAAAAAAAAAAGCATAATGTTTTTTAAAAGTACCTCTGCAGGAGGCATTACAATCCCGGACATCAGGCTATACTATAACGCCGTAGTGGTAAAAACAATTTGGTACTGGCATAAAAATAGACAGATAGACCAGTGGAACAGAATCGAGGATGCAGAAATGAACCCAAATACCCTCAACTACTTAATTTTTGACAAAGGGGCCAAATCCATACAATGGAAAAAGGACAGCCTGTTCAACAGATGGTGCTGGGAAAACCGGACATCCACATGCAGAAGAATTGATCTAGTTACACACCTGTCACCATTCACCAAAATCAAATCAAAATGGATTAAAGACCTAAACATTAAAAATGAAACACTAAACCTTTTGGAAGACAAAGTAGGCAAATTTCTAAAAGACATAGGGGTGGGCAAAGATTTTCTTGGCAAGACACCAAAAGCAAAAGAAATTACCCCCACTATCAACAAATGGGATCTTGTCACATTAAAAAGTTTCTGCACAGCAAAGGAAACTGTCAACATTGTAAATAAAGAACCAACAGACTGGAAAAAATATTCATCACCAACACCTCAGATAAGAAACTCATAACTAGAATACATAGGGAGCTAAAGAAAATTAAGCCCATCAAAATAAAGGATCCTATTGAAAAATGGGCAAATGAAATGAAGAGGCAGTTCACTCATGAGGAAGTACAAAGGGCCAATAGATACTTGAAAATCCAGGATAAATTTCTCTTATAAACATTAAACCCCAATTACACTTGTATAAGCAGATTTCCCATATTTGTAACATATTCATAGGTTCTGGTGATTAAGATGCAGATATCATTGAAAGATCATTATTGGGCCTAATTCAGGGCTCAACATTATTAGTTGTAGGAGAACATTAAAACTAAAAGTCAACGAACAATGTACATTCTAAAAAGCTACAATTAAAAATGATAGAAGGTAACGAACACTGGTAAGTGTACACTGCAACCAAGTCTTACTATTAGATGCTTGTGAAAAAAGAAATTAGTGCAACTATTTTGGAATCTGGATTTCTATCTTCTTAGTGTAAGCATATACTAGGGTAGTTTAAGCCTTGACTTCTGCTCAAAGGCCCATGTGCCAAACGCGTGGTTCTCAGGAGTTTACTGTTAGGAAATGGTGAAAGCTTTGGGAGTTGAAGTCTGGTGGGTGGCATTTAGGTCACACAGAATGTGCTTTAGAATGAAGCTGTGGAGCTCCAGTCTCATTTTATCCCGCTTTTTAAAATTTCTTATTCATAAGCTGAGTGGTTTGGCTATTCCGTATGCTGCCACAGTGACATGCTCACTCACCAGAGGCCCCAGATCATCACTAGCAATTAATCACAAATGGACATACCAAAGCTGTGAGTGCAAATACATACTTATCTATGATCCAGTAATTGTCCTCTTAAGTACGTTCTCAAGATATAAAACATGTTCACAAATGTTTATAGTATTAATAATTCTAATCACACTATCTAAAAATAGAAACTACCTAAACATCACTTAATAAGAGGCTACATAACCATATTGTGAGATATAAACACAAAGAAACATTACGTACCATTAAAAATGAAAAGAATTTCTAATACATACAATAGAAATGATTCTCAGAGTCTCTATGCACTAGGCACAGAAAAGGAATCACTATAAAATTCGGTTCATGTGAAATTCTAGAGAAGATTATGCCAATCTAGTGAGAGACATTAGATTAACTTTTCTAGAATTTCTTACTTCCAGGCAATACAAACTCTTTGACTTATGATGAGATTTTATCTAGGTAAAGAAATTATAAGATAGAAATACAGTAAGTCAAAAATACTTGTAGCATAGTTAATGTATCAAATATCACAGATGTGTCTAGTTTGCCTTAAATACATTCTTAATGTCTCCATGAGCCGACAATTGGGCAAAATCAACCATTAGTTCATTTTAAAATGAAACATCAAACATTTCATTTAATTTATTTAATATCTATATCTAAAAGTGCTAGGAGAAGAGTACACCATAGAATAGAGGCTATGCACCTTTATGATTCTGTGACCACCTAGTAGTTATGGCTTCTTGCTTCTGTCCAGCATTTTGAGAAAATATGTCATCATGTATCACTAACTTAGAGAAGGTCAAAATTCAAAATTAAAAGTATAGCTCCCACTGAATCTTTATCACTTTACACTATCATAAAATCAAAAAATTTAAGTTGACCCATAATGGTAAATGCCTTTTTCTTTTTCAGTATTGGAAATTGAACCCAAGGCAGTTGTTTTAACCTATATTGTCCACCCCGATTTGTTTATAGTTTGTTTTTACTTTGAGAAAAATTCTCTCCAAGTTGCCTAGGCTTGGCTATATCTTGTGATCCTCCTACCTCGGACTCTCTGCGTGAGAACAAAGGAGCTCAGTACTGTGAATATAACAAAGGGAGCAATGGAACAGCCTGTAGTGTTAAGGAGGATGGCTTTTACTTTGTAGAAGTCCTATCTGTACTACATTTCTTACAGCTTCATGAGAAATTTCTGGGCAGTGTTGGCTAGCAGCCTGACTCTGCAGTTAACGTTCACAGTTCTGGCCTGCTACCTGGCTCAGCACTTCCTGGTGACTTTATATGCTTTTTTCCTTGTTACTTAATGTACTGATGTAATGCATGATATCACTGCTAATGATTGGATGGTACTAAACCACTATTAAAACCTTTCTAGTAACCGCAGTGATAAAATAAGAGTGCAGGCAGGGATACAGAGCCAAGATGGAAATAGCACAAAAGCAGACACAGAAACAAAACTAAAAAAAAAAAAAAAATGACTTTATTTCCCTGCTCTCCACTCTGCAGAAACTAAATAAAATAAGACTGTACAAAGTCTCACCTTTCTCTCCAGGATGGTTGAATTAAAACGTATACCCTTAAACCCTGGCCCCTGGGCCTTCACACCCAGAGTGCTGAGATGATGTACAAGAGATATCACACCGATCATGGGCTGTCTTTGTAATTACACATATTAGTATATAGAAGTATATACTTCAGGGGCTGGAGGAATGGCTCAGGGGTTAAAGCTCTTAGATAGCAAGAGCTGAGTCAAACACTAAGTACTCGAGTTTGATTCCCCAGTACCACATAAGCGGGGCATGGTAGTGGACACCTATAATCCCAGCATTTGGAAGGCTGAAGGAGGAGTATTTCCTTGAGTCTAAGGCTGGTCTGGCTGGGCTCCATAGTGAGTTCAGGACCAGCCTGGGATGCAGAATGACGCCGTGTCTCAAAAAAAAAAAAAAAAAAAGTTTACTTCAATACAGTGTGTTCTTATAAACTATAAAGCCATGTGACATAGGCAAGTATTGTACTGGGGGTCTATGTCTACCAGAGAGGAGTGTAAATATAAGTTTGGATACAACCAATCTCTAGAGTGCTGGCATTATAGGCATGTGCCATGGTTCTGGTTTATGTGGTTCTAGGGAATTGAACTCAGAGCCTTCTGCTTCTAGGGAAGCACTCTAACCACTGAATTATTCCCACAGGCCCCAGACCCCAATCCCTAGCAGTGTAGTATTATATGGTAAATCCTACTACCCTCCTAGTGAAAGGCCCAAGCCACGGAGACTCCATGACAGGCCCTAAACTCCTCTTTCAAGTGGCAGGCCTAAAGTCTCAGGTTCTGGGAAAGGTCTGGGTTTCAGTTTCCCCGAAGTTAGGTAGCTGTTTAACAATTATGAATTGGGAAAAGGTATGTCGCTCAAGGCTAAACCCGGGTCCTTGGGTTCTGGAAAACATCACCAGACATGCAGTCTCATGTGAAACAAAGAGTCAGTCAATTTTAATTGATAGAGACTTTCTGTGAGACCCTTCTTGTGTGATAATCAATCAGTTTTGTGATAAATAACTTGAATGGTTTCTGTTACAATCTTGTGGGTTTTGCCTATGAAATTCGAGTGTGGATTCTGCTTGGGACTTCTCCCTTTGTCTCCACTGCGCTGGAGTGGGAAAGCCCAGGCTCGAGCTTGCAATAAAGACTCTCGTGTGCTTGCATCGGTATTGGCTCCTGGGGTCTTCCTTGGGGTCTCGTAATCTGGGCACAACACTAGAGGGAAGATGAAAACCTCACAGATGGATTCAGAGAGACTTGCGAGGTAGAGTCCTCTAGGCCCAGGGTCCTGTTTGTGCCTGGGCACTCAGCCACATGGTCACTTACAGGCACAATTCATTGTACATGTACTCTTGCATGTGGGACATGCCCTTTGCCTCCTCATGTGCACTCCTCAGCTCATAGCACTAGTGTTCCTCTTTGGGGAAGATGTACTCTTGTAACCAAACACAATGAGATCACTTTCTAGCAAATGCACCTCTCCCCCCAGAAAAAAAACAAACAAACAAACAAACATAGGCAGCATACCAAGAGTGGAGAAGAAGGATTTAATTTACTACAAGTAAAGAAGTCCACTTACCTTGTCTCCAATAGCCTCACAGAACAAAAGGAGAATAGCCGCTTCATTGGTGAGAATTATGAATTTTTATACCGAGAGAATAATTTGGAGACAGGTGCATTCCTGAACATGCCAGTAACATTTATATTTTCAGGATGAAAGATGAAAAAAAGGAACACCTCCAACTACATGAAATCTACATAGAAAAGTTGGGAAATTTTCTCTGGTGCACCAGTCTGCAGCATGTGTCCGCTGGTAATTTACCCCCTTGAGATATTTCGCTCCTCACTCTTGAGGAGATAATGGGCAGAAGTCATTTTTCTGAAGTTTCCTCAAGCTGAAAAAAAGGTTTTGTACCTCTGACATTATAGGAATGAAAACTTCTTGATGTCTGAGTCAGGTAGGTCCTGGTGCCACTGGAGGCAGTCTGTAACATAGTAGCCTTAGTTCCTTCAACGATCCTCTTTCTGAAACATATTAAGGTACCTGTGATTATGACATAAACCATCAATAGTATATTGACTTTTAAAATTTTTCCTTTGACCATTGAAGAGATTATGTCTACCTGAAGAAATTAGGAAACCCCCAGAGTACAGTTTGTAAGTGTGTGTTAGTGGCTCTTGGGGCAGTGAATGAGGGAAGAACACCCACTGAAGATATGAGAGGCCCAACTAGCAGCTTGGCCTAAATATAAAGGAAGGAAGAAGAGAGATTGCTACAACTTTTCCTTAGAAACCTTGGTCTTTGAAATTGTTTAAGGATACAAATTGCTCCTGTCTACATGTTGCTGATTCTCACTGCAAATTCACTCCTGCCCCCAGTCCTCACCATTGTGTTTTGAACAACCAAGATCTGCAGTGGACTCTCACCAGCTGTCCTGAAGTGTCCGATGGGTTATACGTCATGTCTGAGCAGCCACCAGACCCTTTTGCTTTTACATTCAGACTGCCATCTTGGGCTATGTCTCTCTCCTCACACTTGTAAGCCCTCCAATAAATCCTCTTTTTCTAATTTAAATTCTGTCCTAGAACCCTACCCAATACATTTATAACCCTGGATACATAGACATAATTTCCTGAGGAGCCTAGAAGAAGAACATTCCTGGAAAACACTGTGGGATATTTATTGAAGCCAGGATGTTTGACTTCAAATATTAAGATGGGTTTTCATTTTAGCCAAAGTATGAACAGAAACACTACAGGCATTCAGAATAATGTAAAACTTCTTTTTTGTATGGAAGAAGGCACAGACTCAAGGTGGGCACTTTGCCCAAATTTTCCTGTAAATTTCTTTTTCCCGGTTCTTGCTAGTTGCTGAGGCTGTGACACCCGGATGGACGCGCCATACACATTAAAAAGATATAATTTAACCTAAACCTCTTTTGTACATTCATAGAATGTTATCTTATTTTCTATTCCTTCATTTTTACTTTTATCTTAAGTCTTCCTCCCCAAAGTTCTCTGAACTTTTTCTCATTGCCCTTTTTCTTCCTCTTATTATAGTTTCATTTTGTGACACTTATCTCCTCTTGGCCTCTGAGCTTCCCAGGCAGGCTCCAAGCCCAGCCAGCAGCAATTCTTGTTGGGTGTCTCACCACAAGTTGTCTAGCATCTTCCCCAAATTCCTCTTTCTTTCTTTCTTTTTTTGAGCCCTGGCTAAGCAGTTAAGCCCCTCTTTATTTGGATGTCACCAATCCAGGAATTTATACCTTGCAAATTAAATGAAGGGTGAGTTGTTAATGGGTTTAAATGTGGTCAAGTCCAAATTGGATTAAGCTGATCTTCAGGGGACTTTGACCTTTAAGCTTTGAATGTATTAAATCCTCTCTTTTACAGGGGTGAATTCTCATCCCAGTTAGATGAGGAAGCTTTAGGCTTACATATCTATGGAAAGCAGACATTATCTGTTCTAGAGTAATCATGTGTTTTGCTGCCAATTTAGCTTTGTGTTCAGGTGTAAGTTAGAACCTTTCATATTTTTTTTGAAAAGGCTGTCCATACATTTTGAATGTACTCACTTTGAACTTTCTTTTAGGGGAAGTAGCCCTGAGGTAGATCACAGCAATAGATAAAAATTTCAATCAATTTTATGGTCTTCTTGACAAAATTTGGCCAAGGTAACTGTAAAAGAGTGATGAGCTCTGTTTTTCCAGACACTTGAGGCCTCTGCTCTGTATGCCACCTTCTTTGCGTTCCATACACCGGGTAAATCCCATGAGTGGTCTTTGAAATGAAATCAGGACCATCTTCACTTTAGGTGAACAGTGGTATCACATCACAAACCTTGGGGTTATCTCTCTTAAATGTCTTTTTATGACTTTTTATCTTTTTTTTGCAAGGAAAACCTTTTATTTATTAAGATTGTCTGGAAAAACCAAAAGATACTTATCCCACCCAATTCCCCACCCTTTTCAAAGCAGCAGGCCTGAGTGTAAAATCAGTTCACTTCTGATAACAAATATCTGGTTTGTGTTCTCTTCTTATTTGAGGCACAGTGGTCTTGCCTGAATGTTATTCTGTTTGTAATAAATATTGCTTTTTTTTTCAATTTAGCTATGATCTCCCTTATTTGGGAATCTGTATTATTCTAAGAACTCAATTTTAGAGATTTTCCCTTCCATGATGTGTTGAACTACAGGAAACTTTAATAATTTTCCATGTTACCTTCTCTGGCAACCACACCTTTTCCTGCTTTCCTGAAATCCATCCCCCTGGTGTCTTTCTGTCTTTTTTTTTTTTTTCTTGAATAGGAAGGAACAAATTGATAAAGGAGTAACAAGGGTCTAAAAGGCAACTAGAGAAAATTTCCTTACAAGGCTGCACATTGGGCTGTGGAATCACCTTCACGTTTTCTCTTATTACCTTTGAATTGCCCCTTCAATGTCCTCTGCAAGGTTCAGTGGCCACCTTTTTTTTCTTTTTGAGTCATTTATTTCCCAAAACAGGCCAAAGATTTTTTTTTTATGTACTAAAAGATTCAGCCTCTGGCAGTATGTGACAGACCCCACCAAGTTATCAATTCAGTAGGATTTAGTGTCTCTGACATTTGCATCTACTCCAGCTGTAGCTTCATTTCTCACACCCTGCGCAAGCTCTGGGGACACGTGTTCTCCAAAGTCCTTGTGCATCTTTAACTCTATAACATTATTTGACACAAACTTGGTGGCTTCTCTTCTGGGGCAGCTCTATTCATTGCTTGTGACTTGGGACTTTCCTCAGCAGACAATCCATTTTTGTGGCATTTCCAGATTCCTGAGGTCTCCATGGTCTATTCAGCCTCACCATTATGGTTTTATGCTTTGCTCCCTCACGGCCTGGCCTCTAGGGCCACCTTCTGAAACTTAGGTAGAAGTCATCATGACTCTGTTCATGCTACTGCTGCAGGTTTTTCATTGTCCAGGCACACGGATCCTCAAATGGATTATGAATAAGAAAATTTGGAATCTGTGTTAGTTTGGGCTCTTTCAGAAGGCAGAATTTATAGATTTCATAACAAAAAGGATCTAGTAGGAAGGCTTACAAATCTAAAGCTAGAGATAGTCCAAGATGGCTGCTGAGCTGTGAAGTAAATCTCCAGTCTGGGACTGCAGGGCAGCTGGTGAGGTGACAGTGTGCTACAGATCTCGGTTGTTTGAAGAACAATGGTTAAGACAGGAGCCTGAAGATTGGTGACTGAAGAGCAGCGACGGGCAGACAGGTGCAAGTTGAGACTGGAGCGAATCTGTGCTGAAGGTCTGCAGGGTGTAGTAAATTGGCGTCTGTAGACAATTGCGAAGGCGAGAGCTTTCCCAGAGGAAGAAGCTGTAACAATCTTCCCTCTTCCTTCCTTTTATACTGTTGGAGTTTCAGTTGGGCCTCCCACATCTGGGTGGGTGCGCTTCCCTCATTTTACGGCCCACAAATCTCTCACATTCTAATCCAGCCTGGTTCTCAATTTCCAATCTAGGCGTGGTTCCCAAACCCTAGCCCAGGTAAGGTTCTCCATTCCCTCAAGTTGACATAATCTCTTCAGTGATCACAGAGCCCAAAGGAAGACTTAGAGTATGGTAAAGGTTGTTGTAGATAGTGAGGAAGAGAGATGAGAGAGATAACCCTCCATGGGAGCTTACAAGGGAGTCTTAACTGAAAATCCCCACTTGAGGTGGTAAACCAGACTCTGTAAAGTTTTTATCTGTTTTCATACACTGCAGTTTGGCTTTTTAGAGTGAGCCAGCTGCAGCTGAAAAAAAAATACACTTAACCTATTGCTAAATTTACTGTCTTTTGAAGATAAGGGAGGGAGTGGTGAGTTTCTTACTTTCTCTTTGATCATGTGTCCTTGGCTGTTTCTTGGAGCAGTGGGAGGCATGATTCACACATGTTTCTATGACCCCTGGAACACCCTGTCTTGGGCCTTTTGATCAGTCCCATCCTATTCTCCTATCTATCAACCCTAATCTGATAACCTTTGCATTCTGCTTGCCTACAACCAGTACATAGAAAGTGAGATTGACGTTCGGCACTAGTTTAAGCAGTAGTTGGGCTCCCTGAGATCACGGCTGGATGACCTCTTGCAAACTTTTTTTTTTCTTTTTCTGCAGCACTACATGGTGCCTTGGATTACTCTTCTGAGAAAAGTTTCTGCTTCTAATCATATACCAGAAAGGAAGGATGCCATTAACTTCTACGGTCAAATTTTAGGGAAATATCTGAAATCTAGAAGGAGTGGCTCTTGGTCCTGGCTTATTTAGAGTTCATTGCCCAATCTATTTTTTATCTCTTTTGCACTTAGTTCTTGAAAAGATTTGGATTTGAAAATTTATAAAATTTGCATGCAGATGTAGGACAGCTAAAAAAATAATGTAAGTTTAGTCAATACAAATAGTAAAGCATATTTGGTTAGCATTAACAGTTACAGCTTGGTTACATTTTAGAACTTTTGCTTACCAGAGCAACAGATCCTTTTAACACAGTGTACAGTAATAAACATGTACTTCACACAATCAGAACAGTTGTCTCTCTTGGCTTTTGCCAATCAAATAGGTACAAGACAGCAATTTAACAAAACATTTTATTACTTATATGGCTTATTAAAATGACGATGGCTGGCTATGTTATAACAATTTATACAATTACAATGGTAGAATAGTGATCTGCATCGGGTCTCTAACTGCTAGCACTATGCCTCTGAGGACTTGGGCTATACAGCAGAAGGCGAGTATCAGGTGTGCCAGGGAAGCTTCATCTGTTCTTATAGCCACACCAGCTGAGCTCTGCTTCCTGTCAGATGAATCCATCCCAAGTGCTAAAAAGTACTTATCCACATGAAGTCACTTATCCACATAAGCAGAAAGAGAACCTCAAAACAAAGTTTGGAGAAAGTTTTTCTTTGTTAAATTAATATGATTAATACCTTTTTTGGAGAGAGGGGCTCACTCTGTAGCTCAGGCTGGTCCTGAACTCACTGTGGAGCCCAGGCTGGACTCGGACTCACAGCAATCCTCCCAAGTGCTGGTATTATAGGTGCGCACCACTATGCCCAGCTTACATGGTGCTGAGGAATGGAACTCGGGTACTAGGGCCTGACATAGCTCTTGCTAGGCAAGTGCTTTAATTGCTGAACCATTCCTATAGTCCCAAATTAATATCTATAGTTTGCTAAATGCTTATAATGCAATAAAAGATAGTGAAGAAAACATAAAAACTCATTTCACTGAATGTAAAATTACTCTTGTACTTAGTTTTACCCTAAATCTTCCTAAAGAAATATCAGTAACTTAATCTTTTAATAAATTGGCATCTGATACATGATTTACGAATTTTAAGAGGTAGACTGTCTTAGTTACTTTTTATCACTGTGACTCAATACGCAACATCCACAATTTAGGAAGGAAAGATTTATTGTAGCTTACAGTTTTAGAAGGTCTCAGTCCATTCATGGCTGGGTGGCTGAAAAGTGGTAGAATTATATAATGCGGCTGCATCTAGAGCTGGAGCAGGAGCCATTGCCCAAGAAGACAGAGATCCTCACAGCCTTGCAGAAAGAGACATTTGGGAGGAAGGGCAGAACCAGCAGCCACCCCTCTAGGTCAAGCCCCAAGCATTCACCCCTTCCAGCTCTGTCCCAACACTCATAAGTACACAGTATCCATAGGAACATAAAGCTTTGGGGGACACTTCAGATCCAAGCAATGACATTCCACCCCTAGCCCCTAAAAGACGCATGTCTACTCCCTGAAGAAAAAGGCATCTTGTCCTTCTCCAAGAGTTGCCAAAGTCTTAACAGTTACGGTACTCTTAAAAAAAAAAGTTCAAGTCCATGGGGGCTGGAGGAATGGCACAACCATTGAAATGCTTGCCTTTCAAACAAAAGGGCTTGAGTTCAACTTATCAGTGCCACTTAAAGTTGGGTGTGATGGAGCATGCCTACAATCAACACATATTTACTTTTAGTAGAAGTCACTATAATTTAACCCAACTCAGATGTTTTACCTATATGTTTTTTTTTTAATTTTTAATACATGAACTACAGGTTAACACATTGTAAGCATGGCTTGGGGAGACAGTGACCATGTCAACCAATTTTGATCTCCTTTTCCCTCCCTCTTACCTTTGCTCTATGCCTCACCCCTTTCTCACTCTGAGTTTTGTCCTTTTCCTAGGAGTTGGTCACTCTTCTTTCTATTCTGTCTCTCTCTATCTCTCATGTTGGGTCATTTTTATCCAATTATTGATGTGAAATTTATAAGGACTCCTGTTGATAGTCTTTTGTGCGTGGTGCATTTCACTGAGCATTATTGACTAAAAATGTTCCATTTTCTTTCAAATATTTCTTATCTTTCATTCTTTATGGCTACATGGTATTCCACTGTGCATAGTTCCTGGATCTTCTTTATCCATCATTTCTCTATCAGTAGGTAAGAAAGTTGCTTCCAGGAGTTGGCTATTGCGATTTGTGCTGCTATAAACATGGATGTACATGGGTCTTTATGCTACGCTCACTTTATTCCTCTTTGGGAACATGCCCACTAGAGCTGTAGCTGAATCAAATGTAATTTATACTCTCAGCTTTCTAAGGAATCTCCAGACCACTTTTCATAATGACTGAACCAGATTGCAGTCTCACAAATGATACAGAAGGATATTTTTTTTTCCACAGCCTGGCTGAAAATTTTTTGTTTTTCTGTTCTTGATGTAGACGATTCTCACTAGGGTGTCATGAAACTTCAACATTGTTTTATTTGCATTTCTCAGATGGCGGTGATGGATGAAGAACACGTTTTCATGTGCTTGGTGGCCATTCATACTTCCGAGAAGCTTCATTTCAGCTGCCCACTTCTTGATGATGTCATTTATTTTAGGACCTTTTAGTTTTTGGAGTTCTTTACATTCTAGATATTAATCCTCTGTCTGAGGTATTGCTGGCAAACATTTTCTTCTTTCTTTGGGTTGTCTTTTCACCTAGCTAATCGTTTCCTTTGCTGTGCAGACTTTTTAGTTTGACGTTGTCCCTTTTGTTGATTTTTGCTGTTATTTCTTGTGTAGCTGCTTTCTTACCCCTATGTCTTCCTGAGTTTTACCAGTAGGATGAATGTTTCCATTTTGATATCCAGTACTTTGACCCATTTTGATCTGTTTTTAATACGTGGTGACAGATACAGATCTAATTTCATTGTTCTGAATGCGGTAATCCAGTTTTCCCACCACCATTTGTTGAAGATGTTGTCATTTTTCCAGTAGATCATTTTGAATCCTTCATCAAAATCAGGTGATTGAAGGCGCTTGAGTCTGTTTGAGTATTCTCACTTCAGTTTCACTGGCCCTTCTATCTGTTTTGAAACAGTATCAAGTGGATTTTTCTTTTTTTCTTTTTTTTTGTTTTTTTTCCACTATTTTTATTAATAAACATATGTAATGCATAATGCTTACAATGAAGTTGGGTATTTCGTGCACGTATGTATCATATCAACTTTTGTGGGAGGGTCAAGTGGATTTTTCATTATTGCTTTGTAGAATATTTTGAAGAATGTAATTGTACCTTCTCTAGCGTTGTCCTTGTAATTTAGGATTGCTTTAGAAATTCAGGGTGTTTCTAGTTCTACATAAATTTTAGAATTGCTTTTTTTCTTCTTCTGCGAAGAAGGTTGTTGACATTTTGATTGGTATTGCATTGAATTTGTATGGCAGCTTTGGAAGTATGGACATTTTGACAATATTAGTTCTTCCTATGAAGAAACAAGAGATGTCTTTCCATTTTCTAAAGTCCTCTTCAATGGTTTTATTCAAGGTTCTTTAGGTTTTTCTCTGTATATGTCTTTCATTTCTTTGGTAAGTCCTATTCCTACGAATTTTGTTTTGTTGCTATTGTGAAAGGAGCTGTTTTCTTAATTTTCTTCTCATTGCACTCATTATTGGTGGACAAGTATGCTATTGATTTGTGGGCATTGACTTTATAACTTGTAACTTCTTTGAATTTATTTATTAGTCCTGAAAATCTCCTGGTGGGATTTTTTTTTATTCTTTGTTGTAGAATATCATGTCATCTGTAAACTTCTTCTGTTCCCATTTGCATTTATTTTATTTTTTTCTCTTCCTGATAACTCCTGCCAAAATTTCAAGCACTATGTTGAAGAGTAGGGTTGGCAGTGGGCATCCTTGTCTTGCTCCTGAATGTAATGTGAATGCTTTCAATGTTTCTCCACATAGGCTGATGTTGGCAGAGGGGTTGCTGTAAGTAGCTTAGATCAGGTTAAGATAAATCCCTTCTATTCCTATTTTCTTCAAAATCTTTGTCATAAGAGGTGTTAGATTTCTAAAGTGCTTTTTTTTCTGCATCTATTGATTCAAGTGCTTTTTCTGGATCTATTGATTCAAGTGCTTTTTCTGCATCCATTGAGATGATCATATTACTTTTATTTTTGCATTTGTTAATGTGGTAGAATATATTTCTTGAACTGTGTATGTTGAACCATTTTTGCCTCTCTGAGATAAAGCCCACTTGGTCATAGTGTATAAACTTGTAAATGATTTGCTGCATTCTGCTGGCAAAAATTTTATTGAGCACTCTGGCTTCCATAATCATCAGGGATATTGGCCTGTAGATTTCTGTTTCTGTTGGGTCTTTTTATGGTTTTGCTATTAGAGTCATGATAGCTTTGAGGAGTGGTTTTGGCAACTTTCCTTCCTTTGTAGTTTCTCGAAAAATTTTGCTGAACATTGATATTAAATCTCTGAATTTTTAGAATTATTCAGGCTATTTTTTGTTGAAAGTATTTTTATTACTTCCTCATTTTTAGGTAGATATTGGCCTTTAGAGCTATGTTATTTCTACTTTCAGTTTTAGAGGCTGATATGCATTTAGGAACTTGTCCATTAATTTGGATTATCAATTTTTTTGGAGTAAAAGTTTTTGAAATAACTTCAAAAAATCCTTTGAATTTTCATATTATCTGTAATAATTTTACTTTTTTCATTCCTAATAGCATTGATGTAGGTTTTCTCTTTCCTTCTTTTTATGACTTTAGCTAGGGATTTAACAATTTTACTTATGTTTTCAGAGAACCAACGTTTTGTTTTATTTATGTTTGTATTTTTATTAAAATTTTATTTATGTTGGTTCTGATCTTTATTTTTTTCCTTCTGTTAGTTTTGGAAATGGCTTCTTCTTATTTTTCTAGGGAACTGAGTTGCATCATTAGGTAATTTGGGAATGCTCAGTTATTTTGAAGTGTGAGTTTATGAAAATTAATTTTCCACTTAAAACAGCCTTCATCATGTCCTAGAGGTTGTGTTGCGATGTGCTTCCATTGCATTTAACTCTACGAACTTTCCTTCTCTGATTTCCTTTGTAACCCAATGTTTCTTTAGGAGAGTATTATTCAGCGACCTTACGTTTCAGTAGTATCTTTTATGTTGGAGCTGATTGCTACCTTCATCTAACAGTGATCTGACAGACCAAATAAGCTTTTATTAATTGTCTTGTATTTAAGTTGGTTTTGTGCCTTAAAATATGGTCTATTTTGGAAAAAATATTCCATGAGAAGCTGAGAAAAATATGTACTCTGTTGTTGTTGGACTAAAATCATTGTAGGTGCCTACCAGATCAATTATCTCCGTGATGTTGTTAATATCTGCCATGTGTGGAGCTGGAGAAATGGCAAAGCGGGTAAAGCTCTCACCTTGCAAGCCCAAGGCCCTGGGTTTGATTTCTCAGTGTCACATAACGCTGAGTTTGGTGGTGCACACTTGTAATCCCAGTAGTCGGCACTTGGGAGTCTAAGGCAGGAGGATTTCTTGGGCTACATAGTGAGTTCAGGACAACCCTGGGCTAGGGAGTGAGACCTGTCTCAAAAAAGTCTGCTATATATTTGTTGACTTTTTTTTCTTAGTTGACCTGTCTTCTTAGGGAAGAAAAGTATTAAAATCCCGCTTTATTGTTGAGTTGGCAGTCTGTTTTTTTTTTTTTTTTTAAGATCAGTAGCTTTTATTTCATGTAGTTGGATGTACCATTGTTTGGGGCATACATGTTTATGATTGTGAGAATCTTTGGTTGGTTATTCCCTTGAAGAAAATGAAGTGACTTTCTTTGTTTCCTTTGACCAGTTTTGGATTGAAGTCTACTTTATCAGTGAAGAGTATCTCTACCCAAGCTTGTTTTCGTCCCTCTGTCGAGTGGAATATGAAACTCCATCTTTTAATTTTGAGTCTATATTTATCTCTACATGTAAAGTGTATCTCTTACAAACAACACGTGGTTGGATTGTTTTTTATCCAGTCAGCCTATCTATGTCTTTTGAATGGGATTTTGCATCTGTTTACATTAAGAGTTATAATCTATCTGTAAGTACTGAGCCCTGCCATTTTCCTATCCTATGAATGTTGATTTCCATTTTTTTAGTGTTCTCTCTGTTAAGAGTAAACCTGTCACTGGTTTCTTTGTTATGAGTGCTCAGCGCATCCCTATCCATAATACCACAAAGTAATTTTTGGTAGTCCTGATGTAGTTGTCATAAATTTCTTCAAGTTTTCTTTGTCATGGAAAGTCTGTAGTTCATTGTCAATTTTAAATAATAGTTTTTCTAGGCATAAGAGTCTTGGTTGACAACTGTTTTCTTGGCTTGTGGTGACAGTTTTTTAGAAAATGTCTGTTTCTTAAAACTGTGAGTGTCGTCCTTCGGATGTACACTATGTTTTCTGGGATGCAGGGGTGTTCTTCCTTAGTACCAATCATCTTCACTCGTTAAACCCATGAACTGCTGTTTGGTTCACCTTCAAAAAGCTTTTCTGCTTTGTCAGCCAGTCCTGGTACCCTCAGGCCTTCTGTGAAGTGAAGGTAACTCACCTCCCAGGCCTCTTCCACCCCCTGCCCCCATCATGGTGTTTCGGTGTGACAGTGGGTATAGAAGGCTCTCTTTCCTCTCTTCATTTGTTCTATAGTGAGAGCTGAAACAGGCTGTCTCCATGCCTGTCTTAGTTACTCTCTCGTTGCTCTGACTCAATAACGGACACATACAAATTAGTGAGGAAAGATATATTTTTGCTTATGGTTTCAATAGTCTGTTTACCAGTGGGTGGCTTGAAAATAGTGGAATCACATGGTGGGACTGTAGTTACAGCCAGAGCTGGAGCCAGTAGTCCAGAGACAGGGATCCTCACAGCAGCATGGCAAAATAGAGACAAGTCTGGGAGACAAGGCAGAACCAGCACATTCTTTTCAGGTCAAGTCCCAAGCATCCACCGCTTCAAGCCGAGCCCCACTTCCCAACAGTGCACAGTATCCATAGGAACATGAGGCTTTTGGGAGACACTCCAGATCCAAACCACAATTATGGTATTAGCTCTGGTGACAGGCCAGAGTGCACGCTACAGGGTACAGAAGATTCCTTTCTTTATGATACACTAGTCTGTTATCTCAGTAGTGCCATCTCCAGTCCCTGGTGGCCTCAGGCTGGTGCATGTTACTGGACGCAAAGATGCCCAGGGCTCCCCTCTCCATAGGGCACTGGGCCATGCCTAGCTCGCACTGCTGGTTCTACCACATGTGGGCAGTGTGCATGAAAGGGAGGGAAGGGATCCACTTTCAAGAGGATGCGGGGACATGACACTATTTTTTAGTGCCTCTGTCCCCAAATGGCTTTTGGGCAAGTCCTGGGTGAGCCCAGGGCACATGGAGAGTGTAGGGTATGCAGAAAGGGCATAGCATTGGGGAGTAGCTAGCTACAATGTACTAGTTTCAGCCCCAGGCAGGTCCTGATTGTGGGGCAGGCAAACAGTGTAGGGCACAGGGACTGTCAGTCCAGGCCCAGGGGTCTCTAGGCCGCAGTGCATACAGAAAGTGTAGGGTGTTGGGGTATGCCTAGTATCACAGCACCTGTCCTGGTCTCAGGGGTCTCCAGTCCACAGTATGCTTGAGTGGGTGGAAGTGGTTCCCCTCCTGCTAAATTGCTGTGTCGTTTTTGTGTCTACAGCCCTAGCTGTTTCCCCACTGGCCATGGTATGGTATGTGAGCAGGACTCAGAGGGTAAAACATTGTTCTTCACCTTCTCTCTTTTTTTTCATTTCCTGTAGCATAGATTTTAGTGCCACTGCTGCTTGGCTTGGTTGACCTCACTGCACACTCATGCCTTCCAAGTGTGAGATGACAGCCAGCTTCTCAGATCTGTTTGAGTCACCAACATCACAATGTGTGGGCGTATAGAAGATGCAGAGGCTTGCTGCCCCCAGTTATTTTCTTCTAACCACACCTGGAGGCATGCTGCAGAATGTTTGTCGCTGTTGAGCTCTCAAGCCCACTTCCAGGGTGGGATGGATCTGCCACTCAGAATCTCTCCAGCCCATAATTGTCCACCTTTGTTTTACCTCTTACCTTTGACTTTTTACTTTTGATTGTCCTGAGATGCACTTTCGTCTAGCTGTCTCCTTCCCTAGTTGATTTCTTTTGAAGATGCCTTCTTAGGGTTCCTACCTCAATTCCACTCTTTTACATATAATTCTTTATACATCATTTCTCTTGACGAACACAGAATATTTCAGTTGTATAACTCAATGTTTTCCCATAAGTACTGTGAAAATTCTCAGTAAGGCCTCAATTTACTTTTTCCCTTTTTTATGAAAAGAACGTAAATCCTCACTTATTGCTATTTGATTTGCTACACTTTGTGTGGGAGGAATATATGTCTTCACTTTATCTGACTTCACCATAGATCCTGCTTTGTTAAAAATAATATGAGAAAATGTAAAGCATCTGTGATAATGCTTTAAGAGATATTGAACAACCTGACCATCTTTTCCTTCACATTGAATGCAACATGTTAAAATTACAAACTACTTCACCATGGGTGACCTGGAGTACAAACCGACCCTAAGCCAACCACTACATGGTGTGCAATAGACCTCTGAAATAAGCATTCGTTTTTGAAGTCATAAAGATAGCAAAGAAATTGATTCCTACAATAAAGCTAACATATATACCAATATATGCTTTGGTATTAACAAATAAATTGAAGTAAGCTTTTGAAAAAGTACATTAACAGGTATATAGAAAGGAGATGGACCTCTCCCAAGACAGCACTATGAGGCCAATGCAGAAGATTTAGAATTCTGAGGCTATTATCACAATTATTCCAGGGAGTCAGAGGCTCACTTAGAATTTCTTTAAATGCCAGTTAAGAACCAGAATTTTTAGCACATAGACTATCTCCACACATCTTTGGACAAACCGTCCACAAAATGTTACAGATTTCTAGCAAGGCTCAATCTGTTTCCCAGGAATAGCCTATTCTACTTTTCAGTTCCTGTCTGGGAGTGTTCAAGGCTGTAAAGATATTTTGCTCTAGTCAATAACTGAGTATCTCCTGCCCAGAACCCTTCTTACAACATTTACTAAATAGTGTTAGAAGTGTTAAAGCATTTATATATAAAAAAAAAAAAACAATAAAGGCCTAAAAGTGCGCTTCCCTCCTCCATCCATTTGAGCTGTACCTGTATCTCCTACAACACATGAGCAAGGAAATGAAATCTGTTGCTTTGAAATATACATATCAAAGAAGACAAGGACACTGTTTCCCACTTATTGTCAAAGGATAGAATCTTAACTTTTTAATAATTTCCAGCTATAACACAAAGCTGGCCCGTTTACATTTGCAGTGACCAAACCTTTGCAATTTTTCTCTCCTCTGTCTCTAGTTCTGTCCCTCATTCCTACTCTTTCATTCTTTCTACACATTATCTACTCACCTCTACATAGGCCAGAATGGAGCTCATTCTTTTCTTTGTTGTCAGTAGTTAGTGAATAAATAATATGTTCTCTCAAGCTTAACTTAGACTCACAACAAGGGATTTGAACTCATGGCAATCGTGCATCATCCTCCTGAGTGCTGGAAATACAGGTGTGAGCCACCTGGTCTGGCTCATGAGGTGATGGGGAATTGAACTCAAGTCTGTATGCTTGCAGGAAAGTTTAATTGCTGGGCTATTATTCCTCTAGACTACAAAATCTCAAACTCTGCAGGAGATACTCCTTTTGCTACAAGATTTTTGTCACATATTATACTAAAAAATAAAAGTACATTGTTATGAGTAACTTTGAAAATAAAATTTTTTTTATTAATTTGACTATGGGTCAAAACTTTTAAAAACTAATATAAATTTTTGTAATATGGTTATTTAAAAATTATAACAGTCAGAAAAAATGATTATAACATGTTATTTTATATTTAATACTGCACCTTTTCTAGTGGGAAGCTGAACTCATAGTTGAAAATAATTACTTATTTCATTTCTTAATGATTTTTTCATTTATCTGGTGGCTGTTAGTAGTGAAACAATATTAATGATCTTGACAAAAAAAATGGAAATTTTCAAACTTGACACTCAGGTTTGAAGTTTTTAGGACACACTTAATTTTTGTGTAATTCATTCCTTTATTACTAACATTTGCTCTGTATGTAATTAAATAGCAAATCACTACATTTATTTTCTTAATTTCAACATAGTGCCTTGATTAAGTGTGTCACTTTAGTAGAAGCAATATTATATGGTCAAACTAAGGAGCCACATACCATATAAATATAGCATGGAACATTTTATAAATTATTTCCTTTCTTTTGTTAAAGGAGAGAAATCTTTTGGGAAAATACATTATTTTTGGTTTCAAGAAGTGCAATCCAAATAGCTAAACAGAATAAAGAGACATTGGCTACTAAAGCTAATAAAAGAATTTTCAAATGTTTGTAGCTCTCCAAGAATTATTTGTGATGGAGGAAAAATCATAAGAGATACTTTCATCAAATGATTTTTTTTAAGTTCAAGGAAAATCAAAGAAGCTTTTTGCTGCACAGGAATTGATTTATTTTTGTCCTAGTTTACCTTTGAAAATTACAGTGTTAAATCTCAAAAGATTTTCCTATGACCTTACTTTGAGAGATATAAACAGCATAATTTTCTTTACTAAATTTCTTTGAAAAAAAGGAAGAGAGGTAATTAACAACAAAGATGCTTGTTATTTTGAAATATTTTCAAGCTCAGATGTTAGAAGATACTGCACATTGGTGTGTTCTTAAATTTAAAGTCAATTGCAATGTGTTTTTTTAAATGTTCAATAGATCCACATATAATTATTGTGTTAGCAGAAATAATTGTAGGAATGCTGGTATGGTTACTAATTTTATAGGCAGCTAGAAAAAATGGACGAGGAATTCAAAGATGTTTACAGTAGGAAAAGTATTCTTACTGCCATTTTTCAAAATCTCTAGTTCATGTTTTCATTACAAACGAGGGTTAAGAAAATTTAGTTATAAAAGGAACTCAATATATCACCTCTAGTCGGTAACTCTGAGATCCTCTTTTTCCAATAGAATTCTCCTAAAATAAATGAAAGTAGTGAAGTTTCATTTGATGTAGAATAAGGTGCCTATGAGGCCAAAGCTGTGCATTTCCCTTTCTTCAGCCCCCTGAACCAATTATGAAGACCTATCGATGGCTATACAATGTAATTCATAACTAATGCTGATGGTACACAAAGAAATTATATCAAGTCATCTTATATAAATTGTGAGAGGAGCAATATATTATGCCAGCATGAACATGCGAGCTCTCCCTAGAAAAGGCCTCCTGGATCCTAGATACGAAGCAGTGCTCAGCAGTCATAAAACGCAATGACGGAACCTGGAGCCATTTTCAAACAAGAGCTGGAGACTGAACTATTTAAAGAAAGCTCAGAAGAGCACATCAGGGTTTTGGGTTCACTCGGATACAGTGCCTAGGAAGAAACTGGCACAAGGGACAGTTGTGGTGAAGACAAAATGAGCACCCACCTCCGGAAGAGCTCCAAGGGGAGAGGGGAGAGCCCCGCCCTCAGGGAAGGAAAGTCAGCTTTGCTGAGAGGCTGGGTGTGATCAAGACACCTCAGAGGCCATCACACTGTTAGGTCCTCCGCACTGCCTTCTCACAGCAGGGAACTCAGAGGAATTTTGGCTGCTCCCCAACAACCTCATACTCATTCAAAGATATCTCTCAGGTAGGCCTTTAAAGAAATATGGAAATGCCTGAGACCTGGAAACTGGTGTCATGGTTCCCGAAATAGTGAACCTCACAGGGAAGGAGTTTGCACACACACACACACACACACACACACACACACACACACACACACCTTCTTTCATCTCTCACAGGGTTACTAAGATACAACCTAAAAAACAAACTCTTTAAAGGGTCAGATATCTTAATACCTTAGGGTGCAAAATTTATTTGTGTTTTTCAGATATTGTGGGTGTTCTCTTCTGAAATCCCAGCAGGTACATAAAGCTGTGACATAAACAAATAGCCAAAGCCCATCACACTATGCAATCTTGCTTCTCTTGTTCTATCTTAACATCACCTACCTTCCCAAAAAACACTAATCCTCATGACAGTGTGCCTAATGATCCTTGACAAACAGATGTCACTTGTCACGCCACCTTTAAGAAAATTATCCTGTGTTCACGTCATTGTTCATGCTTTCTCAGGTTTTACATAGGCCACAGTTGAGTTGGAAAAAGAGACCCAAAACATCACTGCTCACTTTCTATTTTTTTTTTCATTTTAGTTGGGTTTTTTCCTCAATTAAAAGCTGATAATGTGCCTGCTTATTCTAATGCCCACTTTTCTTGCCTCCTCATTGATGGACATATTGGACATGCCATAAACATTCCCCACAATCCTCAAGGCCAAGCTAAAATTAAAAAAAAAAAAAACTATAAAACTTAACCTTATGGCTCAGTGGTTAAAGCGATTGAGCAAGCCCTAAGTCAAGTGCTAAGTACCTGAGTTCGATTCCCCAGTACCACACAAGCTGGGTGTGGTGGCATATGCCTGTGATCCCAGCACTCGGGAGGCTGAGACAGGAGGATTGCCGTGAGTCCAAGGCCAGCCTGGGCTCTGAAGTGAATTCAGGCCAGCCTGGGCCACAGAGCGAGACCCTATCTCAAAACAAAACAAAACAAAACAAAACATAACAAACTTAACCTTGCTTAACAAAAGGGAGGAACACTTACCCTTCCAAAAGTCACTGTACTCTCTAAATTTCAAAATTGTTCATGATAAAGGGCTATCACCTGGTCAATGTCTGTGGCGTATTAGCAACTTTTTTTTTTTTTTAATCCCAACCTATTTGACAGAAAGGTATTACAGGTGGTGTATGGAAGCCTGGTCATGTGAGAGTGTGGGGTTGTGGGTTTACTTGTAATTCCATTGACCTAGGAGGTGACCTCTGGGTGCCAACATGAAGACTAAAGCCTCAAAATGAAAAGGAAGCACTCCAACAGTGAGATTCCAGTCCAGGACTCCTTAAAAAAATGCATATGACTGTATCATGGCAAGAAATAACTCAGTGCAGTAAACAACCCTCAGTCCCCACTTGGAAAAAAATTTAAAAAGTAACTCAATAAGCTTAACAGCAATTTTTACAATCTGAACGAATTTTGATTGTAATTACTCTTTTTTTTTTTCTTATGATGACATTGTCTTTGTCTGCATTCCTCCTGTTCTCAGCATTTTCCTCTCTGAGGTGGCACAGCTTGGCCCTGCCACTTTTCAAGATCCCATCATACTCACTTGCCCCTTTTCATGTTCTGAAATCAACATCAGGCCCATCAAGTGGTATAAAGCTGAGACTAAAATATTCTCATATGCAGGGATCCTAGAAAAGTATCAATGACCAGTCAAAATGGTACAACAAGGAGTCTGATATTTATATGAAATCTTTTCTGTCTGTGGATGAAATCATTCCTTTCTGTACCCAATGGAGGAAGGGGGCACCTGATGCTATGTATTCGTGGCCTTCAGTAAAGGTCCATAAGTTCAAAAGAGATTTCTTAGCCCATGATCTTCCAAAACACTTTTGGTTACAAATGGCTGCTGAAACTGTGAGTAAATCCACCCTCTGTATCTTTGAGGGAGATTCTGTAACTCTTTTGTCAACTAAAAACCTTGTCGGTATTTCCATCATGCCTGAAGAATACTCCAACCTGAACAAGACACCTTTTCTGTACAACAAGGTCTGATGAATTAGGAGAATTTGCTCTTCCCATGTCCTCTGTTGTTGAGAGAAAGCATCTATGTATTTTTTGTCAGAACCTTGCAAAAATTGTACTGTTGTCGCTAATGTTTCTTTGCCTATAGGTAAAATGTTGCCATAGGAATAGGTGTTCTTTTGCAATTCCCCAACATCGGGCCCAGCCTCCCAATTTCTCAGGGGCATGCTCCATTGGTTGCATATTCTCTTTACTGCTACCCCCTTATTATTCCTCACTGTTGGGAAGGCCACTTAGAGGATCCGAGCCCTGATCGTGATGGTCATTTACAGTTAATGAGCATCCCTACGATCCCTTCATTTTCAACCCTTCTTCCCATTCCATGTATGATGGTTGGGTTTCAGTGGAAAATCAAGCCACTGTCATACATTGTGAGCAAAATGCCAATGTTACTGCATCCATCTGAGCTAAGATAAATGTAGAAATGAAAGAGCTGTGTGCTACTGTTTATCAAAACCTTGCCACAGTGGACTATGTTTTGTTTCAATATCATTTGTGATATCGATCATTTCCTGAAATGTACTGTCCTAATCTCATTGACAATTCTAACCTGATCCAAAGATAATTAAATTATTTGTATGAGGAAATTGACAATATGCAAGTGTCTGCTTGGTTATCCCTGCCTGATCCCCTTCCTTGGACTAACGGACATGATTTTACATGCACTTAAGGATCTCTCTTTTCTTTTCCAATGTGCTTTCAGTTATACATCTAGCTTGTCCCTCAAAGTTGAAATGTATGTAACTTTTTCTCAATCTGCTAATAATGGCTCTGGGAGAAATTAATTGTGATTTTTATTCTTTTTATACAACTGCTATTTTTTGCAGTTCCTTCTTTTTTTTCTTTTTCATAGAATTATTTTAATGGTCACCATGCAACACAGTCTCTCAAAATAATTCATAATAGAATTATTTTAATGTTCATCATTAATGATCATTCAATCTTGGGAACTCCTGATCTGTTATCATTGGAAACTTATGATTTCCTGAGGAATTCAGGAAAAATATGATGAGCGAAATGGCCTTCATCAGTTCCTGTCTATTTATATGGACTCATACTATATGGCCTTGCAGAGGACTAGCTAGCCAATGACAGGTAAGATCCCTCATGGGATACCTCAATTATTTAATCTTTGACAAAGGAGCCAAATGCATACAATGGAAAAAGGAGAGCGTGTTCAACAAATGGTGCTGGGAAAACTGGACATCCACATGCAGAAGAATGAATCTAGTCACAAACCTATCACCATTCACCAAAATCAAATCAAAGTGGATTAAAGACCTAGACATTAAAAGTGAAACACTGAACCTCCTAGAAGACAAATTAGGCAAATATCTAAAATACATAGAGCAAAGACTTCCCTGACAAGACACCAAGAGCAGAAGAAATTATCCCCATGATCAACAAATGGGATCTTGTCAAATTAAAAAGTTTCTGCACAGCAAAGGAAATTACCAACATTGTAAAAAGAGAACCAACAGAGTGGGAAAAAAATATTCACCACCAACAACTCAGATAAGAAGCTCAAAACTGGAATATACAGGGAGCTGAAGAAAAGTAAGCCTACCCAAAAAAAGGATCCTATTGAAAAGTGCGCAAATGAAATGAAAAGGCAGTTCACTCATGAAGAAGTTCAAACGACCAATAGATACATGAAAAGATGTTCAACATCCCTAGCCATAAGAGAGATGCTAATCAAAACAACACTAAGATACCATCTCACTCCAGAGAGAATGGCCTATATCAAAAAGTCAAATAGTAATCAGTGCTGGTGAGGCTGTGGGGAGAAAGGAACCCTCCTGCACAGCTGGTGGGAGTGTAAATTCCTTCAACCACTTTGGAAAGCAGTATGGAGATCTCTCAAAAGAATGGAAATAAATACCCCCTTCGATCCAGTGACACCCCTCCTGGGAATATATCCAAAGGAGGCCAAAAACAACACACAGCAGAGATATATGTATACCCATGTTCATAGCAGCACAACTAACAATAGATAAAATATGGAAGTCACCAAAATACCCATCAAAAGACCAATGGAAACACAAACTGTGGTATTTATACAGAGTGGAACACTATGCATCTATAAAGCCCAACAGCGTGGAGGCCTTTGCGGGCAAATGGAAGAAGCTTGGGAACATCATGCTTAGTGAACTGAATCAGAAGCAGAAGGCGAAACATTGAATGGTCTCTCTGATATAAGAAACCCAAAGCACAACTATCTCATGGAACTTAAAACGAAAAGCATAGTGAACCAGGGCGGGTTGGGTGGAGAGGGATGGAGGGGTGGGTAGGGGGAGGGACAAAAGGAGAGTGGGAAAGTTCTTGTCTCCTTGACAAGATACGTATGTGCACAAAATGCTCAACTCCATTGCAAATCTTAAGTTTTGTGCTTACACATATCAATAAAATGGGGAAAAAAATCCCTCATGGGGGCACAACCTAAGACAGACTCAGTCATAATGGGCCAAAGTCAAATAACCATTTGGCCCTCTCCACCTGTCTCACTGTGAGTGAGCATTTATAGCTTGTGTTTCCTCTATACACAATCTAGAAGGAGTAGGCCTGAATTTTAAATAACTTTGCAGGATCATTGAATTGTATAAAAAGAAAAGTGAGACATGTAGGTCTCTGAGATCTGTAAACATCTTACCAAGCCTGCACCTCACAGAAAGCTTGTGGCTGCTTGTCCTGGGTAGCTCGGGGTTGCTGTGCCTGCCTCAGAATGCTGAGGAAAGGAGTCTAAACATCACCAGATATAGAGGGAGAGGCTGCAAGACAGTCTCTCAGAGAAGAGGACTGTGTTTTCACGGTGTTTCTCACAGTCCTCTAACAAGAGCCCCTTAAATGATAAGAGTGTGCAAAATACTTTACGTTGTTCTGCTAATTAGGGTGCTGGTATTTTGCAAGCTGATTCTGCATTGTGCTTATAAATATATCAAGAGCACCTTGTGAGTCACTGCTGTGCAGGAAAGTAGCCTCGAGCCCTCTGGTTGCCCTTGTCCATCAAACAAGGTCTCACTGGTGGCCAGGGGTTAGGGACAACAAGGGTGCAACTTGTTCAAGTGTATTTTTCATATCCTGAATTTCAGATAGATTTCTTTTCAAAGTTCCCTCTCCTCTATCAAAATGTTCCTTCATATCTTGCATTTCCTTGTTCACCTCAGCCAACTTTTTATTTGTGGTTTCTATATGCTCGCTTAGCATTGTATTCATTCTGACCACTGTTTGTTTAATAAGTTCCTCTTATGCTTGCTAACTGTTGGTTGCATTTTATTTTTCAGAATACCATGGTTGGACTGGCTGTTCACCTCTTTGACATTTTTTTCCTATGAGTTTCACTGCATGGCCCCTGACATTCTTTTTCTGGGTTATTAGGCATTTCTGTGTGTGTCCTGTTGCCTTGTCTGTTTTCCCTGTTTCTATTATTGAGGGATTTCACTTTAGAGGCCTAGCCGAGACTTTTTTAGAACGGGTATGAGGATATGTGGGAGTAGGTGAAATTCCTCTGAGTTCTGTGCTGGGAGTAGGCAGTGAGGGAGGACCTAACAGTCTGATGTTCTCTGATGTGTCGTATCCACCCTCACCTCCCTCAGCAAAGCTCTCCCACCTGTCCTGGCTTCCCTCTCCTGAGGATGGGGCTCTGCGCCCTCATAGGTGTTCCCACTCCACTCCAGACGTTCAGGGGGTCAGTGGCCTTTGCCTCCTCTTCACAACTGTCTCTTCTGCTACTTACTTCCTAGGCACTATTTCAGAGTGACCTCCAAAACCTTGATGTGCTCTTCTGAGACTGTTTTTACTGTAAGCAGTTTAATCTCAGATTTTTTTTAATGGCTCCTGCTTACATCACTGACTATTATGGCTGCTTCTGATCCAGGTAATGGAAAGCCTTTTCTATGAGAAGCTCACCCTAGATTTCCAGCTTGTACTACCCACTTGGCTCATTTCTGGAGGCTGGGGTTACCAGTTGCTGTCTATTCTCATTTTTCCAGGTTCTGCACGTACTGTGTTCTAGGCTTCTCTCTGTCTGTGGATGCAGGTGACGGTAGCTGCTGTCAGTTAGTCTGGGGCTGCTTCCTGGGTTGCTGCTTCCCTCCACTTCTAACCTGTTTTTTGGATTTCTGATCTTCCTGTGGTGTCCTTTCAATTGTTGGGGGTGTGCCTCCCTCTTCTAGCTAAGCTGAATATGCAGCTTTTACTTATAATCTTAACTTTTTAAGTGAGTCCCCAAGGAGACATTGTGTACCTCTGTTATTTGGCTGTCATCTTGACCTTATCATCTAGGAAAAGAGAAATACAGATATTTATCATCTATCATCTATCTGTATAGTGAATAAACAATAACTAACTTTAAGTGTTTATGTTTTAAGTGTATTTTTATATTCAATTTTGTTTGCATATAGTTAATATCTTGAAGGGTTTTTGGTTAAAAAAATCCTTCATTTTATTGAGAATTCAAACATAATCAGCCATACTTTGCTGCACAAAATATGGAAACTTCAAGTAAAAAGAGAATATCCTTCTTGAATCTACAATATTGATTTAAATTAGTCATGCCATATTATACTAATCGATAAAAACAGTTAAAATTCTGGAAAAATAGCAATATAAATGTTCACTATATTAAAGTTTATTATATAAAGGTTTATTTGGAAGATTAATGATAGCTTTCTGAAAACTGTGAATTTAAATCTAAAGTACAGAAAGTAAATTTTTTTTCATAGAAATTCTTTCAGTAATTTTTTAAAAATCAAAACTTGGGAGATAAAAATTATTCATTTGTTGTGAATCAGTACTTTTCATATTTATGACGATATAGAAAATTTATTATTTACAACATTAGCTCAAAATTTGTCTTACTGCTATACTTTACTCACTTGTTTTTTATATTAGTATATATATATACATAGAGAGAGAGAGAGAGAGAGAGAGAGAGAGAGAGAGAGAATTTCTTTAAAGAAAGTTTACTTTAGGCTGTTTTATATAGATATTTGGTAAAATAAAAATTATGAAATATTTCAGCTGAAATATTCATTTTTCCTTTATAAATAAGACTTCAACATCCATTATCGTTTAAAACTATGCATCACTGTATCTATTTCCAAGTACTGTGCAAAATATCTGGCTCACAATCTCCAAAAGAAAAGTCCAAGCAATGGTGAGCAGGATAACCGTCCTGTCTACACAATGTTGGGATACTAAGTAAATAGTGCAGTATTATTTGTGTCCTTGATTAAAATGAAGATATACAAAATGTGGCTTGTGTATTACATTATAGTATATATTATATCACTGTACATTTTCTTGAGTATAATCATAAGATTTAACCATTATGTGAACTACAGACTAAATGATACTAAATAACTTATGGAAATAGCAATAATGCATACATAAATCTAGTATATATTCAAATAATATACATTGGACTCCACTAAAATGCAAATGGTATTGTAGTAATATTTGTACATAAAATACCTATGCCTAAATATAACAAACATACCTTAAAGATATTATTTATCTTCATAATTTAAACAACTTCAAAACAGGCTAAATGATAAATCTCAATAAATTTAAAAAATACTACACCATAACAAAAATGCTAGAAAAAGCATTAAGACTAGTAAGTGTTAAATATCTAAAGTCATTACACCTTAATTTTTTTGTTTTTTAAAATACAAAAATAATTTTACAAATATTTTGATAGTGAAAGATTTCTGACAAGGTGTCTTTTATAATATAAAGCACATGTCTCTTTTTCAGGACAATTAAAAAAACATATGCAATTACATAAATGATTCGAATCCCAGAGTTCTGGGATTATGGGGCCGTGCTGGTGCCAGGCAGAGCTTTAAGTATAGAAATTCATATGAATAAATTCCTGTAGCAGTGGCCTGAGCACAAATTGCTTGGAAAGGAATCCTGACTGTGCTACTAAACTCTCCTTTGGTTATTTGGTTGATTATATGATATAGTATACTTTAAAGAAGAAAATGTCTGTTTTATCTTATGGCTTCAGAGGTTTTAGACCACTTTTCCTGGCTCTGGTCCATTTGGGCCTGTCATGTGGCGGCACACCATGGTAGACAGCATAATGCTGAACAAAGATGCTCACCTCACGGCTTTTGGAAAATGAAAAGATAGATAAGAGATGAAGTCCTAATTTTCCTTCCATGAGCACAGCCTCAGGTATGTGACTTCTCCCCAATAGGACACACCTTTAAAAGTTCCCACCAGTGTTATGGGCAGGAGACCAAGTCTTGAACTCACAGGCTTTGGGGACCATGTGAAAACTGTAGAACTTACCTCCTGGATCCCAAATGCTCATGTCCTTCTCACAGTTAAAAATACATGTAATCATCTGCAAAGAGCCCCCAAGGTCTTAATATTTACAGCATTTCTCAAAAGTTCAAATCCAAAGTTCACTTTGAAATTGAAGACAGATTCATGTTTAAGCCCCTTTAAAAATCACAAGATGCAGCAGCACCTGGAACGCAGTAGTTATCAAGGCAGTGGAAGAAGAAAATACGAAGAAACTAGAATAAAGCAAGACTGAAAATTATCAGAAGAAACTTTAAATACAACTTCATGCCTGATGTCTGAGACATGCGGTGGAGTGATATGACCTCCAAGGGTTCGGACAGCCCAGCTCAGATGGCTTTGCTGGTCACAAGTCACATGGACACACTTGGGCGAACTCTTGTGTTTGCAGCTTCCTTGAGCAGTCATTCCACATTCCTGCCGTCATTAACTTCTTGGAGTCTCTTTTAACTTCAGCATCTCTCTCACAGTTTCATGCATTGTGCACTTAGAGGCCACTTTCAGAAACTACAATTCAGCCAAAATTATACTGCCCCACTAGGCTTCTTGAAATCCCCATGGATGCCTACATGACACTATAACTCGTGCATGTTGCATGGCTGTAACTGGCATGAGCCATTCTAGGCCTACGCAGACCATGACTGAAATGGCTTCTAAGTATCTTGCTAGGTGAACACAGGAAAATAACCCCACCCCTCGCAAAAAAAATCCTAAGTGGTCTTTATGATCTGAGTATCCCTGGGCTTTCTTATGAAAGAAAATTATTATAATTCAGTTTCTACTTTTGCACCTTTGAGTCTGGTCTAAGTGGGGTCTTTTTGATATCTGAGATGCCCTAAAGACATCATTCCTGTGACCCAGCGCAAGAGATTAATGGTAGCAATTTCTTTAACAACTGTGCCCTCTATATTAACAGCTTCAAATGCATTTTTTCTACCCACACTCCAAAGTTTTTCAAAGTTTCTTGATCCATTTCTTTTCTTATTTTCACTATGAATCTGGTTAAAATAGGTCATCAATAACATGCAGCTGTGTGAATGCTGCCATACCTTGAAATTTCCTCCACTAGACTAAACATCTTTAAACTCAGTTTCTCATAAAGCCTTTCAAAATGGACATAATGCAATCAAGATGTTTGGTGTTCAGTTCAATCCACAATAAGATTTTTATTTCTATCTGAAACTCCATTAGAATGACATTTGCTATCTGTAACTTAGTCTTTTCGGTCCAGCATTAGTATAGCACTCTAGGTTTCTCTAGTATACTTCTCCATCTTTTCCAAAATCCTCTTGCAAAGCAATCCCAAAGAATTCTGAACCACTTTATTAGACATAATTACACCAAAAATCCACAATTTTAAGTATTAATTTTCAATTTTACTTTGTTGTGACAAAATATCTGATATAAGCAGTTTATAAGGAAGTAAAGATTAATATGGTGCATGATTTAAATATGTCAGTTTATAATTGGTTGGATTTGTCGTTTTTAGGCTTGTGGCAAGATGGTGTCTATGACAGTGTCCTGAGAAAGCAAAGCTGCTCACTTCAGGACTGCTGGAAAGTGCAGAAAGATACGGTAATGAGCCAACTTCCAATATCTCATTGCAGACTATACCCATGATGACTTATCTTCTCACAAAGCCCTAGTTTTAATGGTTCTTCTAAGTTCCAATTGTCTCCTGGGCTAAAGACCAAATCTTCAACATATGAGTTTCACTGGGCATATCATATTCAAACTATCTCACTGTTTAACCACAGTTAAGATATTTTAGTATGGAGTGTTGGAAAGCATGATATTATTTATATAATTGTCTTAGTAACTTTTTCATCACCTGGGCAGAATACCTGATACTCACAAGTCAAAGGAGAAAAGATTTATTTTAGCTCGTAGTTACAGAAGGCTATAATCCATTACGGATGGCTAGTAATGGTGGAAGCACATGGTGTAGGCTTACCTGTTCAATGCACAGCAGATGGAAGTCCAGTCAGTGAGGAAGGGCAGAGTCATCTTTCCAGGTAGACTGCCCATTTTGGATCAAGCTCCAGTGTCCCATCCCCACTGACTGGACCCTAATTCTTAACAGCATCCAAATATATGAGGCTTTTGGGGGACATTACAGATCCAAACCATGACATTTTATCCCTTGTCCCCAGTAGACTCTTGTCCGTTCCTTATTTCAACATTAGAAAGATCACTATTAGACCATGCATATGTTATTTATATAAAGGCATGTAACATATCTGTTTGATGCTTCTAATTAAAAACTTACAAAACTAAGAAACTTAGTACCTCTATTAGAAACTTTCAAACATTTATGAAAAAATTGAAAAATACAATTATGTTGACTATTTGCTTCTTATGTTACTGAAAAGAATGACAAAGGATGAGCCCAGGTATTTAAATTCCCAGCACCATCTTTGCATAAAGACCCTAAAAGCTTTCACACATCCTTTGAAAAAGAATATTCTTTTTTGTAGCTACAGGTTTAAAATTTCTGAAAATCAAGCATTGTACAATTGGCTGAATTACAGCAGAAGTTAAACTTCCAGCCCCGTGGGCTGTATAATATCAGTGAGGAAATTGATTTTGGAATAAGCGATCCTATCAATCACAATGGGGATATATGTACAAACCCCAACAAAGTTGAACACATTGACCTTTTAAATTTTGGTGAGACTTTGTTGGCAAGCAAATATTGCCTTTCTACCCCTAGGGATATCAACATCCCCAACCCTAGGCTTAACAGCAAGACGGTGATAATCACCTATCCTGGAGAAGATTATCCCTGAATTCCCCGAAGAAAGGATAATGGCCTCCTTTTGACATGTACCAAACAGTCCAATGCTATTAAAACCCCAATAGGCTTAAAGAGAGTTGCTAAAAGTAATGCAGAATGAGATGTGCTACAATAGAAAAGAACTACTAAAACTTATTTATGCAAGCAGAAATCCAAGGAACAAATATGGTAATGGATGTTTGAAAGTAAGTGTCTGATAGGAGTGAAGGTACCAGCTTGTAATCCCAGCACTCTGGGAGGCTGAAGCAGGAGGATGGTAAATCTGTGACCAGTCTGGGAAATTTAGTGACTAGTTAGAACCTATGTCAGGATAAAATAAATAAAAAAGGCTTGAGAGGCAATATTTTGCAAAGGATAGTGTTCTATTCCAACTATTAAATAATAAATAAATAAATAATACAAGGAATATTAAGACATATTAGCCCAAATAAATTGATATGGGCCCACCGTGTCAGTTAGTTCTCTGTATTGCTCATTTTCTCATTTTTGAATACGCTATCCAACTCTTCTAACTTAAAGAAGAAGTCTATTTTAACTCACTGTTTCAGAGTTGTCAATTGATTCATATTTGGCCAGAGTCAAGAAAGAAACAACAATGATAGGAAACTTCCTTCCGGAGAAAGAAACTACTCATCCCAAGGCAGCCAGCAAAGAGACAGTGAGAGGTTAATCAGGGAAATATAATATGTCTTCCATATCGGGATGTTTGCAGCAGACTTCTGATTTTCCTGTGATCTCCAGAAAATGACCCATATCTTTCATAAAGTCACATCTCCTGCTAGCACACAAAATTATAATGGATTAATTTACTGATGAGTGTAGTGCCAATATGATCATGTCACCATCCAAACATATAAAAGTTTTGAGGGACATTTTATTTTTAAACCTTAACATTCTACCCATGACTACCAAAAGACTCACATACAACCTATTATGCAAAATATATTCAGCTTTTCTGTAAGTTTTAAGAAAGTCTTAATACTCTTAAGCTAAAGTCATAAGAGTTAAAGCATTACTAACAAGTCCAAGTGTCCTCTGACACTGAAGGTAAACACATAGCTATGAGTCTGTGTAATATCAAAAAGAAAATCTAACACTTGCCACATACAGTCACAGAGGATTAATGATCCCATATCAAAATGGAGGATTAGGAGGAAATAAAGAATTGGGACCAAAGCAAAACCAAGTCCCCGCAGGACAATCATTAAGTCATGCAGATACATGTCCCTTACCTGGTGCAAGTTATGGGAACAAATTGACTCCAAATAGTTTAAGGGTCCTGCCTCTATGACACTGCTTGATGCAAACATCATTGCGGCTTTTCTCTTGGGGTGATGGTTCTTACTGTCTGTGGCTTTTTTCAACAGCTATCCATTATTCTTTGTATTGCCATATTTCTTTGAGTAATCACTTCACTTTGCTCCACTCTCAAAGTTTCATGCACTATCGCTTCAGACTCACGATGTCTAACCTCACAATTCCTTCTGAAATCTGGATAAATGACTCCATGACTCAATAACTCTTGCATTCCACATGCATGCAAAACCAGCACTATGTAGATGAACGTAAGGTTTGCCACAAGTATGAACAGTAGATAGGCTCATTGGCCCATGGCTGCTGAGACCTTCGAGGGCCTCCTTGGCTGAATTTCTGAGTATGCTTTCCTAGGTGCCCTTGAACGAATTGAGTTCAATTAAACTCTCTTCTTAAATTAAAGCTTTACAATTTTTTTTTTTTACTTTGAGGCTGGGAAGAATGGGGTCTTGCTGATCTCAGAGGGGCATTTTTGGAAGAATCTCCATTTTTCCTGTTGTCTTGATGCAAATACTTGGCTTCTTTTGAATGCTATGAAGATTCATCAAAAAATTAAAAATACATATTCCATTTGAACCAGTGATACTTCTTCTAGTAATCGCTCCAAGGAGTTAAAAAAATACGTTACAAAGAAACATCTATATTCACGTTCATAGCAACAATGCTAACAATAGATAAATTGTGGAAGATGACAAAATACCCATTAAAAGATCGTGGGATACAAAAATGAAGTGGTATATGTACAAAATGGAGTACTAATATGACTAAAGACAGATTTGAATCATTCGAAAGTAAGTGTATCTAACTTCAGACCATCGTGCTTACTAAAGTGAGTCAGACTCAGAGAGCAAAATATTGTGTGCTTTATCTAGTATGTGAAACTCAGAATATAAATAAATAGTACTTTCAACTGGGCGAGACACTGGGAGTCATGGGGAAAGAGGGAGGGTGTGGGAGGTTGGAAAAGGAGGAGAACAAAGGAATGTAAAGTTGTTGAAATGAACGTGTGCACGTTTCTCCCTCTTAATGGAACCATTGCACATTGCATAAATGTACTTATAAAAAAGGGGGAAATAGAAAATAAAAGTAGAATCGCCATATAATCCAGCAACGCTTCTATTGGAAATATATTAAAATGAACTAAGATATTATATCAAAGTGATATCTTTGCTCCCACATATCTGGAAGCATTTCTCACATTAGCCAACATGTTGAAAAGACTGTTTATGAACTGCTAAATAGATAAAGAAGATGTAGTGTGTATACATAACAGAATACAATTAGTCTAAAACAAAGGAAATTCAATTATTTAAAACAGCATGGAGTAGCCTGGAGGAAATTATGCTAAGAGGTGAAATAAACACAGGCACAGAAAGACGAGTGATGCACAATCTGCCGTACGCGTGGAACTTGAAGAAAATAAGAAAACTCAAAGTAGAACACTAGTTTACTGAAGCTGATTGTGGGAGTGGACTGAGAGGATGCCAACGTCAGCACATAGGGATGTACGTAGAGAGAGGGAGTAGGTTCTATCGATGTGGTTAAGGGTAGGGAACATTCTATTTCAAAATTGCTGAAAGAATAATTATAAATGGTCTAACCCTAAGGAAATAAGTATGTGATATAGGATATGACAATATGCTTTATTTAGTAATTCTGCTACAGATACATTGTTATGTAACCATGTAATCCATATATATATATATATATATATATATATATATATATATATATGTATCATTTGTCAAATACAAAATTTTTGAAAAACAAAAGATTATACATTAAAATCTAGTCGTTTAAAATTATTTTTAAAAGTTAAATAAATGCAAATAACAATTATTTGTAACTATTTTATTTAATAACTGCAAATTTCATTGTGTGGTTGTAATAAACTTTGCCTAATTATTCCTTTGTTCTAGGATGTCCATGTTATCATAATATGAAATTTAAATGCTGTAATAAAACACAAAAATACAATAAAATGAATTAGAGTTGAAAAGAAATATAGAAAATCAATAACTTTTATTGTGATTAAATTGATTAATCTAAAAATATGCAATTATTAAAACTGAAAAAGGTCATCAATGTTGCCTGAGAAAAGAAAAAAAATTATATAAATCAATGAATTTCATGTTATTAACTTTTAACATTTTGAAATGTTAAATGTTAAGTATTAAAATAAATTAGTTGTATTAGTAATAAGATATTAGGCTCTTAGTAATAATTTGGGGAAATGATACAGAATATTTTTCTGAGAAAAAATATTGTACTTGGTAGAATGACACAAAGACTTCAACAAGTGAGATAAATAACATTTTGAGAAAATGATAGCTTAATAGAATAAGTGTATCATTAAATAAAATCAAATTAGGTCATACTTGATATTTCTCAACATTGAAGAAAGATGAAGAGCAATAAGATTATGGAGAAGTTGGCAAGGCATATTCAACTCAGTTGCAAAATAATACTCATTTAATATTATTGTAGGACATATATAGAAAGGATTTAGAATTAGTAGTGAGGTGAGCACTGGTATGTTTGCTGCATTTGATTATTTTTATACTTTAATATGTTGAAAACATTACTTCAACGTTTTAATGAAAATAAATATGTAGGTCTAGGCAAAAGTGTGGAGAAAAATCAGACACAGAGGACCATCAATCATTTCGAAATTATACCACAAAGATTTTCACAGGCTTTTTGAAAATTTACTAAAATTTCGATAACTTTGAACACCAGTTCACTAGATTTAGGATTCAATGAAGTATTTCAAATGGAAGCACATTTGATAACCACTTATCTTTTCAGTGGAACTAAAATGAAGTGAGAAAACAGGCAAAACTATACGGATTTAATTGTAAGTAGGGTGACTTAACATCCTCAGTTTCCCATGTCACTTTGTTTTATACTTGTTTTTTCCTGCATAATTATTAATTGTTTCTGTTGTTACTTCGTGAGTGCCTGATATAAAAGACGAATTATATACCTAAAATAATTATAGTTTATAATTAAATTAATATAAAGTTTTACAGTAACTTTTGCAACATATTTAAGCTGATCTTTTAAATTAGTGACTAATGAACATTTTTTATCTTTTGACATTTCTATTAGCTTCCCAGAGCACCAAACATCCAGCTGTTCTCAAATAAAATTAGTCAGTGTTTAATTCAATTAAGCTTGCATATTTAGCCACTTCTACATTCAAAATATTCTAGAAGCCGTGGAGCAACATTAATGTGAGAACTGGTTTATGATCTGAAAGAGATCAACATTTATTAGAAGAAGCAAGGCTCTAACAAGCGTAACTTGAATAGAGGGCAAAGTAAGGTGCAAAAACCCCACAGGAACACCTGCTCACAAAAACAACAGGGAAGATCGCAAACAATCAAGGGATAGAGACTCCACATAAGAAGTGAAATTCCACACAGGGCTTGAATTACTGGTATAATTTTGATACTTTGAAGTGATGAATTTGCAGGGTCAGTATTAGCTAGGATTGGTAAGACAAATAAAAAAAAATGATGCTGGCAAAATGAAAAATAAATATTGGCAAAGAAATAATGGATTTGCATCGTTTTCTTATTAAAAAGTTAGATAAATACAGACAAGCAACTAAAACGAGAGTTTGACTCCACATTCTACATTTCAAAGCCAGAACAGTGTTTTAAGTCAATTTGCTAGAGAGTAAGAGTCAGTACAGTGTGTGTGTGTGTGTGTGTGTGTGTGTGTGTACTTACAGCAAAGTGATCATATTTTGACAACTGCGCTTTAAGAATATATTCTAGTAGAGCCAAACCTTATAGCTGATGGTTAGCAAAGGAACATGGCAGAAGACATTGCTGTTAAGATTAGTTTAAGCATCGAAAACATCGATTAAAATCAGAACAATCACCTTAAGCAAAATGTACAGAGCTGAAAAGATTACTCTTTTGAGAAGAATTCAAGTAATGTCTTTCTGCAAGAATATCGTTTTCTAAGATAATACAGAATAATAGACTGTGGCCAAGATAATCTTACTTTTGATGTATTAGGTTTTTTTATTTGATTAAACTGCTAGCAGGTATATTTTTGTGTGTGTGTTTTCAGGGATCTTTTTTTCTGTTTTGGTACTGGGGATTGAGCCCAGGGTCTTGTGCATGCCAGGCAAGTGTTCTATCACTGAATGACATCCTCAGCCCTACTACATGGTATATTAGTTACCTTTCTATTTCTGTGATAAAACCCAATATGCACAACTTAGCTCTTTTTTTAATAAACGAAGTTTATTTCATCTTACCATCTCCGTGGTTGCAGTTTATATTTGGCTGACTTTAAAGCAAAACATCATTGTGGAAGGGCATGGCAGAGAAAAGCTCCTCAACCCATAGCAGCCATACAGCAGAGAGAGCAAATAGCTAGAAAGACCGAAAAGAAGACTAAGGACTAGTGTGAACCCTTCCACAGAATGTGCCCGGTGGCCTGTGATCTCCAACGAGGCCTCATCTCTTACTAGTACAGTAAACTGTAGATTCATCAATGAATTCATCTACTGGTGAAATTAATATACTTCTAATTATGTTCCGAAAACCTGCCCTTAGAAGGCTTTTAAAAAAATCTAAACCATAAGGCCAGGAGAGTTCCCCTATTTAAAATTTATATGAACTGTTGTGTAGCAAGTTCTGCAACTCTTATGGAGGAAGGACTGACAACTTACAGCATACTACAGCAGGTGTAAATAGGTGGAGCTCTCAGGGCCACAACCCTCACCTGTGCATGAGTGTGAAGCCGTCTGGTTGTTATCCATAGACACAGCTCATGTCACACACCCTGTAGGTTGTGGACCACGTCCTGTGTCTTGCGGTATGTGCCCTAAACTCACTGGCTCCAGCTTGTGTCATGTGCCTTCTGGCATGTGGCACATGCCCTCAGACCTTTGGAGTGATGTTACATCTGAGGAGATTTAGTGGCACCGAGACCTCGGTCGAGAGCACATGAAGAGAATGAGAAAGGAGAGAACTTGAGAGCTGTCCTGAAGGGAAAAAATAAATAAACAAATAAAACCTGGTTAGGATTTAAAGCCTTAAGACTAACAAACATAGCACTTGGATTTTCATTATTATAATTTTTTCCCTGGGAACAGATCGTGCAGTGTTTGAATTCAAGTTACCTTTCAGAGCCCATCATCTGATTTCTCTTTCTATCACATGTTGCCAAGAGCTTGAGCACATTATGAACCCAATTTATACACTGTTCTAGTTCATTCACATCAGTCAAAGCCTCCCCAACTTCATAACCATCATGTCTCACGGTGGGTTCAATGAAGTCACTAAACCCCATACAAGTCATGAGGTCCCTCCCAAATCAACTTCTTAACTCTCCCGTGAATATAGTCTTATTAGGCCTGGTAAACTGGACATCAAGTAACACCTCTGTCTTATGTAGTTACCTCAGTTACACCTTTCTCTACTGTCTTTCAATCCCTGATATCTATAGGGACCTCAGTCAAAAATAATTAAGTATTCCTAATGGCTCTTATGAATGAGCCCTTTGAGGCAGTACGCAGTCTCTGTGATTCACCATTTATGTTGGAATGGGCTTTTCAGTGAGGGGACTGCTTTTAGAGTCATCCATAGGCCTGTAAGTGACCTCTCATCCATGCTTTTGTACAAAGCCTCCCACTTATGACTGTAATTCCTCATGCATAATCCAGCAAAAACATTGGTTCATCAAACTGGACATTGGCATAATTTTACTTTGGCCTGTCTACAGTGCCCTATCTGAAGTGAAGAGATATTGTTGTTATGCATGGATTCCCAGAAAAAGTTATCACATGATACTTGCTGCCTGAACAGAGACAGGTAGAGTCAAAGATGAACTGGGGAGAAGTGGTGGCGTGGCCCCCACAATGCATGCTGGGGCATGCAACTGAGACTGATCCATATAAATGAGGAGCTTCCACGGAGGGAATCACACTATAGCTACCATTCCCATGTAGTATGGGATGGCATCTCTTCTTGCTGTCAGCATGGCTGCTAGCTTCCTGAGGTGGGTAATAAGATGACAAGATCTGCAACCAAGGCCAACCTGCAAGTGAATTAAGCGGCTTTTAGGGGAATCCCAGGATGGCCTCCTTCCTCTGCATGGTTTCAGGTTGCATGCCTCCTTGAACAATGGGCTCAGCCAAAAATGCTGTAGAACTTGTTACAATCTCTGGGAGTAGCATGTATTAAGTGGCAGCATAATCAAGCTGTCATGTCAGTTGCATGGCCTTTGCTGTGGGTGGCAAGGCAAGCAACTGAGGCTTAGCTGACTTAGAACCTGCCTACAAAAAGCAGAAATCACCATGGGAAAAGAACTTGCTATGACTAACTGCTTCATTCTCCTCAAATTTGGCATGGAAAGTGAAGAAAAAGGAATCGACATGGAGGTGCTGGTTAGTCATTTCTTGCAGCTGGCAGGATGCAAGGGAAAGAATATGTTTGTTAGACAAGTACTGGGCAGCCCCTCCTAGCATTTCAAAACACTTGGAATCTATGGGAAGAATTGCACAGTGGTGAAGAGAACAGGGTAGACATGGTAAATGATGCTTCTCATGTCCAACCTTCAATAAAAACATGAAAGGAAATTTATGGTTCAATAATCAGACAGTATCTTAATATTAGCCCAATGTAAGAAACCATGTAGGAAACAGCACATGGATTGTTTAACTTAGGAAAGATTTCTAAACAAGCAATAAAAGACATTCTCATTGTTTGGTTCATGAGGCTATGGGTCATGGGCCATGGGAGTAGATGGGATTGATCTGAGTGCTGGGAAGAAGGGAAATTGAGTACTATTATAACTCATCCCTCCTTGAGACAAAGGCTGCATAACCTGTGGCATTACCAGAGAATTCAGTCCCTGATGGGCTGGCTCATCGGAGCCACGACACTTGAAGATCAGCAGCTAAGATCTTCATGAATGTCAAGGATTGAAAGAAAATAGAAAAAGAACATCTATTTATGAGGAAACTAGGCGTGGCAAAGCGGTGTTTGATGTCCAATTTACAGGGCCTCATCAGGCCATATTTAAAGGAGAATTAAGAAAAAAGTTGATTCATCGAGGACTTCAGGATTCTTAGTGGCTTTGTTGATTCTCACGGAAGGGCGTGATCTTTTGTGACAGGCAAAGCTTTGGCTGGCCCAAATGATTAAGAGCAGCATGCCACTTCCTGAACAGAAAACATTTAAAAGATGGAACCCATCACTTGGATCCATCTCAGTTATAGTGATAACAGACTATCTAACAAAAAGGGTGGGTCCAGGGTCCTTTGGTCCAGTTTTTCTGGGGTGGCACAAAACTGAGCAGTGCATATTTCCAGCAATGTGGTGTGGTGGCTGTGAGGCCAATCACTAATGCCACACAGACTGTACTAGAACCAGCGTTCTTTCAAGCCAAACAGCCTCCTCCTGGTAATTGAACAAATAGTCAAGCCAGATAGAGTGCTAGAAGGAAGGCCATCCAACCCCTTAGTTGCCTTGTACACAGATGGCACCAGCAGAGACACCACACTGGAAGGAGTAACTGCAGCATTACCTATGTACTCAGGCAATATGTGGTTACAAAGAGAAAGCAGGAGTAGCCATTGGGTAGAGTTAAGAGCAGTATGGATAACAGTAACTCTTGAGTCCTGGATGGTGACCATCTATACTGAGAGTTGGACAGTGTTTAGAGGCCTAATGTTATAGACAGTTCAACGGAAAAAGGAGAACTGATTAGGACAGAGTAGGGCAACGGGTGTAAATTGAGACATATAGCAGAGTCCTTCAGGAATCAGAGCCCTTGGTAGTTTACCTCGTGGCATCCCACACCCCATTGAGTCCTCTTGGAAGTAAGGAATCAGTCGTCCTTACCAAAATATAGGCTACATGCTTTCAAGTGCCACTAGAGGCTACTCACTGGGTTCATGTAAATTCTGGTCACAGGAGAGCCAAATGCAGGTTAGAAAAATAACTAGAGGTGCCAGCATTCCTGCAAAATACTCTGATATCAATGCTACTCCTCATGTGAGGCCTAATCTTTGTTTGGGCCTGAAGATACAATAATGGAATAAACTGCCCTGTACGGGGACTGGCAAACTGACTATAGAGGGCCCATGCTCACCAGTGAGAGACACAAATATGTCCTCACCTGTATAGAAAATGGCACAGGCCCTTGCAAGCAAGACAGCAACACACAAAGCCACTCTCAAGGGTTTCGCCCAACTCAGTGCTACGTGACCACAGAGAATTGACGGCGATAGTGACAATTATTTTACAAACACGGATGTGTAGAATTGGGACAGACAAAGAAGTCCAGTCGTATTTACATTTGCCTTACAGCAGCACTCGGGTAGGTATATTGAGAGAAAATAATGGGTTGCTAGAGCAACAGGGAGCCCTGCATGGGTGGAAAAGGCACTTCCAGAAGCCACAAGCCACAAGACTGCTAAATGAAAATCCCTATGATACAGGTGTGCTGCCTGCCGGAGTTGTTGTCCAGAGGCCCCCAAAACATTACAGGTTATTGACACTGCTCTTGTTTGCACACCACGACTAGAGAGTAAGACCCTATGGTGGAAAACACTGTGTGCTTTGACTGTGAGACGTGAAGGATTCAGTCTAGGACTGACCTAGATGCCTCCTACAGGGAGGCTTGCTGTTGTAGTGTCAGCGGGTGCCACACGTGCCTTTTGGGGAGAATTGTCATTGACAATTTCTTTAGCCATGGACACTGCATGCTCCAACATCAGGATGCCAGCCATGATATGCCTGCTGGTGAAGCAACGGAATGGCAGCTGTGAATAGTACCAGCAGATTTATTTGTTTGTTTGTTTGTTTGTTTGTTATTGGATTTAACGGCTGCTCCACAGGAAAGAGTTCATGTCTGGTGCTGTAAATTGAGTCAAACACTTGTGGCTGGGGAGGTTATAAGTACCAGTAGGAAAAGAACTGGTATGATTTTGTTGAGTGGAAGTGATATTCCTCTTAAATTGTCTTTCTAAACATTCGTGTTTATGCCTGTAGATCATTATTGCTGTCTGCTTCAGCTGGTCACGGGGGGGAACTCATTCATCATGGGAGGTGTATCACCAAGACTTATAACCTGTCAATCTCCAGAGAATAAGTGACAGTTGCTGTGGCATAGAAGGATATAGGGCCAATGCTTGGCCTGAGCTAATCATCTCTCCCACCCCTACAAAACTCAGGGCACACTGTGGAAGAGATAGTAAGAAGAATGTAAGAGCCAGAAGAAGGGGTGGAGTGTTGGATAGCAAGCTCTCCTGCTTTCCTGGATGGAAAAGGGACAATCTACAGGTGCACACAATATGAGAAGCTGTGTGGCGTCCTCAGGGTCAGAAGTGTCATCTGTGCCTCAACGTGCAGTCATGTGGTTGTTATCAACACATGTGGCTCATGGTCTATGCCCTCTGTCTTGTGGTCCAACTCTAAACTCCTTGGATCCTGCTCATGGCATGTGCCCTCCAGCCCACGGGGCACAGTTTTAGGCCTTTGACGGCATGCTGCACCTGGGGGGCATTTATGGCTACCGAAGCCGTGGGACAAGATCATGCAAGGGAACAAGAGAGGTGAGAGAAAAAGAATTCTAAGAGAAAAGCCGCTGCTGAGCACAGAACAATGAGTCCTGCGAGGCAGAATATAGCTTCTGTGAGCAGCCATCCATGCTGAGTCACCCAGAAGCCAGTAAGTGGCAAACCTCTTACCTGTGTGCATGTACATGGCATCTCACCCATTCCTCTGTAAGAAACTCTGCACGCACACTCCTGCAAGTAATCAAAATAAACTCCTTGGTTCACCAAGTAGAACATTGATATAATCGTTACTTTGGACTGTCTTCTGTGCCCTATCAAGGGTATAGATATTGGTGTTCATGTCTCCCCAGGAAAAGTAGTTCTATTAATATTTTGCATGCTTTCTCTAAATGGGAGCAATACTACTTTAAAATAATATTTTGCACACATTTTATCCAAAATCAGTAGAAAAGTCCATGTTACATGTAACATACAAAATCACTTAAAAGTAAAAACAAAGGTACAGCCATCTCAGCATATAGACCAACAATTTCCGCCTTAGATTTATTTTCCCATACCCAATATATGTTATAATAATTTTAATAAGTAAAATGACTCCTTTATGATGTAATTTGTAATCTTGGGGCTATGATGTCCTGTTAAAATAACAATACATCTCTAAAGATTGCAGGTAGACTCTTTTGGGATTGATAGCTTCTTTTATATTCCCAGAAGCATTTATAGTTTTATAGATTGGTTTTATTTCTATTACAATTGACAGGGATTGCTGGCAATTCATATTATTAGATGGAAGTGATTCCTTATCTCATTACTAACATACAAATAAAAATAACAAAAACAATTTTTACTGAGAAATATTATTTCAGGTGAAATAAAATAGAAAGGCATATAGTGAAAGACTTTAGGACTAGAAGAAATTGAAGTTTGAGAAAACAAATAACTCAGCATAGACCTAATATTTGGTAGGGTATATATTAAAACTTAAAACTTGGCAAAATACAGGATTTTTATGACATTAAGGTAATTGTATCACTTGTTAAAGCAAAATCAGAATATAACAGAACATTTAGGCTAAGGAAAATATAAAGTATTAATCACTGCAAATGAAAAACCACCATAAAGCAGAGAAAAAAAATATTTGACAAATCAAAGATGCAAATGGTCAAGTATTAATAAAATAGATAAAAGTATGACAAATTACCTGAAGTAAAAATGGGCATACCCTAGTAGGGATAAAAAGAAAACTTAAGCATAATAATGCTGGTATTAAAAACATACAAAATAGTGGCATGTAAAACATTATGCTAATATATTTGAAAATATTTATAAAATACATACTTTACTTGAAAAAGTAAAAACATAACAGAAATGAACAATATACTCAAACATAATAATAGGACAAAATTTATCCTTTTTGTTACTTTGTATTACTTTATAATGACCGAAGATTAATTTATCCAAGATGATGTACCAATTAAAGTCCTTAAATATAAAATAAAATTTTATTAAATGCTATAACGCAAAGTTTTAGAAATAATGTAATACTTTGGCAAGTCTAAAATTACATTAGCAAAGTTCACTTAGAATTTGATCAATTGAACAAATAAAATATTGAAAATTTACACATTCTTAATAATATTGTGGTAATCCATAAATATAAAGGCATTATAATTTTTATCCTTTATTTTACATACTGCTCTGAAAAACTGCTAAATATATACATTTGAATTTTATTTTAAAAATATATATGCTTCCTCCATTGTCGAAAAGCTAGTACTTTCTTACTAGAACATACTGATTACTTTGTAAGATTTACTGAAATCCATTTACTTATTACTTATCAAATTGTTCATGAGTATAAACGCATGTATGCATATAAACAAATATCTTCATGAGCAGAAATCTCTCCATCTGTATTTGTTTGTGCAAAATGGTTATACATATGTAGAGTTTTATATTGGATCATGCACTCGGGACTATATAAAACAAATAATTCCAAACTTAAAATGTTTAGATATGCATTTGTAACCTAGAAACGGTTTTGCTTTCTTTACCTCTCTTCCCCTCTTCTCTTGTCTTCATCCTTTACTTTGGTGTATATCCTTTTATATCAAAGCTAATCTATAGTTCTTTCAGTAAACCGTATCATCTACCAAACACTCTGGGAGGCTGGGCCAGGAGGATTGCAAGTTGGAGTGTGATCTGGACAGGTTAGCAAATTACCAAACCTTGTTTAAATTTTCCCTATCAAGGCCTGTGAACGCAGCTCAATGTGAAGGTCCTGAGTTTGACCTCCAACACAAAAAATTAGTGTAATTATATGAAGGCAATGTGTGTTTTCAGTGTCTCCTGTATTCTAACTTTTGTAGCTTTATATTTGCAAAAAAAAAAAAAAAAAATCAACAGGGTTAGTCCATACTTCAAGCTCTTTTCTCCAATTTTAATGATAAATTAAATATTAATTGCAATTATACTTTTGGTTAGGTACCAAAATATATTCTAGTTATTTTTCACAAAAAATTTTATTTTGGGAATGATAACTGCTTTTATGTTTTCAGAATTACTTTATAGTTTGGTTTATTTCTATTACATTAGGCAAGTATTGCTGGTAATTTATATTACTGAATTGAAATGATTCCTAATATCGTTGTTAATAATGTCTTATTTAGAACTTAATGTTGATCAGTGTGGTGGCTGAAAAAGATGCCCACAATTTTTATAAATTTTCCTTTCAAAGATGTAGCCTAATTTTCTTGTTTATAACTGTGAATTGTGTTCGGTGATTCACTTTCAACAAATAGAGCTAAATGAAAGTAATTATGCTTATCTTCTGATACTAGGTCATAGAAAGTGATGTGACTTTCTTTTTTCTCACTTTTAAATTGCTCACTCTTAAATAAAACTCCTGACATGATGTGAGGATGCTCATGGGACAATCAACATAGCACGGAATACTGTCTATCTTCCAAAGTGTAACATTAACGTTGCAAGGCATGAATGAAACATTGTGGAATCAGAGTCTTACCTTTAGTGAAGCTTTCAGATGACTCATGTCTTGTCAAGTTCTTGACAGCAACTTCAAGACAGATTTGGAACCATTATTATTTTCTTAAGCTATACCAAGATCCTTTTTCACATAAATTGTGAGATGCTGTCTGTTGTTTTAATTCAAGTTTCCTGGTACTTATATTTCAGACAATAAAAAAAAAAAAAAACTGATGAAGTTAATGTTCAGGAGACTGATTGGTTGCTTGGATGAAGGCCTTTTTCTTGGATATCAGGATAAATAATTTATGTGAAGTAATAAGATTAACAAATGGTATCACATGTGCTATGGTAACTGTTAGATTCTGACATCTCAAAGCCCATAGGAGACAGAGCTTCAGTCCAAGAGATGCTTATTGACGGTGTGCACTGGCAGGCTGCCCCCTGAGGGGAGTGCAGCAGCCTGACTGACAAGGGCAAGGCCTTATGTAGGAAGTTGTTAGCTTTTGTCCATGTTCATGTTCATGACAGGAGGAAATGTAAAGAGGAGTCACTGGTTTTGTACATGATAGGAACAGAGGTGAGGGGAAGGGGAGCAAAGGTGTTTATGTTAAGGTCTAACAGTAACAATACCAACAAGCATTGAATTCACTACTAAATTACAGCAAGCATATGCAAATATGCATTTATTCATGTTCGTGTTTGTAGAAATGCCACAAAAACTTACCAATAATTATTTCCATGTAGTGAGATTATGAACATTTTATTAATCTCTTTGTTGTTCCACTTTTTAAAAATATATTCTAAATTATTCATTAACTCATGTGTTACACTGAGTTATTAATTCTGGACACTGAAAATGTGTTTATTTGGAATATAAAACTAAGGTTCTAGATGTTAAAAACATAGCAGTGACAGATTTCTGATGACATCTACTTTGACGTATGACTGCCGGGCACAGCATTGTATGTGACAATAACTGCTATGAAGCAAAAGTAAACCTAGGAAGCTGAGTAAAAAAAATTCTGGCAGTAGAGAAGTGGCTACTCTTTCAGATGCACTCAACAAAGAAGACTTTTGTAAGACTAATATTTGGAAAACTTTCGTCTTAGTCATCTTAGTTAATTATTTGTTCCTGTGACAAAATACCCAACATCCACAACTTAAGGGAGGAAAGATTTTATTTAACTCACCATTTCAGGACTCTCACACACTCACACAGTCCATTCCTGGGGTGACTGGGCACAGTGAAGGCACATGGCAGAGGCTGGAGAGCTGCTCACCTCATTGTAGATAGAAACTAAGAGAGGCAAAAGCAAAGCTAATCTCTGGAGACTCTAGCAAGTCCTTCCAGGAAGAAGCTGTAACAGTGTTTCTTCTTCCTTCCTTTATTTGACTCAAGTTTCAAGCACCCCCACAGCCCAGGTGGGTACCACTCTCCCATTTCCTGTCGCACAAGTACCTGAAATCTTTGCCCAGGCTCCCCTTCCCCCAGTATTAACAAAGTGACACATTCTTTCCAGATTAAATCTCAAGCAGCTGTCTCTTCCAATCAAGCACCACTTCCTAATAACACACAGTTCAAAGTACATGAGGCTTTTGGGGGACACCCAAGATCAAAACCATAGCAACTACCTACAAAAATTTGGGGCAAAAAAAGCATGATCTTTTGGACAAGAGTTATCCAAGCAAAGAGAAGAAGGGAAGGAAAAGTGCAAGTCTTTGAGTTGGATTCATACCTAACATGACCAGTGCACATATAGGACACTATCGCAACAAAATAATTGAGACGGATGTAGTAGAAGGTAAGATCAGAGAAAATATTGTGGTCTAAGATCACATTGTGGTCTGGATCACTGAATATTAGTTAATTTTGATGTAGAATATATACACTATGAAATAAAATTAATAGAAATAAACTTTTCAAAAATGATTGCAGCAAATAATGCACAGGGAAATGATTTATGCAATGAAATGAGTTTACGAAATAATTTAAATGAACATTTTTTGAGGTTTCAAGCAATGATATCACTACACTGAAAAAATGTAAGAAGCATTATCAAATTATCTCGGATCTAATTAGTCCACTTTTATTAATGTGGCTTCAGACTCTATAATATTTTAAGGTTAAATAAAATTTTGAGAAGCTAATATTATCCTCTTGTATTTGTGTGGGGTATTTTATTACATTAATAATAAACAGAGTCTCTATCCAAAATATTTACAATAGTTGCTGAGTCACAATGCCCAAAGCCTTAACAAACCATCACACCCTCAACTATATCACACGCTGAACAATCTGACATACCTTCAGTAATCTGCTTCACCCAACCAGGCTCCTAACATCACATGAAATCCTTAGCAAACCCACGAAGTCCAGATTCATAAATCTTTGGGGGAATGTTCCAGATTTAAACATAACATTCTACCTCTGGTCCCCAAAAGACTCTGGTTCATCTCCTTTTGAAAAATGTATTTTGTCCTTTTCTAAGTGCTGCCAAGTTATTCACAGTTCTGGCACTGCAAAAATATTCAATTCTAAAATTTCTTCTGAGTCTAAAGGCAAACCCTTAGCTGAAAGTCCGTGTGAATATCAAAGAAAAGTTAAACACTTCCGTCACACAATGATGCAGGATAAACGTTTCCATTCCAAAAGAGAAGATTAGTAGGATAGAAAGAAATTGGCCAGAAACAAGACCAAAATCAAGCAGGGAAACATTAGATTTTAAAGTACCCATAAAGCCTATACCTTTATGACCGGCACCTGCGCCATGCTTTAGTAAGATGTGATCTCCAAAAGCCCTAGGTGGTCCTGCCTCTATGGCATTGCCTCTGGCAGCAATCTCCAAAGCATCTCTTTTGGGCTTTCTCCAGCCACAGCCTGTGGCCTTCCTTCTTAAATGACCCACGTTCCTAGCATTCCCCAAATTTCTGCCGTCTCCAGTATACCTTTAGCTTGCTTATTTTCCACAGCTTTATGAACTGTTATTCCACGGGTACCTGTGTACATGGGTACAAGGTGCTTCGGCATTCTTACATGGGTAAAATGTTGAGCCTTGTTGATTGCTGAGGTCTCCTCAAGGCATCTTTCCCTTAGTACTGATGTAAATTACTTGGCTTCTGTTTTTTTTCTTCTTCTTCCATTTTTATTAGTATATATTTGCGATACGCAATGGTTAAACTGAGTTTGAGTGTTTTGTGCACATACATGTTATGAAAGCATTGCAATCCCTTTCACTTTTTCTTTGGGCCCCTCTGGCTCCCTTTACCCCCACTATCACACCCACTTGGTTCTATAAAATGCTTGTATTCTTTCTAGGTTTCTCATATTAGAGAAATCACGTGATATTTAGCATGCATTTTCTAGAGTTTTGCCTCAATTTTACAGTCTCTTCCATATTGGCTAAAGTACAATTTTTTACTTCTTTTTCCTTTATTTGTGTATTTATTAATTTGTTTCTTTATTTTATTTTATTTTTTGATTATCAGTGTAGAACTGGCTAAAAACTGCAAGCAGTATTCATGTAACAGTCTGAACATTGGGCTGCCTTCAGACTTCCTCTACTAGATTACATAGTCCACCACGTTTTATTTTGAAGCAAAATGCTGACACACTTTTTTTTTCAGAACATAACATATGTGGCTGCTAATGCAATTCATACTGGTATCAGCATTCTGGTCTTCTGAATTCCAACTGGAATCTTTCATCAAGCTGGGCTTACAGCATTCTAACACTTCTTTAGCCAGCATCTCCAAACCTTTCCAAACTCCTCCCCAAAACCACTTCCAAATGCTTGTAAAGTACATGTTCAAGTAAAGTCACAGCGATGTCCCAACTTCTCTTCTAGCAATTTTTGTCTTACTCACTTTTATTGTTGCTGGGACACAACACCTGACACCCACAACTTAAGGAAGAACAAGTTTATTTCAGCTCATATTTTCAGAAGGTTTTAATTCTCTTATGGGCAATTGGCAGTGGTGGGGAGGATCTAGTTGAAAACAACTGCTCATGGCATTTCATGAGGATGCACCAGTGTTTGGAAGAACATAGAGTAGGCGTATATTACTCGAAGCCATATCTTCAGAAATCTGCCACACCCTCAATGGTCTTGCATGTTCTCAGAAAACCACTAGCCCTCAGTTTCCACCCTCCCATTCCACATGCTAACAGCACGTGAGTCCGTAGATAATCCACAACATTCAAATACGTCTCCAACCCTGTCAGTAGAAATTCAATTTTTAAAACATAAGTGATTGTTTTTTGCCTTAAAATTGTCTTATGAGCCAAGAGCTCATTCCAAACTTCATCTTGAATTAATTTTACTCACAAAAATAGCAGAGAACCAGAGTCAGAAATTAAAAATAAATATTTCTACTGAAAAAGTAAATGAATTCCAACTATGAGAAAAAGTTTGACATTATCTAATAAAGTATAAAAGCATGTAATTTCCCTAAATAATATAACCATCATTCAATATGGGTTCTAAAATATCCCAAAAGTTATGGAACAATATTGAGATTTTTATCTCTTTTAATTGGCTTTCTCCACATTATTTTTACAATTAAGTGGGAGGAAAAAGGGCAAAGATGAAGGGTAGGGACATTTGAATAGTTTTTATAAAAGTATGCATTCTATTATCTGAAGTAAACATTAGGTATGGGTACTTTATGTAACACAAATATAAATATATAAAATAATATTTACATTTTCTCCATGAACTGAAGCCTCTGAAATAATAGTACCGTAATAAGAAAAAATAAGCTTTTTTCTTATTCCTATATTGGCATAGGTTTTATTGGCTAATAAAACATTAATAAAACATAATTTTCAAGACCGATATCAGTTTAAATTTATAGCCTCTAATTATATCAGGGCCCACAAAGCCCACTGACAACATTGACTGACTTTCAGAATATTCTCATGAAGCTGATAAACATTTTCCACCTCTATTTAAAACCTCAATGCTTCACAATTAGAATTCAAGCTCAGTTTGATTTGATGCATGTTCAGAAAATGCATTAGGCGATGCGGGAGCAAAGATAAATGTAATGAATACCTATGTTCTAGAATTAGCAAATTATATTTTAAATTAGTGGAGACCAGAGTTTTTAGGTTTAGTAGCCCTTAAAGTTTTGAAAAAATGTATTGAATATCATGAACTTTTTTCTGTATATAGATTATGCGTATTGACATTTATCACATTAAGAGTTAATACAGAATTGTTTACAATATTTATTAATTAAATCATTTTAACAGCAATATCATAATGATATTATCAGCATGCATTCTATTTTTAAAAGACCATCTTTGAGATACATCAGGGGTGAACAGGGAGTGTGTAGCACTCACCCTGTGAGCTAAGAGATTTGCATGAGTCAGCAGGTTCACAGCCGCACGGAGAGACAGGAGACCAGCCGCCTGAATCCAACTTCAGTGAGGCAGCAAAAGAGCAAAATCCAAAAATCTTTGAAGATAGAATAGGAAGAGGCCTGATGTGTCCTGGTGTTACGAACTACACAAGTTAGGAGGGTGAATCATGTTGTGAGACTTATAGGGATGAAATTGTCATCAAGAGGGGCTGTGTTGTAGTCTGGATCTGTAAAACTCCCAAAATCCTCGTGTATTTGAAAGGTTATCGGGTCATGAGGGTTAATTGGATTAAGCAGAGTAATCCATTGATAAGGTCTTATAAAAGGGGGAATCGCTGGATGCATAAGCTGGAAAGTTATCTTCTTGGGCCAGCTCTACTGTGTATTCTGACCTTGTGTTTTCTGACCTTGGTGGAATGAGAAGCTGTCCTCCAGACGGCCATGCCACCATGTCATCATGGCCAGTAAATCATGAAAGGACTGAGACATCTAAATTTTGATATAAAAAACCTTTCCTTTTGTAAGTTGTGTCAGAAATTTTGTCACAAATATGAAAAAGTGAGTAAGATGGAGAAATCGGTCATTGCGATTACTTTACCTGAGCACATAGTTTAGAAGCCTTTGGTACTAGGTTTTGGAAGGAGTTTAGAAAGCTTTGGAGATGCCAGACAGAAGGTGTAGAGTGTTATAAGTCAAACCTTATGGGAGATTCTTGTCTGAGTTCAGACTGTCAGAATGCTGATAAGCATAAATACTTTATAAAAATGAGGCTCAAGAGGTTTTAGATTAGAAAAAGATCCATACTGGTGATTGGATTAGAAGCCATACTTGAAACTGAGATTAAAGGTAGTATACTACTTAATGTAGTATTTACTTTGGTGCATCAAGTTTAAGCAGCTCAAAGTACACTCTTTTACATTGAAAAAGGAGAAAATGGTAGAACCAATAAATTTAAATTTAAAGCTTTCTGTTTAAACATAATGGATTTTGAGAAGTTGCGGAAAAGCACAGGATCATTGTTGTAAAGATTAACACTGAAAAATAGGATTTTTTTCTTCACAACAGTAAGAAATATTCCTTGAGGGTAGCTGGGAAATTGTTAGGGGAGAGTACAGCATAGACTCTGAATCTTCCATCCATACAATTCAGCTGATAGACAACTTCAGGAAACCCTCCTTCTGGTCTGAGAAAGGAAGTGTTTGCCAGAGTTCAGCCATCCAGAATTCAGTGATCTAGGCACTCAGAGATCACTCCAGGGGTCTGACTCCTGTTTGAGTAGGCAACGGACTTTGGCATCATACTTGTGGTACTATTTATATAGGCATCCAGAATGTCACAGTTTAGAATTGATAGCCTAGGGCATTAAAATGAGAGTGAAGTCAAAATACACCAGGAATATATGATGGCTGCTGAGGAAAGCTGTAGGTTGCTAATGGAGTCAATCGAAGAGAGAAGATGTCACATTTGTAGCAGGCAAAGCCATAGGAGCTGAGGTGCCTAGGCCTTTGAGGTTAACACATCAACACAACTTGCCCTGGGGTTTGGGCATAGAGCTACAGGATTTGGTGTTTGCTCTATTGTGTTTTGATACTGCTTTTGTCTTGTTGCTGTCTGTCCTTTTCCTCTCTTTTAGAATGGAAATATTTGTTCTATGCTGTAATATATCGGACATATTTAACTTTTCTTGATTTTTACAGAGACTCACAGATAACAGTTATCTTGGGTATCAGAAAAGACTTTAGATTTGGACTTTTCAGAACCCCTGAAACTGTTAAGACCTTGGGAACTCTTAGAGATGGACTAAATGTGTTTTGTATAATGAGGGTCCAAGGGGCAATGGTATATTTTGGATCTGGACTGTCTCCCCCAAATTTTATTATGTATGTAGAAGGTGCTTGAACCATAAAAGTTAGTTAGACTAAATGGATTGATTCATTGATAACTGTCTGTGTTGTTAGGACGTGTGCCCAAGTTGGAAGGGGGCACAGCACTGGGGCCATGGACTCGAAGGGTACATTATCATCCACAGATCTACTTTTTACTCTGAATCCTGGACCTAAGAAGGTAAACATCTTTCTGATCCACTGCATCATTTTGCCATGCCACCATTTCCAGCCACCCACGCAAGGAATGAGACCCTAAATCACGAGCTAAAGTAAGCCTTTCACTCTTAAGTTGTGGCTGTCAGGTAGTGTGTTTCAGTGATGACAGAATGAGTAAGACATGCTGTCACTGGCACCCAGCATAACTGCCAACGCTCTCTAACTCAGTTTGGCCTCATGAAGACTCAGGGCCTTAAGACTGCAGTATTCTCAGGGTGGGCTTGCGTAATACATGATGCTACTGAATAATAAAAAACACACACACAAAAAAAAACAAAAACAACAACAACAACAAAAAACAACTCAGAGGGTGACTGAAATATCTGGAGTGTAGTCAAAAAGCTGGGAACACCAGGGAAGGAGAGAGACATCTGGGGAAACACTAGCAGGCACTGACAGTTGTCTGGACTTGGACAGCATTGGAACTGTGAGGAAAAGGGAAAACGAACCAACTGCATCAGATTTAGGAACTGGAGCCCAAGTGATGGAGAGAGGCAGCCTGAGGCACTACCTGCCACTGACTAGGGTGAGTAGTTGGGGTACCACCCCTGTAGCCCTTGGAACGTTAGTGGTTTCTAATCACAGGGGAGCTATCTTAGCTGCAGTACCCAGGAGCTCTAGCACGTGCACCCTGACTAACAGCAGACCACTTTTTCCCATTATGAATAATTTAACAAGAAATTGTATTAGCATAATAACTCTAGTGATTTTTGAGGATTTTTAAATTCTTTTTCTTGTTTTCAGTTTTCTGTTGTTGTTGCTTGTATTAGGTTAGCGTGGGCTTTTAATGTGAATGAGCTGGGTAAATGGATGCATTATTTTCCAGTTTCGCTTCAATAGTGTACTACATTGTTTTGTCACATTTTCTCACATCAATTGCTCTTTCATAAATATATTCAACTTTGGCTAATGTTACTTTAATATTTGGATTCAATGTCAATGCAAGACATAAGAGATAGAGGTTCTGCAAAAGAACCAAGCATAACTCCTGGAAATGAAAACACTAATTACTCAAATCAAAATCATAAAAACTCAATTGAAAATTTCAGGAGCAGACAAGGTAAGTGATAAGAAAGCACGTTGAGAGTAGAATCCAAGGTGCATGTACTATAATATTCCAATATTAATAAATGAAAATAATAAACAATAAACAGATTTTTAAGAGTCTGGTGTAACTCTAAAATGTCAAATCTAAGAATCATTAGCCTTAAAGAAGTCAAGAAAGTCCAAACTAATGACATAGCAAATTTATTCATTAAAATCATTTCAGAAATTTTCTCAAATCTGGGAAGTAAGATGAATGCCAAAATAATGAAAGTATTTGCATCTCCAAATACTCACTACCAGGAAAATCCTCTTTATGACACAGTCCAATCATAACATCACCAACACAGTAAAGGAATATTGAAAGCTAAAACACACCTCAGAGTAAAATTATCACAAAATTGGCTCAATGCATATCAGTAAGGAAAACAAGTAACCAAGAAGAGAGAGCAGTTGTACATACACAAGCACCAAACTTCAGTGTACCAATTTTATAAAATAAACACTACTTGATGTTAAAACAGAGATGAAGCACATACAAGCATAGTAGGCCACTTTAAAACCCCATCTTAACAAATTGATAAGTCAACTAGACAAGAAATCTTCAAAAACACGTTGCATTTAAACTGTACTATAACTTAGAAAAGTCCAACATTTTGATTTGTCTGGGAACACTGAGAGAAGAGTAATTGTCTTAGGCCAAAAAATAAGTTATCTAATATAGTTAATATGCATAAGAACCCAAACTTATTTTTTATAGTTTTCATTTTAAGACTTTTAGAAAGAGGACAACATAAGTATAAAACAAGTGTGGTGTTAACCTTGACTTTATGAAATCAATTTCTCAAAGTTTCAATGGAAGTAGATGCAGTTCCCTGTGAATTCTTAAGGTACTCAACAAAGATTATGGCACCAATTTTTCTTTTCAAGAGTTATATTGCATAAAACACATTCTCACAAGAGCAGATGCTGACAAAAGCTAAGGAATGAATAAGGTGAGATTATGAAATCAGCAAAACTTGTCACTGAGAAGATAGATCTTATAAAAGTCAAGTACAGAGACACAATCAAAATTTCTTTGTGAGATTACATCGCTATACATTCCATTTGAAAATTGACAAGCAATACATTTATGTTGATTGGAGTTGGATCACAAATACACCATGATAAATCTTACATCTTGCTTTCAAAAGCCAGTATCAATATGAAAAGTAGGGCTGCCTGTTTCTCAACTATTTATTCACTATATCATTTGTAGAAAATATGTCACCGTTAATAAAAGTGCCTTACTCTGAGCTTGCTAAGAATTCAGTTTAATTTGAAAAACTTTTATAGTTGAAAACATTGTATTGATAAACTGATTTTATATTGAAGACATGTTTAATTCATTTAAATGAACAGTAGAGTAGCCAGCTTTCATCATCAAATTCTGGCGCATATTTGTTTTTTATGCCACAATTGCCTGGATTTTATGTAACAAATCATACGTTTTTTCAATATTATGGTCCGACTTAGCCATCTTATTTTGATAGGTAAATGATGTCACTGTAGTTATCATCTATACTTTTAAGGAATTCCTGGAACTGGTGATGATTCAATCCCTTGGCTCATAAAATTCACAGCTCTGATGACAATTTGTTTTATGTTATCCATTTATAAGCTTTTATGCATAACTTTTCTTGATATAATATACTGTTATGCAAGGACACTATATTAAATATGAGTTTTGGACAGCACTTGCTACACGCTCTACTCACTGTACAAGGCCCTCTCTTCTAGTAGCATCCTGGGCACAAAATCAGTAACTATATCAGATATGCTCACAACGGACAAACAAAACAGTGTAACATATGTGTTATTGTTGTGTATTCTATTTATTCATCCTGCCAGTAAAGTTGGCAAATTGTGCCATATTTGTAACATTGCTGTTTTCATGTTTCTCCAAAGTGTGCATTTTAAAAACAGCATCTTTGCTTTCTAATATTCTGTTAACAGCTATTTAAATTTCTTCAATGCTTTTGGCTATTATCTGTTGAGAAAAAAATACTGATTTTAGGAATGACTCATTTTATGTCAAGAGAAATTATATCTACCACGACTTCCAGATATTGCTTAGTAAAGTTGCTGTCATTAAATGGTTTTGATTTTTCCTGTTGAATTTGCTACTACAAAACTACTTTTTAATAGTCTGAATTGTAACTTTAAGAAACTTTTTGCTGAAAATACAGCCTTTTTCACTTCTACTATTTTACTCTTATGATCTATTTATTGATGTACACCTACCCAGGCAGCATGGCTCGGCATTTAATGTATTTTTTAAAGTACAATCTTTGAAAACTGTTAAAAATTCTGTATAAATTAAGCATAGTACCTTACCACTTTCCTTAGCAAAAAGTAATCATTCATGTGTTTCATTGTTGAATAATTTTCTTTCGTGTGTACTCTTTCTTTTTTTGGAAGTCATGCTAAAATTGAAGTAATAAAACATGTAAGCAAATATATTTACTGATATTAGGAAGTTAATAGATAAGTAGCATGATTTTATGATCAAATAAGAATACTTAAGTACCTTCTAAATAATATTAACATAGTATCACTTACAAAGGTAGATTGACACATTATTGATACTGTTTTACTGACCAAGTCACCACAAGCACACAAAATGTCTAATATTTTAAATGTGACTACATGTGCTGAAAGATAACACTAGAAGCCACATACCATTGTAAAATCAAAGAAACACATGCATACCAATGGCATGAATGAACCACTGAGCTTGAAGCTAATTCTCACTGTATTTTTCTAGTTAACTTTAAAGGGTTTTCATTTCTTTTGGCCAAATTGTTTAGAAGTATAATGTGAATTATGCATAATACTGTGATGTTTGTGGATGTAACATAGTCTGATTATTCCATTCCATTTTGTTGTCCACAGAGTTCAGATTCAAGGACTGTGCAACTGAGTTGCATAAAAAATTCAAAAATATTTCACCTTCTGCTTCTGACTCTGATATGAGAGACCCAGATCACAACACCTATGGAACTTAAGATGAAAGACAAAGTGAAAGAGGGGAGTAGGGTGGGGGAGGAGGGAGGGGTGGGTAGGGAGAGGGACAAAAAGGAGAGTGGGAAAGTCCTTGTCACCTTGACAAGATACATATGTGCACAAAATGCTCAACTCCGTTTTAAACCTTGAATTTTGCACGTATACATATCAATAAAATGTGGGAAAAAAATCCAAAAATATTTTCTAATATTTAAAGAAAAGATATGTTAGTGTTGTATCACATTCAAAGACATTCTGAACCTCATGCAGCCTGTAGTTTAAATAATTCTGCTATAAACCAAGTGAATTTATAGGCTTCTACGGAGTTTTTCATCCAATAAGAGAATATGTATTTATGTATTTTTAGAAACCTAAAGAACTCTCTCCACAATAGAGAATGGGTTAGTGTTTAACATAAGCCTAAATGAAAACATAAACTTAATAATTTTATACAGCCAGTGAAATTATGAATGAAAGAAACTGAAATCAACAGAAAAGAATTCCACAGAAGATGTAGAACACAGGAAGATGGAATAAGAAAACTTTTATTAAACAATTTTTACTGAAATTTCTAGAATGAAGTAATAATAAAAAGAAATCACAGTTGGTGAGAAACATTGAAAGAAGATCTCAAAGAAAAAAATTACCATCTTCAAGTTGGACAGGAAGTGAATAACTAGAATATGTAAGGAAATGAAGAAAAATAAGGCCCTCAAAATCAAAGAGCAAAATGAAAAATGGACAACTGAAATAAATCTGTAGATCTCAGATGAATAAGCACAAATGGCTAGCAAATACATGAAAAGGTGTTCAACATCCTCAGCCATTAGTGGAATGCAAATCAAAAAATCACTAAGATACCATCTCACAGGAGAAAGAATGGCATATACCAAGAACTCAAACAGCAGTAGATCTTGGTGAGGTTGTGAGGTAGAAAGGAGCCCTTTCACACTTCTGGTGGGACAGTCAACTAGAACAATCAAGAGGGAAGGCAGTATGGAGATTCCTCAAACAGTTGACAATAAATATTCCATTTGATTCAGTTAAAAATAAATATTCTATTTGATTCAGTGCTACCTCATCTGGGTATCTTTCCAAATAAATTAAAAACACCATATAACAGAGACGTATGTACATCATGGTTATGGAAGCAAAATTAACAATAGCTAAATTATGGACGATCCTGAAATAGCAACAAAAAGACCAGTGGATGCCAAAAATGTAGTATTGTGTGCAATGGAATACTACTTTTCAATCAGGACAGATGTTTTCAAGATATTTGTAGATAAATGGATGCAACTTGAGACCATCATGCTTAGTGAAGTAGTGCGTGAAACTTAGGAGGACAAAAATCATAAGCTTTCCCTATTATGAGAAACATGGAATACAGGCAATTTATAAAATAAAATCGGTGAGACATCGGGAGTTAGGGGCAAGGAGAGATGGAAAGAGATGTTTTTAGAAAGGCCAAAAGGAAGGAATTTAATGATATCTTGGTATAATGTGCACAAAATTCTAAAGATTATTGTAACCATTTTATAATGAATATATATTAAATATATATAATCTCTCTCTCTCTCTCTCTCTCTCTCTCTCTCTCTCTCTCTATATATATATATATATATATATATATATATATATATATATATATATATATATATAGGGGAAAAACTTTTATAGGTGTTACTGCCTACATAAGAAAAATAGTGGTTCATATAAATAACCTCATGTCAAATCTCAAGGTTGTAGAAAAAACTCAGAACTAGTGCAAAGAAAAAGTAAAAACTAGAGCAGAAGTTAAAGGAAGTAGAATAATATAACAGATCAATAACCTTAGAGTTTTGTGAAGATATCAAGATCCATAAACTCTCAGCTAAATTTATCAGAAGAAAATCTAAAATTAGAGATTAAAATGCAAAGTTACAACAGAAACCATTAAATTTAGAGAATTACTAGAAACTATTTTGAAAACATATTTGTCAATAAATTAGATAAGGCAGAAGACATGGATAAATTTCTAGACACACCTGACATTCCAGATTTAAACCAACATGGCATTAAATTTTCTGAGATCGGTAACAAGCATAAAGATTAGTACAATAATAAACAAGTCTGCCAATGATGCAACACAAAGGACCCAAAGGACTTGCTGATAAATTATATCAGCCCATTAGAAAAGAACTAATTCCAATGCTTTTGAGACCTTTCTATGCAAACAAGAGGAAGAAATTCTTCCAAATTTATCCTGAGGCCAGCATTACTTTAATACTCAAGTTAATTTGGGACTCAGCAAAACCAGAAAGCTGCAGACCAAAATCCTTGAAAAACATGTATGTAAAAATATTTTGTGAAATGCTTACAATAAAAGTTCAACAACATATTATAATGTCAAACATGATGAAAATTTTGTTTTTATTCTGGGGCAGCATGTAAGGTTTAACATGCATAAAAAAAGAAATATAATACATCACATAAATGGAAACAAAGGTAAAAATTGTATAATCATCTCATTAGATGCATAAAAAGCCTTTGGCAAAATTCAAACTGCTTCATAACAAAAACTATGAAGAAAATATGTATGAAGTGATATTTCTTCAAACTGATAAAAATCATTCGTGATAAATCCATAGCCAAAATTATACTAAATGGAAAAGAAACTAAAGTCATTTCTTATAAAATCAAACATAAGTCAAATGTTTCTGTTTTTTCCACTTTTCTTCAGTATAGTACTTGAAACTTCAGCCAGAGATTTAAATGTGAGAAAAAAGTAAAAGAATACAAACAGGACAAAAAGTCGAATTGTTTATAAGAGTCAAAAATTCCGTTCAGTGACTTTTAGATGAAATGTTTAATATATTTATCCCTCAGGAACACGCAAATTAAAAGTACATTGAAATTTCATTTCATTGTAGCAAAAGACTCTGGGTTCACATACACAGCACTGCACAAGTCAAACATACGTCCAGCAGTTGGGAGGCTGATGCAAGAGAATTGCCATGAGCTCAAGGACAGCATGGGCTACATTCTGAATTCAAGTTCAGCCTGGACTACAAAGCAAGACTTTGTCTCAAGAAATATAAATAAATAAATAAATAAATAAAAATGCAGTTGTCTCAGTTACTTTCTTGTCGATGTGACTCAATACCCGACATCCACAACTTAAGAAGGAAAGGTTTATTGTAGCTTACAGATTCAGAAGGTCTCAGTCCATTCATGGGTGGGCCGCTGGAAATTAGTGGAATCACATAGTGGGTTCTGTCTCAGGTAGAGACAGAGCTGCAGCTGGTGCTCAAGGAGACAGGAATGCTCACATCATGGTGGAACAGAGAAGTCTGGAATGAAGAGCTGAAACAGCTCACACCGCCCAGGTCAAGCCCCAGGCACCTGCCCCTTCCAGTCAGGCCCCCACCTCCTGACCCTACAAAGTATCTCCAGGAACATGAGGTATTTGGGGAACACTCCAGATCCAAACCACCACAGTAAGCAATAAGTCATGTTGTAGAGATATAGAAAACTCTCAGCGTTTATGATAAAAACATAAATGTGTACTGTGTCAATAAACATGGAGAGTCTTTAAAAACAAAAATTAAAAAAATAGAAATACAAATTGTTTCATACGGACTACTTTTCATTATATTCCCCAAAGAATTGAAGACAGCATGCGTTAAGGGTACAGGCAAACCCGAGTTCGCTGTGCTGCGATTTACTGTATTTAAGCTTTGGGAACAACTGAGGTGCTCATCAATCGATGAGCATATAAGTAAGATAATAATGAAATCACATAATTTTGCAGACAAAAGAATGAAACAGAAGACCATCATGTTAAAAAATGAGGCAAAGTATAAAGTTAAGTATTGTAGTTTTTAATAATATAAAATCAAAACAAACAAATTTATATTGAGGAGAGATGAGGAAACCTAGAAGTATGCTTTTGGAAATAGGAAAGTGGATCAGAGGGAGGGAGGAGCAGTCATAGAGGCAGGTAGTAAAATTGAACAGTATCAAGATATGTCACCTATATATCTCAATTTTCCGTAATATACAAGATTATACTATATTAGTTGGATATATTACTGAAAAAAATTGAAACCAACATAATTCCTGAGAAGGGTAAATATTTTTAGGGTTTTGAAAATTTACTTTAATGTGAGATTTTTTGCTCTAAAACTGTGCCCCAAAGTTACTTTCTTGTCTTTCAGAAACTAGATTCACAATGGAAGAGCTTGGAGAAATTGGCCTTTAAGAGGTGATACTTTTCATGAAAACTTCTGCCCTTGTGAACATACCGGTAAGAGCTTGGAGAAATTGGCCTTTAAGAGGTGATACTTTTCATGAAAACTTCTGCCCTTGTGAACATACCGGTAGCACTATCATGGAAGTGGTTTATTAACAGCGAGAGGTCCTCACAAAAGAACGAGTCTGATGAGCCTAGGCTACATAGTGAGTTTAGAAATAGGCTGGACTATGGAGTGATATGCTGCCTAAAAATACTGTCATTCATATGGTGTAATATGTGAAGAAATGTCAGACTTCCACAGATATATAATTGAAAAGGCAGGTTCTAAGAGATCCTTGTAAAGGAGTTTTGGGGGTTAAGCATCAATAGGGGCCTTTGGACTATACATGCAGCTTAATTACAGAAATAGTTAAATATCTGTATTATTTGAATATGCTGTATGATTATAGTTTTCCAGGTGCAGTGGAGTGTTTTTTCTTCATTAATAATCCACGCACAATCAAATATAAAATTTAACTCCCTGCCTTATTCCAAAGCATGTATTTTCTCCAACTTTAGCAATCACAGCAATCGTCCTGCCTCAGCTTCCCAAGTGCTCCCAAGTATGCACCACCACATGCATCTCATGCCGTGCTGGAGAATAACTCAGGGCCTTGTGCTTCCTAGGCAAGTGATCTAACCACTCTGATGTTCTTCTAGCCCCAAAACGTATTCTGACAAGCTGAAATTTTATACTTTTTGAGCAACAGCTTCCCATCCACTACTCACTTCCCAATTTTCGGATAAATAATATTCTTCTGTATACTCCTAGGATTTTATTTTTTAAAATTCCATATGTAAGGAATATCAACATAGTATTTGCCCTTTGGTTCCTCACTGATTTCATTTAGTATATTGTCTTTTAAGATAATCTTTCTTGTTATAAAACAGTTCCTCTTTTCTAAGGCTAAATGGTGTATTTGGAGTATTATTGTGGCTTGGATCTGGAATGTACCCCAAAAGTCTCATGTATTTAAATGTTACAGATTGTCTATGGAATCATGTGCTGTTGAGAGATTGGGGCCTAGTCTGGAGGGGTGGATTACAGGCATGTAAATTAGGATTAAAGGCGTGTAGTGGCCACACCTTCCACACCCAGGTGCAGGAGGGGCTGATCACTGGGAAGAGACACGGAAGGATATATAAACTGCCTTCCTTGGAAGACTAAGACTAGGATGAAGACTAGGACTGGGACTTGAACTAGTCTCAACTGGCCTTCCTGTTTGTGATGTCACGAGAAGCTACCTCCACCCCTGCCTCTGCCATGTACTTTGATTGCTGCCAGCCGCCCCTGAATGGACTGTGACTTTCTGAAACTGTGAGCTAAAATAAACCTTTCCTCTCCTAAATTTGTGGACATTGGGTATGAGTCACAGCAGTGGAAAAGTAACTAAGACAGGTATATATACCACACTTTTATCTAGTCACTCATAGAGGCTTATGTTGTTCTGTATCAAGGCTACTATAAGTAATATTTCAATAACCATGACAATAAAATATTTTGACACACTGATTTTAATTCCTTTGAATACATATTTAACCTTGATACTGATGTATCATAATAATTTTATTTACACTTGAAAACTCCAGAATGTTTTCCAAAATGGCTATGCATTATTATTAATACTGTCCAAATACTTCTTTTCATTTGAATTCTTGTAAACATTATCTTTTAAATATTTTAAGTTAGTAGCTTATTATTTTCTACACTTATTTATATACGTGTGATATACAATGAGTATTTTAAACCCCTCTGTCTCCAAACATCTCACCTGTTTACTACTTAGTTATCATTTAATGAATGTGAGATACCATCACATTGAGGTTTTTATTTGTATTCTTTGTGAATAGTGACATGCACTTATTATGTGTTTGATAGCTATTTTTACATCTTATATAGAAAAATGTCTTTTCAGGTCTTATGCACAAATTTTAATTAGGTTACTTGTTTTCTTGCTGTTTGGTTGAGTTCCTTATGTAGTTTGGATACTAATTCACGACAAGATACACAGTTCGTAAACATCATAGCCCACTCTGTAAGCAGTCATTTTACTTCGTTGTTTCTTGTACTACCCAGAGCTGCTTAGTTTGATGTATCAGTGCTTATTTTTTTCTGTTGTTGCTTTTGCTTTCAAGGTATTATGTATGAAGAATCACTCTCCCGGTCAATCAGGGGGAGCTCTTTTCCTTTTCTAGAAACTCTACAAGTTCAGTTCTTACATTTAAATGTTCAGTTCGATGGGGTTTGAAAGAATCTCAGTGCTGCTTTTATTTGCACTTAACCTATGGCCACAGGGATTGAACGTTTTACAAATACATACTGGCTGATTTTCCTCTTCAAAGAAGTGTCTCTTCATCTAAATTACAGATTTCTTCTTCAGATTTTTTTTTACAATTTTTCCCATTTTATTGATACCTATAAGTGCAAAAGTTTACGTTGATCTTCAGCATTTTGTGCACATACACATCTTGGCAAGGTTACACGATCTTCCCCTCCCTCCTTACGGCTCTCGCTCTACACATCTCCCCGCTAGTTCCCATTATTTTCCACATTAACTTCCAAGACATCCTTGTGATCCGAGTTTCTCATATCAAAGAAACCGTTCAATATCTCATCTTCTGCTTTTGGCTTACTTCACTAAGCATGACAGTCTCAAGTTGCCTGCATTTGGCCTATAAAAGCCCCCAACCTATCTGAATTTATAGATGCATAGTGTTCCATTGTGTATAAATACCACAATTTATGTATCGAAGTTATTGACCTATATCAAGAACTCAAAGAGCAATCAGTGCTGGCGAGGCTGTCAGGAAAAAGGAACCCTCCCGCACTGATGGTGGGAATGAAAACTGGTACAACCACTATGGAAAGCAGTATGGAAGTCCCTCAAAAGATTGGAAATAAATATCCCCTTCGATCCAGTGATACTTCTTCTGGGAATATTCCCCAAAGAGTTAAAACCAACACATAACAGAGATATATGTATACCCATATTCATAGCAGCACAACTGACTATAGCTGAAATGTAGAAGACACCAAATACCCATCAACAATCATTGGTTAGTTATTTTTTCTATTTTGAGATTTTTTAAGTCCATTATATATTCTAGTTATTATTCTTCTGTGAGATGGAATAGCTGGTAATATTTTCCCCATTTTGTGTGCTGTCTCTTCCCTCTGTTGATTCCTTTGCTGCACAGAAGTTTTTAGGTTGATGTACTTACATGTTGTCATTGCTAGCGCTATTTCTTGCTCAACTGAGGTTCTGCTCATGAAGTTCTTTCCTCTCCTTATGTCTTCTAGGATATTTCTATCTTCTATCAAGTTTGTTTCTGTCTTGAGGTTTCTTTCTTTCTTTCATTCATTCATTTTAATTTTATTTTAGTGCAAGATGTAAGATATGGGGCCAAGTTCATTCTTCTGCATGTAGATATCAAGGTTTTAAAAAAAATTTAGGATTATTCATCTTGGAGATTGTTGTTTATCCAATGGGTTTTTTTTTTTTTGACAAAAGGTGGCAAATGGTTTTGGGGGTTGTCTCTGCATGCTCCACCCAGTTTCATAGATTTGTCTTATGTTTTTATGCTAGTATTATGTAGATTTTCAAGCCCTGTTGATTTCTAATATAATTTGAAGCCTGAGATTTTGAAGCTTCCTGCTTTGCTCCTGCTGCTCAGAATTGCTTTAGCACTTTTTGGGTCTTTTATGGTGCCATATTTTTTTCTAGCCCTGTGAAAATTTCTGTTGATATTTTGATTGGTATTGGGTTCACTCTACATAACAATTTTGGAGGTGTGTCTATTTTGACAATATAATTCTCCCTACCCATGAACATAAAACACCTTCAATCTTCTAAAGACATTTTCAGTGTCCTTTTCTCAGGATCCTACAGATTTCATGGTGGAGATATTTCACTTCCTTGTCAGTCTTATTCTTAAATATTTAACTTTGTTATAGCTTTTATGAATGAAGTTAACTTTTTTCTTTGATATGTTCATTGTTGGTGTGTAGGAGTGCTTATTGAGTTCATTACCAGCTAGTTTGCTGTGGTTATAATTATATATTAGTTTCAAAAGACTTCCGGAGGAGTTTTTGTGTCTTTAATATAGAGAATCATGACATCTCTGAATAGAGAAACTTTAACTGCTTTCCTTCCTATTCATATTTCTTTTATTATTTTCTCTTACTAGATTTCTCTGTCCAAGTTTGCAAGCACCATATAAACAGAGATGATATTAGTGCACACACTTATACAGTTCCAGATTCTTAGGGGAAATGCTTTCAGTGTTTTCCCATTTATTTTTCACATTAGATAATTGTGTGTGTGTGTGTGTGTGTGTGTGTGTGTGTGTGTGTGTGTGCTATACACAATGGTTACATTGAGCTTGGGTATTTTGTGGAATGTACATCTTGTGAATATCAAAATCCTACTACTCCCATTTTTGGCCCTCCCACCTTCTCCCTCATCCCCCCTGATCCCCACTATTTCACCCATTTGATTCTATAAAATGTATTCTAGGTTTCTCATATTAGAGAATTCATGCAGTGTTTAACTTTCTGAATTTGACTGACTTCAAAAAGCATGTTGATTTCAAGTTGTGGCCACTTATCTACAAAAGTCTCAAATTTGTCTTTATGGCAGAGTAATATGATATTATATACACATATTACAATTTTGTATCCATTGGTCTGTTGATGTATATTTCGTTGTCTTTCACGATTTAACTATTGTTTGTTGTGTTGCTATAAACCTGTGTGTACATGTATCTCTATTTTAAATTGCTTTTACATTTTTTGAGAAGATACCTAAAAGCAATATCATTAGACTGAACTGATATTACTGTCCTGTAGGTTCTGGTGCGATGTTCTTTCATTGTCATTTGACTTCAGAAAATTTTGAATTTTTTCCCTAATTTTTTTATGAATCATTATTCTGCAGAGTATTGCTTAATTTCCATGTTTTGTATTTTACATATTTTTATTTATTGCTTCATTAAAATACGGTCTGGTAGTATGCAGGAGGTTGTTTTGAGTTTTTGTGTTTTTTTAAGCATGTTTTGAGGCCTGAGATATCATCTTTTTTGAGAGAGAGAGAGAAATCCATGTGCTACTAAGAAGAATGAGTATTCTGTTGTTGGGCACTACACTTTGTAGCTATCTGTCAGGTCTAATTGTTCAATAGTCTGTTTGAGTTCCGCTACATTATTGTTGAATATTTTTAAATGATTATCCTATCTGCTTGCAACAGCAGAATATCAGAGTTCCCCCACTGTAACAGTATGGGTGCCTACTGTTCTTCATGTGCAATACTTTTTGTTTTAGAAAGCTGAGTAAACCAATGTTTAAAACATGTTTCCTACTATTAACTCTTTCTGTTGAGTTGCTCCTGTTACAAGGATGTGGTGACCTCCTTGTTTCTTTTTTTCCCAACTTATTCATAAGTGCAAAATTTAATGTTTACAATGAAGTTTAGCATTTTGCGCACATACGTATCTTGTCTTTCCCACTCTCCTTCTGTCCCTCCCCTTACCCACCCCTCCCTCCCTCCCCACCCTACCCTCCTGTTTCACTTTGTTTTTCCTTTTAAGTTCCATAAGAGTTGTGATCTGGATCTCTCATATCAAAGACACCACCATTCCATGTTTCACCTTCTGCTTCTGACTCACTTCACTAAGCAGGATGTTCTCAAGCTTCTTCCATTTGCCTGTAAAAGCCTCCACGCTGTTGGACTTTATAGACAGAATGGCCTATATCAACAAGTCAAATAGTAATCAGTGCTGGCAAGGCTGTGGGGAGAAAGGAACCCCTCTGCACTGCTGGTGGGAATGTAAATTCCTTCAACCACTTTGGAAAACAGTATGGAGAGCTCTCAAAAGACTAGAAATAAATATCCCCTTTGATCCAGTGACACCCCTCCTGGGAATATATCCAAAAGAGGCCAAAACAACACATAACAGAGGCCTCCTTGTTTCTTTTGATGAGTGCTGTCTGTAAATCCACGTTGTCTTGTCATAGAAAAATCTACTTACTCCCGCTTGCTATTGTGCTCCTATAGCAATTTTTAAATTTTTTTCTGACACAGAGTTTTGATGTCTAGTCCAGGCTGCTCCTCAACTCACTATGGAGCCCTGCCCAGCCTTGGACTCAAGGCAATCTTCCTGCCTCAGGCTCCCAAGTTATGGGATTGCAGACTTGCACCACCACACCTGGCTTAGGTGGTGAATTTAACTGGGGTACTTACTGCTTGCTTAGCAAGTGCTTTCACCACTGATTTATTTCTCCAGCCCTTATTGAAAAAATATAATTTTCAACACTTTCATTTTCAGTCTGTGTTTTTCTTTATAGATGAGTTCTGTCTCTTGAAGACAACATATGCTTGGACTATGTTTATTTCATTCACTCTGCCAATCTTTTGATTGGTAAGTTGAGACTACTGACATTCAGATTTATTATTGGCGTGGAATTATTGAACCTTATCATGGCCTTATCTTTGCTTTTTGGGGTATTAATTTCTGTTTTCTTATTTGTTGTTTTTCTATTTGTCATTTGATGTGTGTCTTTCTCTGGGTTCTTTGAGGTGGTTGTCCTCACTGTTTCTGTCTAATGTTCCCTTAAGTATTTTTTTGTAACGCTATGGCAGTGTTTATCAATTTCTTAAGGTTTTCTTTGCTGTGGAAAGTATTTCCCCCGTTACTTTTGAAGGATAATTTTGCAAAATATAGGAATATTAATTGGCATACTTTTTTTCCTAGGGAAGACCCACTCCAAACTCTTCTAGCCTTTAGTGTTTGTGTTAAAGATCTGTTATTCTCATGAATTGTCCCTTGCAAGTAACTTACTATTTTTCTCTAAGAAGTTTTAGGGTTTTTCCTTTGTGAGAGATAGCTGTAAACTTTACTATGATTTATCTTTGGAAGGTTTTGTTTTGATAATATCTGGATTGTACTTAATACGCGGCGCTCACTTGAGTATTCTTTTCTAATATTGTGGAGGATATTTTCTGTTATTGCTTCAGTGAATGCAGTTTTTTATACTTTTAATATATTCCTCTTTTCTTTTTCTTTGATATTTTCCATTCTGATGTTAAGTCTCTTTGGGTCATCTAACAGCTGTTCACAGCTTCCTTGGTGACCTACTGTGATTACAGTATCCTTGAGAATTTGATCCATACCTTTCTCGTTGTCTTCCACTTTCAAGGATCTGATTTTGCATTGTGTTATTCCATTCCCCACACTTTCTGTTGAGGTTTTTATTACCTGGAATTCTACTATTATCTTTTTATATATTTTAAACTCTAGTGAATTTGCCATTCACGTCTGTTTGGAGTTACGTTTCGCATTGGCAGTGCTCTGTCAGTGTTGTCTTTATTTCTTCTTTCATCTGACTGTTTCATTATTTCTACCCACTATCTCTATAATAATATTTTTAAAAAACTAATTAGAAACCTTAGCAACGTTATAGTTTGATGTTCTTAAACTTCTCAAATAGGGGGCTGGAGGAATTGGTCAGCTGTTAAAATACCTGCCTAGCAAGTGGTAACTCAAGTGCTCAGTACACGAGTTTGATTCCCCAGCACCACATTAGTGGGTGTGGTGGCGCATGCCTATAATTCTAGCAAGAGGGAGGCTGAGACAAGAGAATTGAAGTGAGTCCAAGGCCACCCTGTGCTCCGTAGTGAGTCCAGGACCAGTCTGGGCTACAGAGTAAGACTATCTCAAAGAAAGAAAAAGAAAAGAAAAGAAAAAAGAAAAAAAACCCCTCAAATAGTTGGGTCATTTTGCTTTTGAAGCCTCGAGTGTGCGATACATATTATTTTTCACATTTAAACCGTCTTTGGTGAGTTAAGCTTGTTTTCTCATCTCACTATAACTTTTGTATTGAGAATTGACGGTCGGCTAGGATAGAAGCTCTCCGGTTTGCTGTGAGGAATTGCTATTGTTCTTGTATGTTTTCCTGTGGGAAATCATTTTGCTTGATTATCTTTTAGAGTGTATATTTCTCTTCCAATTACTCAAGTACAAGAACTAATTCCAGACACTACTCGACATATTTTGTTTCCACTTGATCCATTATTTTAGAGTTAGTCTGGCATCAATTGCATAGTGATGGAAGTTTGGTCAGAAGCCCTCTGTTGATCTTTCGAGATAGTTTGGTTGATCCTTTCTCTCAGTGGGAACTTCTGCTGTTATTATAGCTTGTTTTTTCCCTTCAGCCGTGGGCCCAGTTGTAATCTGTTGCTGAATCAATAGGGCTAAGAACCACCCCCTTGACCTACCTTCTAATGGAAAAAGGGCTGGATGTTGCTCTCTCAGCTAGGCATGGCACAGAGGTGACTGGGCACTGAGCTTCAAGTTGAGCACTTCTATCTTTGCCCAGTCTACCGATACTCTGTCTGCTCTGGTAGCCAACCAGATTCCCTGCCACTAATGTCTCCTAGAGTTCTTCAGGCTGGTTAGTATTTAACTAATTTAGCCTTTGGATCAATTGTCATCATTCTAGTTCCAGGTGTGGAGAAAAGCTTTTCCACGTAGTGACTGTTTCTGGTGGCTCTATTTGCCACTGTCTTGTTTGTTCTCCATTGTCCCCTTCATCCTGCTTCTTTGGCACTCAGTCACTGTGGAATGTCTTCCAGCGAGGAGGAAGCTGGGAAGATGGGCTTTGGGTGGGTGACATCTGCCTAGGAGCATGGGAGTGGATTAGGACAGCCTGGGAAATGGCTGTGGATTCTGCATATTTCTGAGTTCTTGCCAATTGTGTGCGGGCATGACTGGCTCATACATCACCTACTCCATGGGCAACAGAAGTTATGGCGCGTCTTGCCCCCACCGTTCTCCCGTTTTCTGGCTGCCTCAGTCTACAGTATGATCTTTAGTCTCCTCACCTCTCATTCCTACATCGGGTGCAGAAACTCGTATATCTCACTGACAAAATGACGAGGGCGGACCTTCTTGTTTTCACTTTGTATTTAGAAATTTTTCCCTAAATTTTGTCTCCCATCAGCTTGGGGCCCTTACTTTTAATGATGTGTTCCTTGGGGTTAGCAGAGGTAGCACCTGGGTTAGAGGTTAGCCTCTTTTTCTTGGCCAAAGTGTCTCCCTGCTAAGAATTGTCAGGTGGAGATTTTTTGTGGGTTCCTTTTCCAAGTCTGTATTTCTCTTTCATTCCGTCTCCCATTTTTAGCTCTCTGGGGTTATGTTTGGTAACCTGAGAACAATCTGTGGTTGTTGTTTATCTTGCCAACATCTTCCCTCTTACTCCCGAATTTGATTCTTAAGATCAAGTAGTGATGAATATACAGCTGTTATTCTTGACTCCACCGTAATTCGTGGTGACTCCTGTACACTTGACTTAGACCTTTGGAATGAAACTCTTTGTAGACAATCTCTTTTTGGTCTTGCTTGGTGAGGCATAAACTGATTTTACTTTCAAATATATTTTATATAGCATAAACGCTCCAGTTGTGGTTCTTTGTATCAACTGAGTTTTTCCTTTCGGAATTTAGTTTCTGAGTGTTTTAGAAATAAATATTTAAAATAAAATTGTAAAACAACTTTTTCATTTTGTCTTATTGAAGATATTTCTTTCAGCTGATCCATTCATCTTTCTGACCCCTGAAGTATTAAAAAGTTTTTCCCATTGCTCTTGTTCCGCTTTTTTTAATACAAAGCAATATTTGCATGTGAGCAGCAGAAAAAAATGTGCTTTTGATTTGTGAAGTGTAAGAGATCACTTACTATATCATTCACATAGATTTTTAAAAATAGAATGAAATAGTCTCTGTTACCCAGAGAAGTTTCTGAGAAGGCTATATCATCTTTTCAAATTGACCATTCAGAGCCAGAGTGTCCAATGTGTTGGCTTGCATAAACTGCATTGAGTAAAATAAAATACCTTGGAAAACACAAAATATAATTAATGTTCAAAGTAACAAGATTTTCTTTTATTATTTTTTTATAACACAAAAACGAGTAACATAAATATAAATCTAGTGATTGTTTATTGTATTCTTGTGAAACTAATGTATTGATGTTTGGTTCAATGAAGTGGTTAAAATTCTTTGAGAGTTCTCAGGATACTCTCCAATTTTTTTATCTAATTTTACTCTTCACGTGCTTCATCTTTGAAAATACTTGTTCACAACTGCACGCACTGACAAAAAGCGATGCCGTGAATAAGTGGTAATTGTGAAGCATGGGATATTTTCTGTGGAAAGATAAATTTTACAAAAGAGCAGTCAAGAGACATGATCAAATTGTTCTTTCGAGTGAATGTCTGATTGTATCTCTGCACATTCCATTTGAAAATTCTCTTAAAATGTATTGATGAAAATTGACTCAAAAATATACAAGAAGATGTTCTCAGATATCTTGAAACTTAATCTTTAATTCCCATTTCAAAAGAGAGAGCAAGGCTGCATAATTTTCAATCTTCACAGACTCCTTAGCTAGCATACAAAATACATAAAACTATCAGCTATGACTCAAACTTTCTGTGTTTCATATTTCATAAAAAGCTATGTTCTGAAACTTGGCATAGTGTAAAGTTGGTCCTCATACTGAAAACACATGTTTGGCTCATAAATAAGCGACAATAATTTCTTATCTTTAGGTCTGGCACAAATTTTTCATTCTATTACAAAACTAGCTTGACTTCATTTTGAAATTATCCATTTTGAACATTCTAATATTTTATTCCAACTTGGAAATGACCTTCCTGTAATTAGCATCCATATATGAGTATTGTGTGTGTGTGTGGGGGGGGGGATGTTTGGGTACTGAACCCCGGGCCCTCACACTGAACTACATGACCGGCCCTACTTCTTTTTTTTTAATTTTTGAGACAGGTTCTCAATAAGTTGCTAAATTGCCTAAGCTGGGCTTAAACCTGCAATCCTCATGCCCTGAATTGCAGGCAGGCATCAGCACTTCTAACTGAACCATACTTTTAAAAATCTTCAGAAATTGGCAATAAATTAATTCATTGGATATAATGAAATTGATAGTTTAATGACAATGTGCATAAAGTTTTCTACTTTTAAATTTTTACTGAGTAATTTTTTGATGCATGATGCAGTGATATCACACAAGGGTGAGTTCTGAATGCCAGTTATATTATTTTCCATTAATTTTATAAGTCTCTTGTTAAAAATCAACTATTAATGGAATATCAATAATGGTTGAAGGAAATAGCTTTAGTGGAATTTTAGCAGCTTCATGCAAATTGCAAGATTTAGTTAGCTGTTAATGGCACCAAAGGAATAATTTCTTTACTAACATCATTATCAATACATCAATAACTAATAAAAAATGACACATTGAGCTGTGTCTTTATTATCACTTTTTCACTTATCAATAAAGCATAAAATTTAAAACTAGTCGTTATACTCACCAAATCTCTCTCAACTGACTTTCCTGTTAGTTCAGTCACTTGGCTATAGTCTGGTGATACAACTAGATTTTAGAAAAGTTAATTTCATATCAGGACAAATTATATTTGACAAACTCTCCATACATTATGTACGAAACTCACCCTCAGTAGGTGGTGTGATCTTTTGCAATAGGATTTACTACCACATAACTAGCTTCCATAGTAGTGCAATTGTAAATAAAAATAAAGGGTTGACATTTTTTCAGTTCTACTTTACTGATTTCACAAAAAATATCTCAATATCCATCCAATGTGTTACGATTTTTTTCATATGTCTTTTCACATTTTAGTCTTTGAAACCTGATGTGATTTCCTTACACATTATGTGTGGTGTCTATTTTTATTAAAAATTGTACTTATTATTTTTATTAAATGCTCTTTTATCATTCACATTATTTTCCTTATTTTGGGTTTCAGTTTTCATTTGAGATGTCATTGACATGAAGCTAGACTAAAAAAAAATAAGCATTAGTCTTTTTTCTAGTAGTAATGAAATTTTATATATAACTCTAAGAATATAATGAAACACCCTATTTGATACTTGTTTGTATTTTAAATACCACGGCTGCTAAAATGTTTTAACTTATTATTTTTAAAAAATCATACAAGCCTAATCTTAATAATTAAGAAAACTGGTATGTTTGCTTAATAATAGGAAATGTTTGCCTTCACAGACACTCACGTGTTAGAAGGATTAAATATCACTACTGGCAGTTACTGTGTTTTACTCGCCATGTCACATAAGCATCTGTGATGTCTGATACACATCAATTTCATTCAAATGACTGTGGGTGGCACGTCTGGGAAGCACAGTTAGCACTGCCCTGTGACACAGTGTCTCGTTGTTGTGTACACAGTCCATGCCAAAGCAATGCCCAGTTGCTATAAAAATTGTTGCTGACACAGCTAAATTGTGTTAAAAGTGCATGATCTTCTGGGCTCCGGTGCTAATACCCAGGGCGCATGCACCTTCTTGTCAATAGGGTGGATGTGGCTCATTTAGCGAAGAAAAGGAATAAAACATAGAGTGGAAACCCCACTACTAGAACTGACACCAAGGGCTGTTCTGACACTCGGTGGAAAGCCTCTGATCAGCTCACAACAGAAGTACAGTGAGTGGAATCCGAGGCATCAGACAGGGCAATATTTTCAAATATATAATCAATAATGCTAAGGGCAGAGCAAAATCGAAAATATTCAAGTGTACTTAAGATAATTAATAATTACTTTCTGGTATAAAGTTCAAACAACATTTAAAATGTTAAAAATGATGTGAGTTTCAAATTCATACTTGAATAAGCTAATATAATTTACTACTTTAATATCACATTAAGTACTTCAATTAACGTTGATAAATAAGTGGTTTTAGGTATACTATTAGTGTACAGCTATTATTTTATTTTTAAACTATATATATATATATATATTCTTTTTCTGAGCCAGTGACTCACTTGGTAGTCCAGGCTGGTCTTGAACTCATTATGGAGCCCAGGCTGGCCTTGGACTCACAGCGACCCTCCTGTGTCAGCCTCCCGAGCATTGGGATTACAGATGTGTGCCATCGTGCCTAGTTTATGCGATGCTGGAGACTTGAACTCAGGTACTTAGCACTTGCTAGGCAAGAGCTTAAATCGCTGCACCATTCCGCTAGCCACTGGATATGTATTCTTGAGTTTGTGGGTCTGAAGCCCATAAAACCTCATGATATATTTATTGCATGACAATTAGATGAAAATATTTACATGCTTCAGTGCTCTCACTGAATGACATTGGGACTTATCTTACGTTATAAAGGTGATGAATATTTTTATTCATATAAAATGTAGCTTTTTGGCTTTTTTCTGTCAAGAAAGCTGAGGAATCTGTTTTCTAAGGTGTCAGCCACTTTCTACTTCCAGCTTGAATGTGTTGGGGGGTCTAAGGCTTTACCTCAGTGACTAGATCACTTGCCTAGGAAATGTGATGCTCCGGATTAGATTCCACAGCAATATGTACTGACTGGGTGTGCTGGATCTTGCTGTAATCCCAGGACTCAGGAGGCTGAGACAGGGGGATTGCCATGAATTCTAGGCCAGTCTGGGCTATCTAGTGAGTTCAGGACCAGCCTGGATTATAGCGTAAGACCCTGTCTGTTGGGGTTAGGATCTGAGTGTCCCCCAAAAGTCTCATGTATCTTGATGTTATGGATTGTCTATGGAACCATGTGATGTTGGTGGATTGGGGTCTAGTCTGGAGGGGTGGGTTAAAGTTAAGACTAAAGGCGTGTGAATTAGGATTAACATTGTGGTGTGTAGTGGCCACACCTGGATGCAGGAGGGACTAATTACTGGGCGGAGACCTGGAAGGATACATAAGCTGCACCTGCCTTCCTGGAGGACTGGGGCTAGCCTCAACTAGCCTCAGCTTGTCTTCATGTTTGTGATGTCCTGAGACGCTGCCTCCACCTCTGCCTCTGTCCTGTACTCTGATTGCTGCCGGCCGCCCCTGAATGGATTCTGACCATATGAAACCGTGAGCTAAAATAAACCTTTCCTTAATTTGTGGGTGTCGGGTATTAAGTCACAGCAACAAAAAAGTAACTGAGACACTGCCTCAAAAAAAAAAAAAGAGGAGAGAGAGAGAGAGAGAGAGAGAGAAAGGAAGGAAGGAAGGAAGAAAAAAGTGTTCTGGCTTTTTAAAAATAACTTATTAGTAGAAAGATAAAAACAAAACATATTCTTTTTTATGTTCCAAATACATTCTTTCATAATTCTGACTATTAATTATCGCTCTTCTAGTATCCATGATTCTAAAAATAAAATAAAATATTAACTAATTACAATCCAGCAACTTCCAAACATGCAGAGCCTTGTTTTAATTTAGAATCTTGTTCTCACATGAAACTTTTCCTGTGACGGTGAGCACATGTCAGTACATTACAAGTCAATAATTTAATCACTCTAGGAGGCTGAGGCAGGATGACTATAATTTGAGCCCAGTTTGAACAGCTTAGGAATTTGACCAAAAAAAGCCTCTAAAAATAAGACATGAGTTTTTAATAAAGGCTGAAGATATCATTCAGTGTGATAATTCTAGGTTCTATCCCCAGAGGGGAAAGAGAGAGAGAGAGAGAGAGAGAGAGAGCAAAAAACCTCTCAATGGCCGATAAACTGTTATGTTCTCAATAAATATACTGCTTTATCTTTTGTATAGATACCTAAACCATAGCTTTTGACATTTCCTAAATTAAATGAGAACATATGGTGTACTCAGTGGAATATAGAAAAAAAAGAAATGTTTTCCTTTGAGGCCTGACTACTAAAACTTCTGCTGATATCCTTCTGTGATTTTTTCTGTCTTCCAGAAAAGTAACTCATCTATCTGTAGTATAAATGAGATTTAATAATTCTGAAAATTTTTTAGATTTGATGCTTCAAAAATCCCTTTATTCTCATGCCTTGCTTAGGTCTGATTCAGTGTTTGGGCTGAAGTTTTATGATAAATCACCATTTATTCACCCACAGCTATTAAGGCTTTTTATTACTCTATCCCATATACTTTTTTCTGTTATTTTCCATTTTTGATATGTATATATGTGATACATAATACTTACAGTACACTTGAGTATTTTGTGCACATATGTATCCCATCAAACTTCCAAACCCTTCCCCTCTCCCTTTCTGATGCTCCTGCACCCTCCCCCTCCACAATAGTCTCCACTACCCCAATATCCCCCCTCCCATTTAGTTCTAAGAAGTGACTGTGTTCTGGGTTTCTCATGTTAGAGAAATCATTTGTATTTAACCTTCTGTGTCTAACTTACTTACTTCACTGAGCATGATAACCTCAAGTTGAATCCATTTACCTGCAAAAGGCTCGAAACTGTCTTTATAGACACGTAGTATTCCATTGGGTGCATACACCACAATTTTCATATCGATCTTTCTGTTGATGGGTATTTTGGTGTCTTCTACAATTTAGCTGTTGCTAGTTGTGCTGCTATGAACATGGGTATACATGGATCTCTGTTATGTGTTGTTTTTAATTCTTTTGGGAAAAATCCCAGAAGTATCACTGGATCAAAGGAAATATTTATTTTCAGCCTTTTGAGGAATATATGTACGGCCCTCCATATTGGTTGTACCAGTTATAATCCCACCAGCAGTGTAAGAGGGTTTCTTTTTTCCCACAGCCTCACGGGCATTGGTTGTGCTGGAGTTCTCCATATATGCCATTCTCTCTGAGGTTAGATGGTATGCTAGTGATGTTTTGATTTGCAGTTCTCTAATGGATAAGGATATTAAGCATCCTTTCATGTACTTACTGGCCACTTAATCTTCTTCACCTGAGAACTGCCTTTTCATTTCTGTTGCCCATTTTTAACTGAACTTTGAGTTTGAGGGGTCCGTTTTTCTTCTGTTCCTTGTATGTTCTAGTTATTAGCCTCCTCACTGATGTATAGGTGGTGCCCTTTTACTAGTAATGTGACAAAGTGAAAAGGTACCTTCAGATTTCAGTAAAAAGAATAAGTTATATGCCTCAGTTTTCTTTGTTCTAACTGAAGCTCTGTTTACAGCATGAAAAATTGTTTATGAAATGCTACTCATTGCCCTCATACCCATGAGTCATCTGTGGAACGCCTGTTCACCAGTGGAACGCCACATGGAAACAAAACCACTCAAGTAAGTCTTTTCCTTTCCCGTTCTTTCCACATCAGTTTAGTTTTCTGTCCCTACTCCATGCGCACAGATAATCTCTGCTATTATAAGACCTATGGCATATGACCTACATATTACTCTTAAATAACAGGTTTTCATGAATGCTAGCTTTTTGTGCCAGGGATAGTAAAAGCAGAATTTAGTGTGGTGCATATTCTATATTTAAATATTCATTATAAGCTTAATATGTCTGAATGTTTTGTGTACATAATATTCAACTATTTCAGTATTTAAAGTTTTATACAACTGGACATGACCTTATTTTTAGTGCAATAGAGAGGCCAGCTCTTGTTACCATCAGCATACTTTTTTTCTAAAATAGGCAGAATGTGACAACAAAAACCATTCTCATTTCAGCATAGCAGTAATTTAGAACATCCCATTGCCCTAGCTCTCAAGAGTCAAAGACTTGGGTCAAGTAGCCGTATTAGGTTCATGGCCTCAGTACCTAATATAGTAGAGATAAAGAAATTACCTACTTCTGTGTGCAATGGAAAATAAGGCACTGTAGACATTACAGGACTCATCTTATAGGAATTCGAATCCTGAAAAGTGTTCCCCCACTCTTAGGCTAAGGAAAAAATATATATAATTTTCAGCTAATTTGTCTCATTTTATAGTTTATTACAAAAATGTTCATTAAACTGAACTGCCTTACACTATTTCTTTTTCAAAAGCAAAGTTGGACGTATAGATTAGCAGTTAGTAGCATTTGCCTGAGTTTTACTCCCCAGCACCACATGGGCAGGGCATTTTGGCACATCTGTAGAAAAAATAAATGACTGACTAAATTTAAAGTTGCTTTAAAAATGATTTGTGCATTATTTGTAGAAAATTGCACAATTTTAGAAACAATTTCAAGGCTTTCACATATTTTCTCATTTTGAATGGATGATATAAAACTGTTGAGTATTGTGTCACACTTATTCCCATGTCAGATACTCTGTCATCCAAACTGAAAGTGTGACAATATGTGGGAATATGTGTGTGGGAATATGTGTATGCATTAAAAGAATTCATATGAACGGATATAAACCTCAGTATCATTTTTAAATCGACGTTTTATACTACTATTAATGCAATAAACTCATTTTATTGTGTTTCTCATTTTAATAGTATCACATTAAGTGAGACAATTTGAAATATTATACAACCATTTTCATTAGGATTTAAACATTTAGTACCATAAGCTGATATAACACCACGGTTATCACCACATCACATTAGACTTTTAAACCTTGTAATTCTGATCACTATCACGTTCAGCAAGTCTCAGGCACCTCAAAATTTCCCAGTGAGATCCGTAAGACCAAGGTGATGATTTCAATTTTCCAGAGAGAAACATGTATACAAGTTTCAGTGATTTATCCACAATCATGAAGTTTGTAACAGTGTTTATACTAAAACTTCAGCTTTCTAACTTGACACCAGTATCCAGGACACTTCAACACGGAAGATGAAAAAGAAAATATACTATGAAGTATAAAGTAATTCAACAGCAAATTTAATTTTCACTTTTTCTCTTTATTTTTACTTCATCCATGAACTATCAAGATACACATAAAAAAGTTGTTAGTGTCTGTGAAGTTATAGAAGTAAGCCATGGCTGCTCAGATATTTCACATATTTTAATAATAACACAACATTACCATATATATGCAATTGAGTATATTTAGTTTGTATTACTATTATGTGAGGCAAAACACCTGGGTTTCACAATCTCCTTCAAAGGCATGCTAACTGTAAGCTAAGAACCTCCCGGTAGTTTATACTTTTTAAATATTCCACCACTTTTCTAGTGTTGGAATGGAGATCAAGTTTTTAGTGCATGGGTCTTCTGGGGGCATATAGTTCACAAATGTCAGTCTATGAAGAAAAGGAAGAAGAGATACTGCCATCATTATAGAAAAAATTCAATTCTTTACACATAGTCTCTGAGATTGTCATCGATATATCAGGACAAGCATCTTCATTCACCAATTGTAATATGCTTACTCTCGTTATCTGCTCACTGCAGAATGCCAGATGAGAGCGGACTCAACCCAATTGCTAATCATACAATTTCCTCCTCCCAGATAAGCTATATGATATGATTTTTAGACCAATACCCATCAAAGTAGCCACTATAAATAGGAATAATCTCTATATTGTAGCAACCAAAGGCAAATAAGTAAGTAAATAAATAAATAAATAATTTGGGCAGCTCTTTGGGAATACATTAAAGTAATTTTTGAGTATTTGTTTCACTTCTAAATACAGAATGTTTTTTATGATGTCATTGAATCATTCAGAAATTTATCAAATAGTGTTCAAAGAAATATGTTTGAACTTTTACGGAACAAGTGCAATTATGCCAACACTTTAAACACATTTTATTTATGGTGCAGGGTATCAACCCGGGAACACATTTCATCACTAATTCCAGATTTATTTCTTTCATTTCCTGGTAAAAAATATTAACTTCCTCAGGACTAAAATTTTTTTCTTGTGCCTTTTAGGACTTCATCTCCATTATGTATTTCCTCCTTCCATTAATCAGCTCTTCTCTGCTAAATTCTCATTATTGTACCCAAACCCATTACTTTTCTAGGACAGCAATACAAAGTATCTTTCTCCAGTATAAAATTGCAATGTGATTTAGGAATTATTTGCTAACAAAAAACAGGAATTTCTGCCCTCATGTTAAACTAAATCCTTGAATTGCATTCAATAGTACTTTGAAAATTTTGGGATGAACACTACATTAATATTTTCCCTAAATACATTCTTCAATTGATTTTAATAGCACTTAATGATATCACCATTTCTCTGGCCACCCAGGGGAGAAATTGTGTTGCCATCAATTCTCACCGTTTCTCTTCCTAAAACTTTTCTGTGTTATGTTATTTTTGTGACCATGGTCATATTTCAAGTCTTTTCTTCCATTCTTTGGATTATTAAATTACACTTAATATAGTAGTAGTCTACTTTTTATTACCGTTTCCGTAGCCTCAGTCTATGGTTGACTGATTACAAGGCCGAAATTTCATGCTGAAAGGGCCTGGTGAAGGAAAGCTACTCACACCAATGTGGATTGGAAGAAGGGAGGAGTCAGGGTCCTACGATGCAGTCACATTCCAAAAGCCTTCCCTCTGAACATGAGACATTTCAGGGACATATTACATCATAACTACAATGATATATTCTGCTACATTGCATTTTTATCTTTGACTGTGAAAAAATTTATTTGCTCTATATATTCAGTAGCTCGTTGCTCATTTAAAAACATACAGCTCAATTTTCATGTTTGCATAAGGTTCTCTTACTCTTAAGTTCTAATTTCATTCCATTATATCTGATAGTATGAGAGCTATTTCAACTGCTTTATATTTGAAGAGTTGCATCATGGCCTAAAATATGGTCCACATCTTGAAAAGTTTAATGAGATGATTAAAATAGCATGGTTATTTAATAACATAGTTAAGGTAGTTATCTCTCATAGTTTGTTAAGGTATTTTGCAAATGCCCATGAGGTTCCTTTCATCTGTATATAACTTAACTCTGATAGCTCTTGGTTGATTTTTTAATCTAGATGATACATGTATTGATGAGAGGAGTGTACTAAGACTGCACACTGTTATGTTTCAGCCTGTCTTTTCTTTGTGCTCTCTAATGTTCATTTTATAAAACTGTTTTAAAGTTTGAGGCATATGTCTTTATAATCACAGAGTTCTTGGTGATTTGTTTCGTGTTCCAATATGTACTGACCTTCCTTTTATCTTCTGATCAATTTTATCTTGAAATCTTTTGTAGGATTCAAGTAACACAAAACCTGATTGTTTTTTAGATTCTATTTCTTTGAGCTATTGTTTTTCATCCTTTCGCTTTCAGTCTGTGTTTATCTTTGCTGGTGAAGTGATTTTCTTTCCAGGAGCAAATTGTTGTATCTTCTTTCTGATCCAATCGGCCAGTCTGCCTCTTTTATGACAAAATTAAAATAGTTTACATTTAGTGGTATTGTCTGTGAGAAAAGTCTAGTGATTCATTTGCAGAATTTACTTAGCATGCTTATAAATTTAGGAACTACAAGGACAAATATTCTCAAAAGACCCCGGTATGAGCATATATAAGCCAAAAGAAAAGCAGCATGCTGCCTCCTAAGATTTGACTCAAAAGTTCTGCTAATATGAAGTCGACAAGGATGACTAGGAAACCAACGAAGAAATAAAGCATTGTTCTTGAGAAAGAGAAACTTAAACTAGAAAAGGGACCAAAGAATAAAATTTAGGCAACGATAAGAAAGAGCTTTAACCTTGCAGTATTTAGCCAATGGGGAGCTGGGGGAGGGATTTACAAACTGGAAACTAAATCGCTTGCAAAGAATGAGCTGTCTGCCTCGAAGTCCATTCTTTGTTTTGGATGGATGAACTTATTTCTTTCATTTCTTATCATTATATGCTTGTCACTGTAATGTTACTCTTATTCTGTTTGTTTCAGTTAGTCTCTGTTTATGTTTTTTTCCTGTATTTTTCTCAACGTTTTGATCATATTAGGAATTACTCATATTTGGTTCATTCTTAATTTCATTTTCTTATCTATTGTAATGAGATATAATCTGTCCCATTCTTTTATGATTGCGCTTATTTTGTTTCCCATCTACATTTATCTGTACTAATAAACATTATGTACCACTTCCTGTAGTAATGCTGTTTTTATGCAGTTTGTTTCAAATAGTCTAAGTTCATTTTTTCTTCCTTTATCACCTTACAGTTTTTATGTAATTATGAATTGATCATTTGTCATTAATTCTTAGTCTCATTTTCTTATCTATTGTGATATTAATTTCCCTACTTCTATGATTGTGTGTGTCGTGTTTTCTATGTTATTTGCAGAATTCATTAAGCATCTTCTGTAATGACTGTTCAGAAGCCGTTGCTTTGCTTTATGCTTACCCTGGAACATTTTTTTGGTATTTTATTCTGAAGGATCAGTTTGTTCATCTTGATGTTTTTCTTCTTTCATGATTTAAAATACAGCATTCAGTAGACTCTTGGCATTTTAGGTTTTTGCTGAGAAATATGCTGCTATTCTCATTTTACATGTGTTTCGGCACTTTTTGATTGCTGCCTTCAATATTCTTTCTTTGGTGTTTACTCTGGCAAATTTATCTATAATATGACATTTTCCCACTTATGTTACCTTGAAATTCCATATATCCAATGCACCTGAAGGATCAAATTTGGAAAAAAGAAATTCTCCCTAACATTTACTTAGTAGGATCTTATGTGCTTAGCTTGTCATTCTCCTTTGTCTGTACCTGCTATTAATGTGTTTGATCTTCTAATGTTGGTCTTGCATGTTCTGTCATTTTTCTTTTTCCTTATTCTGATCAGAATTTGATAATGCATCAACTTTGTGCCTGAGCTTGGCGTTCTTACTTCCAATTGCTCTAGTGAATTAGTGAGGCTTTTCACTGAGTTTTTTATTTACTATATTAATCATTTCAATTTCACAATTTTTGTTTTCTTGTCTATCTTTTATTGAATTGATATACCATACCTTTCACTGTTTTCATTAATTCACTGAGCTATTTATTTACATTACCTTGGAGTTTGCTCATCATCTCCAACATTATTTTGTATTTTTTGCTCAGCATTTTATTCACTCCAATATTTTGGAAATCAGCTACTGAATTTATAAAATCTAGAGGATGAATATTAAAACTTTCATTTTTCTGTTTTGATGTTCACCTTTTTGGGTGGCTATCTCTCAATTTTTATGAGATTTTCTTCCAGAATTGCTTTCTCTTGATGATGTGTCCTGGACAATCAGAACATTGTGTGGCATTAAATGTAATTCCAAATGAATTACATGGTGCAATTTCCCTATCACTTATCTGGCTATAATAGTTAAAATTTGACCTAGTGTGTGCCATGGCAGAGTCTGAGACTCTCCTTTTACCACAGGCCTTGAAATGAAATGTACACTTCTTCTAGTAATTTAGGTAAACATGCTGTAGAAAGCTGAGGACACTACACTGTTGTTACTTTCCATACCTTGTCAACAATATCTTGTGAACAGGCATTTGAGTATGGTCTGTACGGAGATCCCTCACAGGCACGGGATCCACAAGAGTTGCTAGTTTTGTACAGCAGTGGGATTTCAGACTTTCCCTTGCCATGTTTGTGGCTTCAAGTACATTGGCAGGTGTTTTTTATTTAAGTTGAAGTGTCTTCCAAAAGTTAAGGGACACTAGGCTAAGGCCCTAGGCCCCTGATGGCCCCAACAGAAATACAGTAATAATCAATTACAAATATCAGAAACAAGAATGTCTGTCAGTAAGTAATAAACAAGAATGTCAATAAGTAATAAAAAGTGATAAGATATTAGAAAAAAAGTCTTAAGAATTAACAAAAATTAACAGAAAAATTAGAATGGAGTGAGAAAACTTCTTTTAAAATATAATAAAATCATGTAAATGTAAGATGAAAGTAATGAGAAATAACAATGATGGAAGAAAGAACACACAGAGGAAAAGAAAACACACAAAATAAGTCAGAAATTCTCCTTAGCTGAGGTTCTTGCATTAGAGACACTTCATTTAAGTCAGGTGTGCACTTGCTCCAAAGGCTCTCAGTCCTTGCAGCTGGTGGCATATTCAACATCTGGACCACAGCAAACTTTTCTTGCCAGCCATTTCTGATATTATTAAGTCAGCTGTGCCACTCAAGAATATATTCTACCCATTCGGTTCCAGTCCTTGTGTCTAAGGTATGGCAAGAACCACGCTAAGTAGCATGTACCTAGGGAGCTTCATAGGCGACGTGGAGGAGCAAACAAAACCATGCTCCCGGCACTGGGGTGCACGACATGAGGACTGAGCAATTTCCCATTCTCAGTCTCAGCGGTTTCAGATTTGGCAGCTTCAAGCAGCCATTGCACATCACTGGATTCACTCTTCATCCCAGAAGGCAGAGCCTGCAACCTCTGTGTCCTCCACTCTACACACAGCCCGTGTTCCCTGCTGCTCAACCTCTCAGCAGGGTCAGGTCAGTCAGTCTCCCCATCCATAAACTCCTTTCACGGCTACATCCCATCCAATCGAGGTATCCGTAGAGAACTTGAATCGTGGTACCTCTGAGTAACTCCCCTATTAGTTTTGTCTCTAACAAAAGGACTTGTGTCAGGATAGCTTGACGTTATAGCACTCTAAGACTTCACTGAGTGATGTATTGAATTTTTTTATTTAAAGTTATAATGCTATAAAAAGTCACTCTCAGACCAAATTCCTAAACTAGACTTAAATTTTATAAGAAAATGTGGGATTTTTAATGCAGTTAGGCCCACATCTTTGTAGTTTATGTATATTGAGGCTCCCAGGACATAATGCATGGTGTTCACCAAATCTGCTTCTCTTCATGTGTGTTTTAAATCATCTGTATTTTTCACAATTTTACTTTTTTGAAGCTAAAGTGTTTGCTTAGGCTTATTATAAATCAAATCTCATATAAAATTAAGGATTGTTTTCCTGTTCTGCCAAAATTCTGAATACCTTTTTCATTTCAATTTTATACAACTCTTAAACATTATGCATACATATATATTTCCCACTGCATTTTAAACTCCCCCTGTTGTTTTCTACAGTTTATGACTGCTTCACATAAGGATTAAGGGAACAAACTCTAGAGTTAAGATTTCTAGGGGTTGGAGAAATAGTTTAGTAGTTAAAGTGCTTGCCTAGCAAAAACAAGGTTTTGGGATTGCTGGGTTCAAGGCCATGCTGGGCTACAGAGTCAGCTAAGGACTGAGAAGTTATATATATATATATATATATATATATATATATATATATATATATATATATATATATCAGCAATTATGGAATGGAAGTTGGTAAATAACATATAAAAATTTCCTTAATCAAAAGACACAGACTGGCAGATTTTTTCAAAAACAAACAAACAAAAAACCCCATGCCTTTCCTATAAGAAAATCATTTCACTGAGAAAGTAACAGAGAATGAGAGTAAAAAGATGGAAATGAGCACTAGAAATTACAAAGAAATTGTAACGATGAGAGGAGAATTAGCAAAACTAACATTAAAAAATACAAAATCTCAAGAATCAAAATTTTGGTTCTTTGAGAAGACACAAAAAATTGATATACTCCTAGCCAAAATTACCAGAAGGATAAAGCATATTGTTTCAATTCAAAATTAAACCATGAAATCACAAAAGACAACAGTGTAATACAAAGGATTCTAAAATATATTTTTGACAATGTACTTTTCAATACACTTGTATAAATTTTTAGATACATATAAAGCACCAAAATTGAATAAAGAAGCCTACAAAATCCCTCCAAAAAGTCAATGACATGCAATTGAAGAAATTATATAAACTTAAAATTGAGGAAATAATATAAACTTTAAAAAATCTGGGACTGATTCATCTCAGAATTTTACCAGAACTTTAGGAAGAAATTAATACTAATACACTTTAATGTGTTTCATGAAAATAATGGGAGAGAAACTCTGTCATGTTCATTAGTGGAAACTAGCATTACCCCCAAACCAAAAGCGGAAAGGATTTTAAAAGAAAAAGAAGGGAAGAAAATATGCAGACTACTCTTCTTTTCCCCCCATTTTATTGATATGTATAAGCGCAAAATTTAAGGTTTACAATGAAGTTGAGCATTTTGTGCACCTACGTAGCTTGTCAAGGTGACAAGGACTTTACCACTCTCCTTTTGTCTCTCCCCCTACCCACCCCTTCCTCCCTGCCCGCCATACACCCCTGTTTCACTTTGTTTGTTGTTTTAAGTTTCGTAGTAGTTGTGATCTGGGTCTCTCAAATCAGAGAGACCATTCGATGTTTCACCTTCTGCTTCTGACTCACTTCAGTAAGCACGATGTTCTCTAGTTTCTTCCATTTGCCCGTAAAAGCCTCCACGCTGTTGGACTTTATAGATGCATAGTATTCCGTTGTGTATAAATACCATAGTTTGTGTATCCACTGGTCTGTTGATGGGTATTTTGACTACTCTTCTTAATAAAGACAGATCCAAAACATCTTTGACAAGATACTTACAGACAGACTTGAAGAAACATTGAGAATACTATATAAAATGTGACCAAAGTGACTTCATGCTAAGATGACTCAAGATGCAAAACAATAAATGTAATACATCTCATAAACAGATCTGTGACCATTGGAGAGATTATGTCAACTTGACGCAATTAGGAACCACATATGGCTTACACCTTATAGGTGTGTGTCAGTAATTTTTGGGCCAGCAAATGAAGGAAGAACCCCCGCCTGGATGTGGAAGGCCCAACTGGGAGCTCAAATTGTATAAGAAAGATTGCTATAGTTCCTCCCCCCCGCCCCCCGGAAAGCTTTCAGCTTTGCAATTGTCTATGGACACTGACTTGCTTGGTACATACTGCAGATCTTCATCACAGATTCCTTCCACTCTCGACTTGCGCCAATCTACCCATTACAGAACTTCAGCTGCAGATCTTCAGTCTTTGGTCTTCGCCATTGTTCTTTGAACAACCAAGATCCACAGCAGTCTCACCAAGTTGTCCTGCGGTCCCAGATGAGTGTTCTACCTCGAGGTTGAGCACCTATTGGAAGCCCCCCAACTCTGGAATACGCTAGTCACCAACTTGGACTATCTCTCTCCTCAGACATGTAAACTTTCCAAATAGATCGCCACTTTCTTATAATTCTGTCAATTCTGCCTTTTGCAGAACCCAAACTAATACAAAAAGCAAGGAAAAAAATCATATGATCATCTCAATAGATACAGAAACGTTTTGAAAAGCTCAAAATGTGTTTGTGACAAAAAAAAAACCCTGATAAAAATAGAAAAAAAAAAGAACATTACCTTAAAGTGATATAATCCATTTGTGGCAATTCATTGCAAACATCATGCTAAATGAGTAAACAAATAGTGAAGGTATTTCCTCTTAAAACAAGGAACAGTATGAAGGTAGCTTACACTTTAGATCTGTTCATAATTGGTGTATATATTTAGGTGATATGGTGCTGATGTATATATATATATATATTTACAATAGTAATGTATTTCTGCTGATTTAGTTATTTTATCACAATGGAATGAGGTTGTCTCATTTCACAATTTTCTATTTAAAATCTATTTTATCTGAAAAGCATATAGCTACTTCTGCTTGATTTTGGTGTCCATTTGTGTAGTGTATATATTTCCCAATCATTTTCTATCAGACTCAGTAAAATGAAATTCTTTCAAGAAACAAATTTTGAGCCTTGTTTCCTTATCCATTTGTATTGCCTTCTCAGTGGTGAATCTAATCTGTTTACATTGAAGGATATTATCTATGGATTCAATCTTACTCCTGTTATGCTATTGTTTCTGATTATTATGTAAATTATTTGCTCCTTTGTCTCTTACTAATTTTCTTTTGTAGTAGTATTTTATTCTTCTAGTACTGCATATATATAAGTGAGTGTAATGGATTTCTGGAGGGCTGTGATCATTTTCTTTCCAGGGAAGGGTTGCTATACCTGTACCTTAGGGCAGACCTGGTGACAATAAATCATCTGAAGCTCAGCCTGTCTGGGAAAAACTGACTCCTTCACTTCTGAAAGCTAGTTCTGAAGCACATAGCATTCTTTTTCTTTCTGGAATTTAAATATATCATCACATTCTCATCTGTTCTGTAGCATCTGTTAAAAAAATCTGCTCTTTGTCTAGTGAAAATTTTCTTGTTACCTAATAATTATTTTTCTGTCTTTCTGCTTGTGTTTTTGATGTTTTGACTATAAAGTGCTTCAGATGAGGCTTCTATGGCTTTTATGTTTTTAACATTTTTTTCTATTTGGAGCTCAACATTGACCTTCCTGGATTCATATAAATGTATATTTTTGGAGACTTGGAAAATTTCAGCCATCATTATATTAAATAGATCTCCATGAATCAAACTCAGGGCCTTGCGCTTCAAGGCAAGTGCTTTAACTGCTGTACCATTCCTCCTGCCCCTAGATTTCCAATGTTTTTCTCCTTATCATTTTAGAAACTTCATTACATGTATATATAACTAGTGGTACCCCATATGTTTTTTTATGTTTTCTTTATTCCTTTTTATTATTTTTCAATTTTACCTCCATCTTTTCTTTTTAAATACTATTTCTTTTTTCTTTCTCTAATTCTATCTTCTTTGCTTTCTCCTTTTCTTCTTTCTCTCTCTACTTTCATTCTCAATTCTATTATTTCTTTGTTTCCATCTTCATTTCTTCCTTTCATTACCTTTATCTTTTGCTATTTTCTTTTTCATTCAGTTTTTCTGACTTTTCTTTCACTTTCACTTTTATTTTTTCTTGTTTCTTCTTTCTTTTTTAAAATTTTTGTCCAATATTTTTATTTTTACCTAATATATCTATTTCAAAAATATGTGCTCAAGATCAAAAATTCTTTATCACAAAAGCTCTCTATTATATATTAATTTTATTAATTGTTTACAACTCTAATATTTCTGGTTGATTAATTTTGGCTATTTTATCTGATTGAATTTATCATGCATATAATGATTATTTTCTCATTTCCTTGCATTTTCTATTTGTTTTTATCTTGCATCTCATTGAGTTTTCTTACTATCATTTTCATGTCTTTCATTTTTAGGTATTGCATAGAATCTTTTCTTCAGACTGGGATTATTTCTAGAAAATCACTGTGTTCCTTTGAAGAAGTCATGCATCCTTGTTTTCTTAATGTTTCTTGTTTCTATACATTGACGTTTGTGTACCTAGAACAATAATAGATTTTCCCTTTTTTATGAGATAGCTGAGACACAAGAACATTTAATTGTAATGTATGGTATCAGTTGAGTAGTTGCTTTGACTTTGGCTAAACACACGTTCAAAACTGTAGCCTCCATATAATAAATTGCTGGCGTTTAAGGCTTTGTGCCATCAACAGCTGCAGTCTTGGTGTATCAAACTGAAAAAAAGTACTAGGTCCCATGAGTCACGTTAAGGTGATGCCAAAGGCTATGAAGTCGGAAAGCAGAGACTTAGAGCTGGATCCTGTAAAGAAAACCTTTTTCACATCTCTCTGGATGAATTGTTAGTACCAGAACTTGCAGTGTTCATTAACTACAGTCCTGGACCTTCAATACACAGAATTTTTCTCAGATTTCAAAGGCAATACATGAGTGATTCTGGAGACTGTTTAACTAAAATTATGGTCTTAAGCCTGCAGAAGAGAAAGTAGACTATCTCTAATTCCTGTGGAGTAAGTATAGGAGACACTGGGGCTTTTTGACCTAATTGCTCAAAGGACGTAGGCTGAAAAAGAGACATTTGCTTAGATTTGTTGGGCAAGCATGAATGAATCTACTAATAGGTCTAGGGCATAGGTGGGATCACGCCCATGTTCAAAGGACATGGGAGGCATCAGGTATTGGAACAGTGATAACCACGGTCTTCAAGGTGTAATACATAGATGGAACCTGCCTCTGGGCATTGCTGATGCTGAGACCTGTGGTAGTAAAATGTTCTGAAGATAAAGGATATATATATATATATATATATATATATATATATATATATATATTAGATTCAGTGTCTTATGACCCAAGTAGCTCGATGTACCAGCTGCTAGATGAACTCGGATAATATTTTTAATGATTAAATTTTATACTTCTAGTAGTATAATGCTTTGAACTTACGACCATTGCTCTATTTTTCCGGGTAATTCTTTTAAATATATAAATTTAAGTTTTCTCCAACTCTATAAAATACATTAGTTTAAATTTTATTTTCTTTAAAAATATTATTAATTACTCTATTTTCCTGGACATTTTCTTAAGTGAGGTCTGTTATTTGTTGTTGATTATTCTTTGCATGCGTCTTACATCCCTAATTTCTGATTTTTACTCTGTTCATTATATTTTTTCTTTCCATTTATTTTTTTATTTCCTCAATTTCTATCATTTTGTTTCATTTAAACCTTTATGAGCAACTTGTAATTATTCATTTATTTTTCAATTTCTAGTTATTTTTTAATATGTCTTCTGACTTAAGTCTTTTCCATCTCACTGCTTTCTCTGTCTCTTTGGTGGTCTTGAATTTCTAAAGTCTACAATTTTTATTTAATTTTTATGTGTAAGATAAATAATACTTATGAAGGTGTGAGCTTTGTATTATATTTTTATGTGCTTTACATTTGCTTTTATGAAGAAAACTTTATAAGCTCATATATTCTTTGTTATTTTTATTTGTATTACAAAAGCTTTGTATGGTTCCTGTTGGTCATAATTCAGTTATTTGCAAAATAGCTTATAAGGTTTATGAAATTGTTCCTATGTAGGCAAAGTTAAGAAATTTTGGCGGATTAGAAGGATCAACATGATTTTCTTCTGTTTACATGCTGAAATTTTTTAATGGATGTCATGTTTGTGCAAAACAAGAGTTGGTACATCATTATCATTTTTATTATTATTTGAGATTGTATTTCTTCTCTTTCTCTTCCAGTCTTAAAATTTTTGTTATTTATGCCACTTCTTTCTCTAAGAAATGGCTCCCCATTTACGGGGTATATTCTACCCTGAATCTTGCCCAATAATTTTGGCTTTATTTCTGTGCAATTTTTAAATCTTTCGTGTTTTAGGAATGATAGCATTTCTCAATACTTTCCTCCCTCAGTTAGTTTCAGTTTTTTTGGGAAAAAAATGCATTGACGATTCCCCAGTTATAGACTCCTGGCTTATTTTTATTTTCTGTCCTACATCTCTATGATAGTACTCCTCTAGTTCGAAATTTTTATATGGACTTTGAGACTGTCCTCATACATAGGCTAAATATGATGGCATTTTATGATTCTTTTTTGTGTTGGAATTAAGAATTTGAGTGTATTTATTTGCTCTCTGTTATGGTTTTGTGCATTTATTTGTGAAAGGAAGATGTGTGTAGTAGTGATATTTAGAGTTATATGCACTTAGCTAGCCATTAGTTTGTTAACCTAGTTATTAATTTCTCACTTGTGTAAATATTTAACGATTACCAGGTAGTTGCGGAAAGTATCACACGTGAAAGTTGAGAGATCATTTAAAATAGATACAATACAAAGTAAAGAAACCAAGCCAATGCATGGAGCAGTAAAAAGCCTACCTTTAGAAAACTGGCAGCACACTATGGCAACACACTATGGCAACACAAGAAAAGAAGGATGACATTAAAAACAAAGTTTAAGACAGAGTAAGAAGCAACCAAAAATAAAAATTCCAAATTCAAAAAACTAGAAGAACAAAAGATTCATAATTTTTGAAAGCATTTGTCCTTTTATTGCTTAAGTAAAGCAGCAGTAGTGACCTCTTGCTGAGTTCAAGTTTTAAATATTTAGCAAGCTTTTAGTGCAACTCTAGTAATGAGATTCACCAGTAAATATATTCCTCTGTGCTTTCTGTACTTTGATTATGGACTGGTAGTCTTATCAATGTAGAAAAGTGAATTGAACGTTTTTTATGTTAAATGTCTTAGACTAAGGCAGCAACATATGAAGTATTTTTTGAGATCTGTTAAAACTCATTTAGAGGATCTGAGCTTTTAAATTACTTTACAAAGTTTTATAGTGCATCTTTATTTATACCATCACTGTAATCCATTCTGAGTCATTTTCAAATAACTAAGAATTTCTTGGAGTTTTTCTCACCTAAAATTTTAGTTTTTGGTTTAAAAATCAATATAGTTTTGTCATAATTTTACACTTCTATAAATAAAGTTATATTTTTCATTGTACCAATTTTATTTGTTTCTGTTATCTCATTTTTAAACACTCTATACAACGAACCCCTTGCCATTAGAAAAATACATTCTATAGAGCTTCTGACTTGTTGCTTTCCAGAATCTATAAGCTATTCAATAGCCTCAACCATGTTATAGATTGTCTGAAATTCGCTTGTTTCATCTGAAATTTGAATTTCCTTAGGAGCATGACATGCCTAGAGCCATATCAAATGCATTTTCACTCCTTTCAACTCTCATGCAAATTGACAGCATCTTCCTTAATCTCTAAATACCCTTGACATAAGGAGTGGTTGCAGATAGGCGATACAAAAAACTAAGTTTCAGACCAGTTGGGATGTTAATGGGAAGACAGAAGAGTGAGTTTCTTTTAATAGTAGCAGTGATATTTCTGTATGTTACTGACCAGATTTCCTTGGTATCTTCACCATACTTCAGTCCACAGGTAATTCCAGAACTCGTTAAAGTCGTGTAATGGACTGGCTCAAGGTTTCTGTATATATTTAATAAACAACATTATACATTAAACTATCATGGTAATTATACTCTGAAATAATGAAGTTTATGTATAAGAATTTTTTTCTTTCTCTTATAGCATTCTGGTTGTGATTCTGCCCGTCTCCCACTTAGAGCTTCTGTCTTGACCCAAAGTGGATATTTCAATTACTGCTCTTTCTCAGCTAGTAGAAAAGAAAAAAATGAACATGAGAGCAAATAGTTTATTGAGTAATTTACCCAGAAGTTCATACATAGCTGTGATCAGCCTCACCTGAGATCTAGAGTGAATGGGGCACATGGTCTCTAAAAGGATGATAAAACACACTCCTAAAATTTGGGGATTCTGTTACTAAAAATGAATTTCGGTAGGATATTAATAGTCTGTATTGTGGCTTGTATCTGAAAATTTTCCCCAAATTCTCACATATTTGGATGTTATGTATTATGTATGGAATAATGTGCTGTTAGGAGATTGGGGTCTGATCTGGAGTGGTGAATCATGGGGGCATGGTGGATTACAGGTGAATAATGGAAGACAGGTTTGTAACAGGTGGTAGATTACAGGTGTGTGGATTAGACTGCAGATTTGTGGTGCAGGATAGATTACAATTCTGCGGTGCTTTAGGGGCTTAGACCTGGAAGAGGCAGAACACTGAGCCTGGGCCCTGAAAAAGCAGATAACTGAAACATAATATGGAAGGATAAATGCAGCATCCTCCCTTCCTGCTTGGGCTCGGCTTCCTGTTTACAATGCTGTGAGAAGCTGCCTCCATTTCCACCTATGCCACGTGCTTCCATTGTTCCTGGCTGCCCATAAATGGACTGAGAACTTCCGAAACTGTGAGCTAAAATAAACTTTCTTTCCCCTGATCTGTGCATGTCCGGTATTGAGTCACATCAGTGAAAAAAGTAACTAAGTAACCAAAGAAGTGGGGTTGGTACTGTGACTACTTGGTCATGTGATTTGGAGGCCTTTGCAACTAGTATGTGCAAGGAAATTGGAAAGATTTGAGGTTGCTGGCTGCAGAAGCCTTGTAGTACTCTGAGCCTTGCTCTGTGGGACATTATGGTTGGATCTCAGAGGAACCAAGATGGATAAAAGTGTGAATTGGGAAGGCCAGGCTCAATAAGTTTAGATGGAAAGGTGGAAGATATTGGCAGTTGCTCTAAAAAGTATGTGTGCTGTGGTTTGGCAAAAAGTTTGTTGGTGTTGTGCCCTTGTCCAAAGACTTTGCTAAAATTGAGTTTATGAGCAGTGGACTACTTAATCTGGTGGAGGAGATCTCAAGGTAGCCCAATATTCAAACTGCTACTTGCATTCTGTTTGCACATTTTTGCCAACTCTGTGGCAAAAGGCCAGATACAATTTAAGAGAAAGTAGATGTGAAAAGATTGCAGTCTGGAGTAAAAAAAAAAAAGCATGTGGGTTAAAGACATTAGTATTAAAAAGAAGCTGGGTATTTGGAATCAGGGCTATAAAAAAAAGTCCTTGAGGGTATCTCAGAAATCAGCAAGACTTTACCCTTTACCAATTAAAAGGTGCAAAAGAAAAAGACATTACTAAGCAAAGAGTATCCCAGGGATTTCTGTAGGGCGAAAAGAAAAAAAAAAAAAAGGAAATGTTTCCCAGAATTCAGCAATCCGGGTGTTCAGGAGCTGCTCTAGCCATGGCACAAGGGGACCAGCCTACAGCTGAAGCCAGTGGCAGACCATGATGATGACTACTTGGTCCTGGCTTTACAGGCAGGCAGAGTGAAAGAGTTGTGGGATCATGGAAGCTTCTACTCAGATTTCAGAGGAAGGCCTTGGAAATCAAGTAGTGTGCACTTGGGAAGGCTGCACATGAAGTTATGACATAGAAGCCTAAGGTGCGATGGACACTCCAAAAATCGGAGAAAATTGTAGCATGGATAGTCAGCTGAGAAAAACTGCAGGACAAAATCAGATCCAGCCTGAAGGCAAGAAGGTGGAGTATGCAGCCAACAGCCACAGTGTAGGGGTGGAGCCATCCAAACCCATTGGAGTTCACATCTCACTGCAGCCACCCACAGTTTACCTCAGTGCTGGACGTGTAGCTAAAAAAGGTAACTCTTATTCTGCCTGCTTTAAATTTTGTTTTGGTCTGATTGCTTTCTGTCCTCCTATTTCTCCCTTTTGGAATGGGCGTGGTAATCCTGTGTCCTTGTACATTAGAGGTAGTTCAATTTTCTTTGACTTTCACAGGACTCATAGTTGAGAGTTTTCTTGCATCTCAGAGGAGACTGTGAATTGGGATTGTTTTGAGGAGGGGCGGAACTGTTAATATGACTACTCTGCAACATGTATGAGGAGATGGACATGAGGCTTTTGGGGGACATGGGCAGCATATTGTGATTTGGGTCTGAAATGTCCTTCAAACGTCTTATGTATTTGGATGTTATGGATTATCTATAAAACCATGTGCTATTAGGGATTTGGAGCCTGGTCTGGAGTGGTGTACTTTGGGCACGTGGTAGATTGCATGTGTGTGATGGAAGACAGGTTTATAGCAGATGATAGATTACAGGCATGTGGATTAGATTACAGGTGTGTGGTGGAGTATAGATTACAAGTGCTATGCATTAGGGACTTATACCTGGAAGGGGGGCACTGAGGCCGGACCCACTGGGACAGGGCCTGAAGGAAAGTGAAACATCCTGCGTTTCTTCTTGGACTTGGCTTCCCCTCGCAATGCCATGAGGGGCTGTGTCCGCCTCTGCTGCTGCCGTGTGCTTCCATACTCCCCAGCTACCCAGAAATGAGCGGAGGCCTTCTGCAACTGTGAGTTATGATAAACCTTTCCTTCCCTAATTTGTGCATGTTGGGACTTGAATCACAACAAGTGACCAAGACAGTCTCTCACATAGCTTAAGACTAGACGTGTGAACTAATGTTTTCTCTTGAACAGAGTTATTTGGTTCAGGTGGAATTATATATGTGCCAAAACTTGAATTCCCTCAATTGGTTGTTAACTGACATAAAATGAAGGAGCTAATTATTCAATAAAAAAATCTCTACTACATTCAATAATCAGTCAATGAAATAATTCCTCAAAATAGCAGCCATCTAGTTAGGTGTCCTCTGCTTGTATACAAAGGTAATAGTTTAAAAGATTGAGGAATTGATGCAAGCTGAAAATTTCTGGAAACTCTGCTTTGATTTCTGCAAGACCCATTAATGTTAATTATAAGCTTTGGACTTTCCTGTTATTGTATTTATTTTTTTTCTTTTAAAGGAACCCAGATAATTATATCTCAGAGGAAGGACACATAACTTTACTATTTTTATTTTCTTTTTATTTCTAAAATATTTCAAACACTTTCAAAAATATTAAATGTACTTTAGATTTCTGAAAATGGACTGAAATATTTAGGATTTTTGAGAACAGTCTTCCCTACTTATTATTTTTGTGGATAATCTCACAGATTTTTTTATTAATCAGAGTTTTCAGAAAGTTTGCAGATAGTTATGCTTGGCTACTAATAAAGGAAACATGGAGTAAAAGTGGTTTTAACAGAGTGTAATTTATTATGCCTATTGAACAAGATTCAAAGGTTAAAAAAAAAAAACAATTTAGACTGATATTGAGGTCCATGATCACTGGGGAGAGTTGGTCCTTCTCTTTCCTTCATTTTTTTTTTTTTTTTGTGTGTGTGTAAAGATTCAATTTCATGGTACAACATAGCCACCTCAACCAAGTCAACATCTCTGGATTTTAGCATCATCAAAGAAAGGCACTGTCATTCAGGTGTAGTTTGTTAGCTAGATCTTTGTCATGTGTACTCACTACTTTACAATACTGCTTGGAAATATACCCAAGATAAACATGAGGGATTATGTTAACAGAAAAGATATGAAAACGAATATCAGTAATAGATGCGTTTGAAATATAAGAACAGACAAATACTTAGGTTAAATTTCCTATATTAATTTAAAAACAAGTAATTTAAAAACTTTTCAAAATTAATACAATTATCATATTAGAAGGGAACACAGCTCATTAATTCACTCTTACTAATGCTGGTTATAAAACAATCTGATACAACCATGACCTCTTGTTTTATTTCACTTTAACAAAAAAACAGCAAATGAGTATTCGATACATGTCAGTGGAGTCCATAATGTGACTATATTCTATTTAGAACTGGAAACTTTCTTCATCAGTATATTTCATATGACATGTATATTTTCGATACTGAAACTAACAAATGCAAAAAATTAAAGCAAGTCTGAATTTAGCCAAAAGAGCTAAACGGTTCCCTAGTACACAATGCAACTTTATCATTATTGCATAGAAAACATTCCCAATGTCATCTTTTTCTTGTGGTGCAGCTTGATATGCTGATAAAAAAAAGCATCCAGAAGGTTGTGGCCATCACATTTACTATTTTCCATTTAAAACTCGGTTGGGGATTGGGTGACCACACACTAGCACATTTGATAAACATTAGATAAAAGGCCTTGGCATGCACAATACAGTTTTTAAATAGTTAGCCTTGTACTACTACAGAACTATTATGGCAGCCTAAGAGCTTATTGTTATTGTCATGTGTAATAATGATATCAATATCATTCATTTTTGACAATGATTAAGTTCAAGTCTCATACACTTCTATCAGAAGTGTGTTTCATTGATGTTTTCCTTACCAAGAAGCCACAAGGACACAGAGACAGAAATATGTATCAAACTGGCAATTAGATCTGGATTTTTTTTCTCTATAAAGTACTTATTGTAAATAATATAAACAATTTCTGACAATTCTCTCAGGTTTATTAAGATTGTCACTGGTGTTTAGATAAATTAACTATTTTAAGTAACTTTAATATAAAAAGAAGTACTAAAACATAAAACACATGTTTCGAAATTGACTTGTTTCTGTATGCATTTTCTAGATTCTTTTTGTTTTCAGGATTTGGAGACAGAATGCAGGTTGTAGCTTATGTTAGGAAAGAGTTCTGTCAATGAGGTAATTTCCATCCGTAGTCTGCCTAAATATGTGGTTTTATAGTATGGATTTTACTTGGTGTTGTATTCACTTATAAAATTCATCTGAAATTACAATTCTTGTATTACTCTTCTATTGATAATATTTTGAAAATTTTTAATATTCTATAACCAGAATAAAATTGACCTTTGTTTTTAGTCATTCAACTTTCACTTCTGCATGGGCAAGATACCCCATTTATACATGATCTACCAACAGGAAATTTCTCAATTGGAACAAGTTCCAAATTTATGTCGTCGGCGATACATGAGAGAACTGCCACAGAAATTGTATGTAAAGGGCACCGAAAAAGTACTGTGGTTAGTCCAGCAATTTTTTTTAAGATTGTAACAAAAAGGACACAAGGAAAGAACAAGGGGAGGATAATAAATCATTCTATCTTCCGATCTGCTCATTTTGAATGTTTGCTTTAATGTGGCTCACATTCTTAGTGAATATGCACACCTCACTCATTTTGCAGTCCTAAGACCCTTTCCACGGCTGTAAGAAGAAAAGGGGAGCGTTTACCCTCGTGACTGCTTGTGTAAGGTGTTAGGCACATTAATTACCAACACTTCACTTGTTAGGTGCTGCTGATAAATAGTCATGGAATAAGCCACTGATTAGAGAACTTTACGTTTTCATTTCACAAGTTGAATGTCTGCCTATGGGAAAATAGGAAGAAAACATTTAATAGGTAGTGACTTATATTCATCCAATACAGAGATTAAAGAGGAAGAGTGAAAAGCCATGATGTCAAAAAAGGGAAACAAAACTTTAAAATAAAATCTTGAATTATCTCTGGTGTTGAATACAATTTTCTTATTCTTAAATATAAAAATGTGTCCTATTTGCATAAATACATGGGCTTCATGAATTGCATTCTGGTGATTATGTGACTCAGTGTGGTTGTAGTTTAGTATTGCCTACGCTACAACATGTCCTTTTACGTAAATTATGTGGGGGCTGAGGGCATAACTGAGTGGTTGAAGTGTTTGCTTAGCAAGCACAAGGCCCTGGGTTCCATTCTCAGCACCACACAAGCCAGGCTTGATCATGGCTCATGCCTAAAATTTAAGCACTTGGAAAGCAGTTAGAAGACAGCCTGGGCTACATAGTGAGTTCAGGATGAGCCTGACATTCAGAGTGAGACCCTGTCTCAAAAATAAAACAAAAAAGGCAAATGATTTACAATAAATTAATGAGAAATAAGCTTGATTTTGCATTATTTTAGCTCTTTCGGTAAGAGGGCAATGCTTCCAGTCACTGCGGTATCTTATGATGCTTCCTCCTGTTTCCAAGAGACATTCTTTTGAAAATGTATGGCTCTCTATGTGAATACTGACACTAAAATTCTTTACACTAATTATAACTGATATAGACTATAAGAAAATTCTGGGAAGCACTCAATCAAACATACATAATTAATTCCAGCTATCTACAGGATAGACACTGACAATAAAGAATCTTGATTTCTAAGAATTAAAACTGTAAGAAGTAAAAACTATGAGGGAACTTGACTTATCAGGACAGCCAGACTAATTTAGGCTACGCCAGCTCTTTCGTTCTTTGGTATAGGTTCCCAGACAATTAAAGTTTCTTCATTTTTCTGTAGCGGCCACTCCATTCTTTAGTTTGGATCACTCTCAAATTGAGTGTAGATATATTACATTTTTTAAGACATCAGTTTCTGTTGTTACTCTTCAATAAAAATAGTCCATCTTTTCCATTATATATATATATATGCAATAAAAAATGGTTAACTAATCATGAGAATTTCGCACACATGTATACCATATCAAATTTACATTACCTTCCCCTTCTCCTTTTTTGGCCATCCACACCTCTCTCATCTCCTATGACTCCCAAAATCTTGCTCATTTGACTCTATTATTTATTTATACTCTAGGTTTCTTATATTAGAAAAACCATCCAATATTTAACCTTCTGAGCCTGATTCACTGTGCTAATCATAATGGTCTCAAGTTGCATCCATTTACCTATGAATGACTCAAACCTACCTGTATTTATGGCAAAGTAGTATTCCAGTGTTTATATACACCACATTTTCTGTGTCTACTGATCTATTTATTGTATTTTGGAATCTTCTACAAGTTAGCTATTATTAGCTGTACTATTACAAAGTGAATATATAAGCATCACTGTTATATGGTGCTTTTAACCCTTTTGGAAAGATACTCAAAAACAGTATTGTTGGATCAAATAGAATATTAATTTTCAGCTCTTTGAGGAATCTCCATACTGTTTTCTACAGTGGTTGAACCAGTTTACAGTTCTATATGCAAAATAAAAGGGTTCCCATTTACCCTCAACTTTGCCAGCATCTATTGCTGTTTGAGTTCTTGGTATATGCCCTTCTCACTGTGGTAATGTGGTACCTGAGTGATGTTTAAATTTGCATCTTTCTAATCGCTGAAAGATGGTGAACATTTTCCCATGTATTTGCTGACCATTTTTGCTTTTTATTTGAGAACTCTCTATCCATTTCAGTTGCTCATTTTTAATTGGGTCTTTGATTTTGAAAGTTTTATATTTCTTAAGTTCTTTATATATTCTAGTCATTAGCTTTCTGTCTAAGGTGAAAGTGTTAAAATAAGTTTTCATGTTCTGTTGATTTTCTGTTCATTCTGTTATACGTTTTTTCACCATGCAGAAACTTTTTAATTTGATATAACCCCACTTTCTGATTCTAAGGGTTCTTTTGCATCAGGTATTCTATTGACAAAATCTTTTACCACAACTACATCTTCAAGAATGTTACCTATTTGGGGGGAATTTGATACGTGGTGATAGATTTAGGTCTAGATTCATTCTTCTGCAAGTAGATAGCCAGTTCTTCCAGCATCATTTATTATATTAAAGAGGCTGTCCTTTCTTTCGTATATGTTTTAGTCCCTCTGTGAAAGCTCGAATGACTAAAGGTACTTGAGATTTTTCTCTTCATCCTCAGTTCTATTCCGTTAGTCAGCCTGTCTTTGTGCCATACTATTTGGTTTTTATCACTGTTGTTTTGTAATATAAGTTGATGTTTTGAATTTTGATGCCACCGTCTTTTAAACTGGGAATCTTTTAATTACATAACACTTTTAAGATTTTTTCCTAGTTCTGTGAAAAATGGGGTTGATGTTTTAACAGAAATTGTTTTCAATCTGTATATCAATTTTGGTAGTATTGACATTTTGACAATATTATTTCTGCCTATCCAGGAATAGGGGATATCCTTAATTTTTCAAAAGTCCTCTTCAATTTCTTTTTCCAGAATAATGTAGTTTTTGTTGTAGAGATCCTTCTCTTCCTTGGTTTTATTTCTTATATAATGGGATCAATTTATCTCAATAGATGTTAATATATTTAGTAGCTGGGAATGGTATGATTCTAAGATCTTTCTCAGAGAGCCCAGTGTTAGAGTAGAGGGACACTATTGATTTGTTTGTGTTAATTTTGTAGCATGTAACATGGCTGAATTTGATAATTTGTTCTAAAAGTGAGTTTTTTTGGTGGAGTTGTGGGATCTTTCATTTAGAATATCATGTCACCTACAAATAAAAATAGGTGACTTCCTCCTTTCTTACATTTTTTTTCGTGCTGTTGCCTGATCACACTCGTTAGGGCTTCATGTACGATATTGAATGGGAATGGTGAGAATAGACAGCCTCATTGTGTTTCTGATTTAAGGGAAAATGTCTTAAAATTTCCCCCATTTAATATAATAATAACAATAGGATTGGCATATATAGCTTTTGTCAGTTTGAGGTAAGGTGCTTCTATAAATATTTTCCTAGAGATTTTTTTATCATGAATGGATGTGGCATTGTGTAAAAGGCTTTTCTGAATCTATTGTGATGATCATGTGATTTTTGTTCTTGTATTTATTTATTATAATATACATTACATTAATTAATTTGCACATGTTGAACCATCTTTGCATGTCTCCAAAGATGACAACCTGATCACAGTGCATGGTCTTTTTGATTATATGTTGAAATTTATTATCCAGTATCTTAATGAGGTTTTTTGTGTTTGTGCTTATTAAGGAGATTGTCCTACAGTTTTTTTTCTTTTTTCATTCCTACTTACGTCTTTGTTTGAATTTTGGTACCAGTGTAATGCAACCTTCCAGAAATGAGTTCGGCAATACTCCTTGCCTTCCAATTTCATAACACAGTTTGAGAAATGTGATGATAGCTCTTTTTTGAAGTCCTGGTAGAATTCAGCTGCGAATCCCGGAGAATTTTTTTCTCGCTGTTTTATTTTGTTTTGTTTTTGTAGGTAGAGATTTTATCACTGCCTTAATTTCCATACTTCTTGTAGGTGTATTCAAATTTGCTTTGTCTTCTTGGTTCAATTATGTTAGATGGTATGTATCTAGAAATATAACGATTTCTTACAAATTTTCCAGTTTGTTGCAGTGTAAGTTTTCAAAGTAAATTTTTATAATCCTCTGAATTTCAGCAGTGTCCATTGTAATTTCAACTTTGTCTTTTCTGATTATATTGATATGACTTGTTTTTTTCCCCTTTTGCTTACTTTAACTAGAAGTTTGTCAATTTTATTTATTCTTTCCAAGAACCAATTTGATTTGTACATCTATTGTATTTCTTTTAGTTTCCATTTCATTAAATTCTGCTCTTCTCTTTTAAATTTCTTTTATTCTACTGTTTTTTAAATTTAAATTGCTGTGTTCCTCTGGGACCTTGAGGTACATTATTAAATTGTTTATTTGGGATTGCTCCTTGTTTTAATGTATTCACATATAGCTATAAATTTCCCTCTTCATACTGCTTTCATTTTGTTTCACAAGTTCTGCATTTGAATGACTTCAATATTATGTGTTAGAAAACTGGCATATGATAAAACAGTAATAATGAGGAAATGTTAAACAAATGAAATTAGTAAAATTCTTCTGTTTTTATGAAGAATATCTCATAATTTGGAGTGGCCAGATTAATGGGCATCTGTTATCAAAAATAGTATCTACTCACTTTCAGAATATAGTTGAATTATAGATGTTTATTTGTTGATCTGTTGCTTCAATCTTATGTTACAGAATATTTATTTATTCTTTTGTCGGGTGTCATGGCGTGAATCTATTTTGTCCTCCGAAAGTCTTATATTCAGAAAGTGATTCAATCATGGGGGTTAATTCATAAATTTCTTGCATTGTTACAATGTGGGGCCTGGACAGAAGGGGAGGATCACTGGATCATGACCTGAAATGTGCAGGTATACTGAGACATGCAGATATTTGGGGACATTACAGATGCACTAGTTATGTGCTATGTACTATGTACAAAGGCTATGTACTAGCTCTGTACCTCTTCTCCTTCATGGTTTAGATCTTGAATGTCCCCCCAAATCCTCATGTATTAGGACGTTGTGGAGCACATATGGAACCACGTGGTGCTAAGAGTTGGGGCCTCAGAGGAAGTGCCAGATCACTGAGGCTTGACACAGAAGGGGTGGAACACTAAGGTCAAACCTGGAAGTGGTAGATAACTGAGACATGACCTGGAAGAATATGTGCTGCCACCCAAGAAGTATTCACTCCTTTTCATGGTGACATCCTTTTGAAGTGCATTAGTTTCATCATTTTCTGAAAACAACATTCCATGCTGGGAAATCTTTAACTCTGCATTTTTTATCAAGTATTGCCTGAAAATATTCCTTCTGTAAACCTTCAGGTTTTTAATGAGTTGCTAACCTCTTTATATGATCCATGATCAGCAGAAACGCTCTTAGAAATGGTCCCAAATACCTAATGTTAAGGCAATGGTGCACATACTTTCAAGGGAAGAAAAAAAAAATCTTAACTCTATACCTATTATTATTTACCAGGTTGGGTTTCAGTAATTTTGTAATGGAATTATTAAGTGCATTATTATACTGTTATGGTTTGGATCATGACTGTCCCTCAAGAGCTTCGTGTATTTGAATGTTGTAGACTACCTATGGATTTCGTGTACTGTTTAGATGTGAGGACTAGTTTGGGTGGATTATTGAGGGCGTTGCCTAAAACAGTATACTATTTCCAGTTCTTCTGCTCAACTTTGCAGAACCTTCCTCTTGCAATGATATGAACACCTGTTTTCCAGCAGACTTTTCTGTGACAGAAAAAGCAAAATTCTAACAGAAACTGTAGGTTATAAAGGACAAGACCAGTAGTTTTCACATGCAAAGGAGGACTTTATTGATAATTGGTCTAGAAATCATGCATGCTATACTCTGACAGAAAGTGTGTTGGGATTTTGTCCCTGCCTGTTCTGAGACTTTGCCTAAAATTGAAATTAAGGGCAGTAGACTACTTAACTCACTGGAAAACGTTTCTAGGCAGCCTAATACTCAGTGTGTTACATAGGTATTGCCTGTGAATTTTATCCAGATGTATCCTTGGCATCAAAATACAGCAGAGAAAATGCATGTAAAAAGTTTGCACTATTTCTAGAAGGAAGGAAATTGCAAGGTTTGGGTACAAAGTTCATGATTGTTGAAGAGATTAGCATTAAAAAGAAACTATGTACTTTGTATTAGTTTGGGTTACCTTAAGGGCATCTTAGGCATCAGCAAGACCGCCCCCTTTAAGCATTCAAGAGTGTAAAGGCAGAATTTACAGATTTTATAACAAAAAGGATCTATTAGGAAGGTATACAAATCCAAGGCTAGAGATAGTTCAAGATGGCTATTCAGTCGTGAAGTAATCTCCCATCTGGGACTGCAAGAAGCTGGTGAAGTGAGACTCTGCTGCAGATCTTGGTTGTTTGAAGAACAAAGGTGAACTGGTTCGCTTTGTTTTTCATTTTAAATTCCATGAGATAGTTGTGATCTGTGTCTCTCAAATCAGAGAGACCATTTGATGTTTCACCTTCTGCTTCTGACTCACTTCACTGAGTATGATGCTCTCAAGTTTCTTCCATTTGCCTGTAAAAGCCTCCATGCTGTTGGACTTTGTAGATGCATAGGTTCCATTGTGTATAAATACCACAGTTTGTGTATCCACTGGTCTGTTGATGGGTATTTTGGTGACTTCCATATTCTAGCTATTGTTAGTTGTGCTGCTATGAACATGGATATACATGTATCTCTGTTATGTGTTGCTTTGGCCTCTTTTGGATATAGTCCCATAAGGGGTATCGCTGGATCGAAGGAGATATTTATTTCTAGTCTTTTGAGAGCTCTCCATACTGCTTTCCAGAGTGGTTGTACGAATTTACATTCCCAACAGCAGTGCAGCAGGGTTCCTTTCTCCCCACAGCCTCACCAGCACTGATTACTATTTGACTTATTGATATAGGCCATTCTCTCTGGAGTGAGATGGTATCTTCTAGGATATACACTTTTGCCTCAGCTCCTCCCCAAGCACTCATCCTTACTGTTGATGCTGTGGGCAGCTATTATTTGCCAGCTCTTTCCTGCCATTTTCGAGCTGCACATGAATGGACTGAGATCTGAAACATTGAGATATAATATATCTTCTTCCCTTAAATTGTGATCAGGTATTATGCCCCAGTAATGAAAAATAGGTAAGACAAATATATGTGTACTCTTACAAGAGCAGAGACAAAGTTAACTCTAGAAGTTTGAATATCAACTTTTGAGTTATATCTCAGAATGTTCTATTTGTTTCAGGATATAAAAATTGTTTATATTAAGGTTGAAGTACTTTTTGTTCAAAGTGGAATTTTTTCTGGTAAGATTTTTTATGACTATATGTTTAGTCTTTATATTCCTTTCAAATATCCTAGTCTTTCCTGAAATCTATAAATCTTAATTTTTTTTCCATTTATCTACCTTTGATTTTTTTTCCTGTTTATAGATCTCAGTACATATTTGATATGTGAATCTTATCTTCTGGCTTTAAGACATTTTCATCGCATTAGTCTTGTTATTCTTCATAACTTCAATTGATATTTTATATCCTGGATTTCTGCTTCTGTTTTTCTTATAATCTGTAACTTTTAAAGATTATCTTTTATTGGTTGTATTGAGTTGATTATTTCATCTGACATTTTGTTGATGTCATATTTAAGATCATTAAACATTTACTAATTAAAACCTTAAATTATTTATTTATGTATATTTGAATTCACTAAAATTTTCAAAATTGTGGATTTTTTCATATTTTCAAGTATTTTAACCCTTTAGTATTGTACTTCTTTGCATAAAACTTTCTCCATTTGGTTGTCTAAAATCTACATTGGGAAATTTTACATTTTGGAGCTTTATTTCCTTTTTTCTCTCATGTTTCTATTATGTTGGCACGAAGGATTGAAGAAGATTTAAGGCAGAAATATTCTGATGCCACTGTGGAAATTTATTTAGTTAGTGTATCTCTTCCTGTAATATGACCTTACCTTTAGATAATCTCTGCACCCATTTAACTTACAGAATATAATAGGATTTGTCACGATACCTGAATTACAAGGAAAGAAAAAGTACTGAATATATCAGCATCTTCAGAAACAATCATGTGTCAATCATAGAGGATAGAATTCACTTTTGTAATCAAATACTGCCTTTTAAAAATAACTTAGAAAGTCAATAAAAATAATTCTAAAATAATTTGGCTGGGATGTAAATGAAAAGAAAAGAAAAAGAGGAGGAAAGTTTAGAAAAAAGGAGAATTAGAAGCAATGACACAACCTCAAATGACAGATAAGAAGAGGTGAGGCTTTGGCGATATTTTTGTATCAGGAATACAAGAAAGGGAGAGGAGATGTCCAAGGCTGTATGTGGCCCGAAAGGAGAAGACGTGAGAAAGAAGAATAGCTGGAGATTGAGGGAAACTGTAAGAACATCAGAACCACTTCGCATGCTGGATGAAAGTTCTGCTTAAAATCCTCAACACACAAATTTTGAAAAAAATAAAAAAAACAAGAAACAAACACAAAAACCACTGACCAAGCCTTATTGTCTATTTTACATACATAACTCCATCATTATCTCTCTCTCTCTCTCTCCCTCTCTCTCTCTCTCCCCCCCCCTCTCTCTCTCTCTCTGTGTGTGTGTGTGTGTAATATTAGATGAAAGGAAAAAAGAGAGAAATGAAATGAACCATATATACAAAAACTCAATCAACATGCTGCTCTTTATTTAGTCAGGTCATGACCAGTCAATTATTCCTTTACTTCAAAAATGAAGAAATAGTCTGTCTTATGATCAGATGCCTTCAATTGTATTGGTGAGGAGGGCACAACGGGTGGGATTGGTCAGGCACCCAGATTTCTGCCAATCCATTTCCCCTTCCCTTGGCAATAGTTACTACAGCCCCTCATGTTTGCTTTTTCTATACTTCTTCGGGTGAGGGAACTGTGCAATGTCTTCTGACAATGCTGCTTATCTGTGGCTTTCTGCCAGTGCCAAAGTATCTTCCTGTGTCTTGCTGGTAGATTTTATCCAACATGAAAACCGGTGGCACATAATGCTTGGTGAGTGCCCTCCAATCTAAACCCCCCCCCCCAAATTTGGGTTGCCGCTGAGTGAGATCTCACGTTAGTATAGAGCCCAGAAGACGTTAGTGGGCAGTAGGGGAGAGAATCTGCTGGGGCGCTGTGTTCTTCGACCTGTGAGTGGTGGGCAGTGGCAGGAACTCAACGCTAGCCCAGGATTTTGTAGCAATTTGAGGAGCACAAGTGATTGCCCACTCTGGCATTGCTGCGGTGTGCCTTTGTATCACATTGGCCAAGAGCCCTGCATTTATGTGTGACTTTCTAACCCTTTTCGTCAGTGTTTTGTGCCAGGTTCTTTATCAGAGATATGGCCTTGTAATTTTCTGTTTCGTGGGCTTGTCAATTCTCACTCAGATACCTCTCTGTTGGCATTTCTTTGGCCCGTACTCTTTCCATGGCTCCTTTTCCAAGAAATTGGTCTCTGTCTCCCTGTGGAAGTGGGCTAGGACAGATGGACACGAGGTAATTGTTATATTGGGCATCAAGGCTGCAGCCCAACAGCCCTTCTCTATTTGGCTTATGCCTTCAGCGACTTAGCTTCTTTCTCAAGAAGCCAAGTTTGCTAAACCTTGGATGTACAAAATGTGAAGGTCAAACTGACATCTCTGCTTTTTTCTCGAAGCACTCTTTTGCAGAATTTAATATGGTGGACTTCTGCCTTAAGTCGTCTTTCAATGTTTAACTTTTTCTTTTTGTTTTCCTTTCATGTTGAGTAGCTATGTTCTTCTTGATTATCTTCTGAGTGCCTTATGAATCTGGCTACCTCTAGGTTGCCATGAAGCCTTGCTTATTATACTTTCAAACCAAAAATTTATCTTATGTTGGTATGATTTCTATGTGTACCAATTTCTAAAATATAATGTACTTGTTTTATATCATAAATACATACTAATAAAAATATTATGAACATTGCTCTTCAATACTAGCTTGCACCAAAATTTCCAGTAAGACACATTCTAACCTTAATAATTTTCAGTATTTTTCAAATTTAAAATTGAGATTGATTTTTTCATATTTTCTAAAGTAGCTGTTATGTAGAGCCTATCTAGTGATGGCAAATCTCTATAGCTAATTTTCTACATTTAATTATATAAATAGATATCATATTTACAGGCTAAAGTTTTTTAAAGAAGAATAATCGTGATTATTTTCTGATCTTTCTTCACCTATTAGTCCTATGGTATAAATATTATTGTTTGATATATGTCATTTTTAGAGACTGTGACAATTGAAGGAGTTACATCAACTTCAGTGATTAAGGGGCTCAGCCTATAGTTTTGAGCTCTGGGTGTGAGTAATTGACATATGGGTCAACAAATGGCAGAAAAGGCATCCTGGATGTGGGTAATCCAACCAATAGTCTGGAAGTTCAAGTTAAATATAAAGGAAAGAAGATGGGAGTTGAATACAGCTGCTGCCTCTGAGACAGCTCTGGCATTTTCCGTCATCACTAGACATTGTCTTTGCATTGCCAATCTCCATTGCAGATTTGTCCCAGTTCCTAGGTCTTTTCTGTTGCCTTTGGATGTTGTCCCATGGCATAGACTTATACTGGCTGTCCGACCATCTCAGACTGGTGTTCTTTCACCTCATATCTTGTTTACCTCACACAGAAAGGATGCAGTGGTTCCACCTTATTATCACATTAACATTCAACATAGTAGAGCAGCTACTGAACTCTCTGACCCGACATGTGACTTTTTTGGAAACTGTCTTCAAACTGATAAGCCATCCTTTGGATTTCCATGTACAAAATCCTATTAGTTCTATTTCTCTAAGAACCTCCTAAGCAATACAGATTTTGGTACCAAAAATGGTTCTCAAAAGACAAAATTATACCAATAAATGTTGTGAAGACATAGCATTTTTCTGCAGGTGGCTTTCAAGTTTCATGAGACTTAAAGTTACTGTGGTCTCTTCCCCTAATAATGCAAGGAGCAATGATAGCCAATGGTATAAATTGTTTAAACCATTGCAAGAAATAGATCTCTTGGATTAACCCAAGACTTCAGTTGTAAGATGTGATGGCTTTGGAAAACTCAAAAACATAATGATGCAGGCTTTTTACGCTTACTATCTCTGAACAATGTAGTAAAGGCAAGGTATGCACTCCAGTCATTTGAGGTAGTACTGGACACTGGCTCCAAGCTAATGCTAATTCTTCAATATCTAAAACATCATTAGGGACCAGAAGTGAAAGAAAGAACCTATGGAGTTCAGGTGATCAATGAAGTATTAGCCAATATCTGGCTCACAATTTGTCCCTTAGATCCCCGTAGTTCATCCTATGATGACTTTCCAAGTTCCAGAATGCATACTCAAGTTATGTATACTTAGTACTTGGCAGAATCCTCCTACTGGTTCCCAAACCTGTGGTGCAAGGGATATCATGGTGGGAAAGGGAAAGTGGAAGCCAGTGAAGTTGCCTCTATCTAGCAAAACAGAAAGAAACAGTATCACATTCCTGGATGGACTGCGGAGATTTGTGCCATTGAGAACATGGAGTATGCAAAGGTTCAACCGCATTTCCATTCAACACTCTTATTTGGCTGGTGAAAAACAGATAGCTCTTGAGGGTTATAGTGGATTATCATAAACTCAATCAAGTCGTAACTCCAATTGCAGTGCTGAGCCAGATATAGTTTCCTTGATTTAGTAGATTAACACTTCTACTGGTGCATGGTGTGCAGCTATTGATTTAGCTAATGCCTTTTCTCCATATGAATTCATACAGGTCAACAGAAACAATTTACTTTCGGCTGGCTAGGTCAGCACTACACAGTTACTATGCTGCCTTCAGGGTATAGCAACTCTCTCATCCTGTCCTAAAACTTACTTCTTACAGATCTGGATCGTCTTTCTCTTCCATGAAGCATAACACTGGTTCATTACATTGATGGCATTAGGCTAATTGGACCCAGTGAGCAAGAAAGTAGCAAAAAATTCTGGACTTGGTGGGTCATTTACTTATTAGAGAGTGGAAAGTATATCCTGCAATAGTTCCATGCAGCACTGTTTCTGACCAAAGAACACAGTCCACAGTCAAGAAAGGGTGGCAGTGGGCTCATGATCACTAAATTCACTGGTCTTACTATGTTTGTTCCCCACCACGCAGAAGCTGCTAGATGGTAGAATGGTGGAATGGCCATTTGAAGACACCATTATAGTGACAGCAAGGTGGTAATACTTTGCAAGGTTGTGCTAAAGTTCTCCAGAAGGCTGTATATGCTCAGAATCCAGATCAACCTGTGATAATGTTTCTCCCATAGGCCTGACAGGTCCAGGAATCAAGGGGTAGAAATAGGAAAGGTGCACTACACCATCACTCCTGGTGACCCACAAGAAATTTTTCCTTCCTGTTCCCATGCCTTTATGTTCTGCTGGTCCAGAAGTTTTCGGTCCAGAGGGGGAAGCTTACATTAGGAGGCACACCAGTAATTGCATTAAACTGGAAGTTAACTCATCTTGCTGGTCATTTTAGCCTCCTCCTGTCATATAGCCCACAAGCTAAAAAGAGTTGTTACAGTACTGGCAAGAGTTATTGATCCAGAGTTCCAAAGGAAAACTGGACTAGTACTCTATCATGAAAATAAAGAAGAATACGTTGGGAGTGCAGCAGATCCTTTAGGGCATCTGCTAGTATTACCACGCCCTGTTATCAAAGTAAGGAATTACAAGAATCCAATCCACACCGACGAAAAATGGCCTACAAAATTCAGGAATGAGGGCATGTGTCACCTCACCAGGAGAAGAACCAGTTCTTGCTGAGGTGCTCGCTGAAGGCCAAAGAAATACACAGTGGGTAGTACAAGAAGGTAGATAGAAATACTAGCTTTGACCATGTGACCAACTACATAAATGAGAATTGTAATTAGAATTTCTTTTCTATGCTACCAATATGCTTAAATGCATATAGATAACTATTGCTTTAATGCTAGAAATTGTTAAAATTACAGTATAATACATAATTGAATGTCAGGAAAATAAGCATCTCCCAAACAAGAATTATGTATTGTATTTCTGAGGAGGAACTTACTGTGTTTCCACATTTATGCTGGGTAGTAATATTATATTACACATAAATAGTAGTTTATCTACTGTATATAGAGATCAAGCACAATTTAAGGAGATATGTCTGTTTGTCAAGTTGTCAAGGAGTGAACCATAATCGTTTAATGGGTTATGTCAACTTGAAGGTATTTGAGGTCAACTAGCCTGTAATGTGACGCTCAGAGTGTGAGGGATTGACTTATGGGCTAGAAAATGATGGAAGAAATCCCTCCCTAGGTGTGAGTGCCCAACCAGTAGATTGGCAGATCAAAGTAAATAAAAAGAATGGAGAAAGAAGACTGTTATAGCGGCAGCTTCTGGAAAATCCCCAGCCTTCACCATCATCGCTCCTGTCTTCACACTGCTGATCTCCATCACAGATACACTCCACCCTTCAGGTCTTTGGATGTTGATCCAAGGTACACACTCACACTATCCCATAGTCGTGTATTATATTTTATCTCATGTCTATGGAGATACTGGACTCTGGAGTGCCCACAAGTGGCCATTTTTAACTCTCTCTTCAGACTTTTCACCTCTCTGAATAAATTTATTTTCATATATACACAAACATCAATTAATCTTGTTTCTTCAAGAACTCTAATCCACACAGGAATATTTAATTTATATAAAAACAAATTCAAGCCTACACATTGTAATCTCATCTTTCCACCTTTTTTTTACACAAATTGTAATGCACACACTGTATTCTTCTGCACCTCATACTTTCCATTGAATAAAATATTTTGAGGTCTTTCAGCTTCATACATAATTCACTTCTTGCTTTATCTTATGCATGCACGATATTCCATTATGTGGGTACAACATAAATTATTTGACTATTTTCTTGATAGCTGTGGTAAATAACCTTTTGTGTTAGCTCTTTGTACATGTGTAACTAATTCGGCTGAATAGTTATTTAAAGAAAAACCACTAAGTACGGGTTCAGTGCAATTGCATTTTGCCACAATGATTTTCATAAATGTTTTCTTAATTATAACTTTTATAGTATTTTTAAAAATTATATATTCACCCTGAAGCCCACATTTTTGCTATTCTTAAATATAATACAGTCAAGAAATTCATCTACAATGTCTGGCATTCATCTAAACATTTGAGATCCTCTTTTAATAACTCCTTTATACTTATCTGTCAACAAATATTCATCAGGCACACCTGTTGGATCTGTCTTCAACCATGTAAATTATCTGACCACTTGCACCTCCACTCCAGTCCAAGTTACCATCAACTCTAACTTGAATAAGTACTAGTAACTCATAACTGGCCCTGTTTGTGAACCTCAATTTCTTTTAATTTTTGTCCTTAAAGTGTTGTATAGTGATTTTAGAAATCTAAGCTGAGTCCAGTGGTACAGCAGTATACTTTCAGCACATTGGTCAGTTTAGGCAGGAGGATGACAAGTTCAATTCCAGCCTAGGGAAATTAATGATTTTTAAATACCCTGTCTCAAAATCGAAAATAAAAATAAACTGTACATGTAGCATTATGTAGAACTCCAGGGCTCAGTCTCCAGGACCATGCACACAAATATATGAGTATTCTTATAAACCCTTGTTAAAAAAAAACATACACTTGCTTTCAGTAGCAATCAAGAACTGTAGCTGAAGTCTCTGAAATAGGCTATTATATTATCTGGATATTTATAAGTAACAAAATTGTTTGTTGTCCTTCCCTTGAATAATTCAATTATTATCTTGAGTTATTTTTGCATCTTCATATTTTTTCTGCTACTTTGGGAAAATGTCTCTTCTGGAAGTCAAAACACATGACCTAAAAGTTGGCATCCAGTTTTTTTTTTTAATTTCCAATTACAGTCTCCAAAAATTTTAGTTTAGATTATAATTATTGCCTTGGCTATGGTGAGAACTTTTAATGATTTAAATATCCAGCGACCCCAGATGTTCACATACGGAGGATAGTAACCTCACACTTGAATGAGCTCTTAGGAAGTGGGCTGCAGTTGTAGCAAGGAGGTCACATGAGATGTGCCTTAAAAGGAAGTGTTCTTGTCCTGAGTCCTACATTCCTTCTCTTGCTCTTTTGTTGTATCTCTCTGCTTTTAAAGTACCACGAGGTGAAAAGCTTTCCTCTGTCACGGCTCTTCTCCATGATGTTCCAGCCTTGTGATCAGCTGACCATAAGCTGAAATCTTTGAAATAATGCTTTAAAAGAAGCCTTCTCTCTTTCAAATTGTGTAACTCAGGTATGCAAATTAGCAACATAGAGGGGCTATAGAGAAATTTAACATAATTCAGTGAAAAGAATGATTGCAGCCCAGACTCAGATGTCCACTAGCAAAGGAAAAGAAGTTAGTTAGGCTGGCATTCCTCATCTGCCCATCAGAACCTATAATGTATGAACAAATGACAATTTTTCCACAATCTTACCATATTTTAATTAAGAATTTTTCATATCTTAATATGAATCACTCGGGAAACTTTGCATTTTAATGTGTTATTATCTCAGAAGAGCAAAAGTCATAAAGAGACTTGGAAAACCAGGAGTAGAAGAAGAAAGAGCCTTGAGGCCAGAGAAGTTCCATTTTATTTTTAAAAGCTTCACTGACCACATGAATTAATAAACACTAACGTGTGGAATATGCACTGTCTCCTTTCCACGAGTATGTCTAGGAGATTTAGACATTTTTGCAGTGTGATTTTGGATTAATTGTGCCTAGAGATAGAAGGAAGAAGGAAATTGATCATTTCAAAGTATTGCGGATTTACTGCCTTAAGTGTCATTTAAATAACGTGTTATAAGATATTTAGCAAATAAAAAATTATAAAGAATGACTACATAATCTTTACGCACTAGATAAGAAAAGTAAATACCAAAATAAGAGTTAAAAGCCTCTGAATTCTCCCACAAGCTCACGTTTCATCCAGTTTCTTCTCATTGTGCTGCTTCTGACACTAGCACTAGTATTAGTCTGTACTGGTTATTGTTATATGTTATTCAGGACAAAGAGATAAGGATTTACCAATACAAACAGGTGTCTCAGTTTATTACATCAAAATGTACTTAACTTCCCTAATTATAATTATGTTTTCAAATTAGCTTTTACTCCTTACCATTAAAAACATTAAAGAAATATATAGTAACTAATTTTAGATTTTAAGATAATTTCATCTAATAATCACTGTGTGGCTTAGGTCCAAGCTTAAGTGAAATTAGGAGAGATTTAATGGTTTATTGAACTTGGATATAAAAATCTTTTCCACTTACTCGGTAAGATGCAGTAAATTAGAGCAGACGATGCTAGATGATGGTAACTAATGTTTTTCTGCCCTGAGGATAAGTATATTTTCTTCTTCCATCCTTTCTCATAAGATATCATCATTCAGCATGTAAGGATTTTGTTCTCATTTACTTTGTTTTTTCTCTTCATAAAATCCAGAATTTAGTTGACTATTAGACAAAGTATTTTGCATAAATGTTTTTGATTATTGATTTCTGCATTACTATACAGAACCTTAAATGTTGCTTGGAACACTGTATTTGAGACTGAAAAATAGTCAACTAAAACTGGTTACTGCTTCACATTGTCATTATTTTTCTCATGTGGATGAAAAAAAGTCATCTATATAGTGAACAAGTCATGTAAAAAACAGTAAATTTTTCCCCCATTTTATTGATATGTGTAAGTGCAAAATTTAAGGTTTACAATGAAGTTTAGCATTTTATGCACCTACATATCTTGTCAAGGTGACAAGGACTTTCCCACTCTCCCTTTTGTCTCTCCCCCTCCTCACCCCACCTTCCCTCCCTCCCTCCATAAGCCCTACTGGGAGAACCCTCCTGCACTGCTGGTGGGAATGTAAATTCCTACAACCAGTTTTGGAAAGCAGTATGGAGAGCTCTCAAAAGACTAGAAATAAATATCCCCTTCCATCCAGCGATACCCCTGGTGGGAATATTTCCAAAAGAGGCCAAAACAACACACAACAGAGATATTTGTACACCCATGTTCGTAGCAGCACAACTAACAATAGCTAAAATATGGAAGTCACGAAAATACCTGTCAACAGACCAGTGGATACACAAACTGTGGTATTTGTACACAATGGAATACTGTGCATCTATAAAGTGCAACAGCGTGGAGGCTTTTGCAGGCAAATGGAAGAAACTTGAGAACATCATGCTTAGTGAAGTGAGTCAGAAGCAGAAGGTGAAACATCAAATGGTCTCTGATATGAGAGTCCCTGATCACAACTCTTATGGAACTTAAAAAGAGTAAACTTTTTTAAAGATATAAGGATACTTCTAATTTTTTAAATTTTTGTTTATTTTTATTTATTTTTCTTTTTTTCCTACTAAATGCTTCATCTTATGTATGGTCTAGACATGTTAGTTAGAATTTTCACATAATAGCATCTCAATTATTTTCTTTGATACAGGGTCTCATCCCATATTCCCGGCTGACTCACTATGTAGTAAGGGCTGGCCTCAAACACACCCCAGCCCTCCCACTACAGCCTCCTGAGTGCTGAGATTACAGGCCTGCACCACCACATCTGAATTATGTGGTGCTGGGGCATCAAAACCAGGGCCTTGTGCCTACTAGAGAAGCACTCTAACTGCTGAGCTAGGCTTCCATCCCTCAATTATTTTTTTCTTTTTTTTTTCTGTCCATGAAATGGTGTCTATTCTATTATGTTTTGAATCATTTTTATTAACACACAATTTCTGATTAATGGCTGTTCTCTTAAATAATTTTTTTCTCTTTAAATATGTCAAAGATGCATTTGTAGTCTGTTATATAAGTAGTGTAGAAGCCATTATCTTATCTTAAGAAAAAAGTTAAGCACTAACCAAACTCAACAACTATTTCCACTTAGATACATCAGAGTAATTACATCAAACAGAAACTTCTCCCCCCACCAAGGAAATGGAGACATAGGAAGTTGATTCATATCCATAGATAGAGTTAAGTGTATAATTAAAATATCACAAGTCATTGTTAGTATAAGTAAATTAGAGCTAAAAATCTGAGAGTTAGGATTTTCCAGTCAGCCCCAGTATTCAGTAACATCCCTCCCATTTTTGTGAGTTTTATTTCAAGGAGCTTCATTTATTAGAGCAAATATCAGAGAAAACCATGTTCTTGTGCTTCCAGCAGGAAAATGGGGAAAGAAACGATTTTGGAACACCTCAGAGCACTCCGTACTTCTGAAGAACACCTGTATTTCAGAGAAACTATCTTACCAAAATCCAGCATGCTGGGTTTTAGCAGACTTTAACACAAACTGGGAAAGGAAGACACCTGATTCTAGCCAGCTCTATCTTTGTGCACGTTGAACAGAAAGCATCGAACTCCAGCTCCCTCCAGCTATCCTGTCAAACCTAAGCGGGAGAAAAAAAAATCAAAATGCACTGGTGAATTTTGCAGTTCAGAGCAGCCATCTTACCGAAGATATAAGAACTAAAAATAGCACAAGAAAGCTCTGTCTCCTACTCCACTAGTCTGCAACAGTATTAAAGGCCCTGCAACGTTAGCTCCTTTACCAAGTACATCATATCTAGTTTCAGTAAAAAGTAAAAAGCATATTCAGAAGTAGAGAGAAAATTTGAATGAGAAGAACAAACAATGAAAGATGTTGTAATTTTCACCCCAGAATCTTTAAATTAACGAACAGTATATCCATATAATAAAAAATCATGAAAAACTACATGCAAAAGTTTATGGCTAATGTAAGAAGAGACACGGCAATTTTAAGAAAAAAATATGTAATACAAGGGACCAAAACCACTGGATTAGAAATGGTGAATTCTTTTGTTGTTTAGATAGATGAATAGACACAATTGAGTAAACAAGCCCTTTCAGAAATTACTTAAAAAGCATGAAAAAAGATGGCAAATGATTTGGCAGGGGGATGACAATGTATCACATTATTAACTATAATTCCAGAAGGTCAATAAAGGTAAAATAGAGTAGGACAGACATTGAAGCAATATTGACTGAGAATTTTTCTAACCTAGTGTCAGAAATAAAGACACAATTCTGAAAAGAATAGAATATTGAACATGATAAATGCTAAAAAAGCAAGTATATGCAAATCAAATAAAAATTAAAAGTAAAAATGCCTTGAAGTGAGGCAGGAGAAATACATCTTTTTTGTATAGAAACAGATACAAATTGCATCCAACATCTTTTCAAAGAATAATGTAAGCAAGAATAGAGGACAGTGAAATATTTGCAGTGTTGAGAGAAAAATATCAACAGTTACACTGTAAAATTATGTTTCAAAAGTATGCAAGAGATAAAATTTTTCAGACAAAAAATGGTTGTTTTGCAGCAAATAGATTTCCTTTGCATGGCAGATTTTACGTTTTTCAGAAAAAAATGATGTAGCTTGGAATGGAATCATGTAAGAAAAAGGAACAGTAGAAATTATCAAATAATGAAAAACCCTCTTTAATTGGATGTAATTGATCTTACAGATAATACTTTATTCAAAACAGTAATAGCAAAAATATATTTGGTCATACACATAAAATGTGTGTGTTTGCAAGTATGTGCATGACTGGTAGCTATTATATAAGGAATGAAATAGAGCTTCTGTATACCTGTAGGGGGATTTGGAAATAGACAAGCCAGTGGCAGTGGAATAGCACAGTGGTCGGAATGCTTGCCTAGCAAGTATGAGATCCTGAGTTTTGTTCCCCAGCACCATGTAAACTGGATGTGACGCTACATGCTTGTAATCCCAGTACTTGGCAGGATTAGGCAGACACATTAGTTAATAATGTGTGATCAAGGTCAACCTGCTCTCTAAAGTGAGTTCAAGACCATCCTGGACTGTAGATTAAGATTGTGCGTCTAATAAGCAAACAAACAAACAAACAAGATAGCATTCATTTATAACAAAAAACAAAATAAATGAGCTAGTAATAAATGTCTATAGAAATTCTCAGATAATCACAAAAAGTTTAAAATACACACAGTTGATACCCTCATACTTGCTACTTAGAGGTCATGTGACTACATTTATTTGTTCACTGAAATTACATATAATTTTTCCAGTTTTATTAATATGTATATATGTGGTATATAATGTTCACATGGAACTTGAGAATTATGTGCACATATATGTCACTTCAGAGTTACAAACCCTTCCCCTTTCCTTTTTGTGACATTCCCATATCCTCTTTCTCCCCCTTGCTTTCAGTATCCCCCACATTTAGTTCTGTGAAGTGGCTGTATTTTGGTTTCCTCATATTAGAGAAACCATTCTGTAGTTAACCTTCTGTGTCTGACTCATTTCCCTGAGCATGATGGTCTCAAGTTACGTCTACTTACCTACAAAAGCCTCAAGACTACCTGTCTTTATAGAAGAGTAGTATTCTGCTGTGTACGCTTATCACAGCTTACATCACCATCTCTGTGTACAAGCAGGCAAGGTGCTTTTATAGGAAGAGACATTGGGATACAATAAAATGAGGGTCGCTTGAAGTTTGGTTGTTGTTTTCCTTTTGCTTTTGTAGTTACTTTGAGAAACATCTTGCTTTTGTTTGTTTGTTTGCTTGCTTCCTTTCTCCGTGGATTTCCCATGACAAGTACTCATCCCTGGTCTTCAAATACATTTACATAGTCTGTCATTGGACCGAAGAGGTATCTAAGGAAAAGAGAAATTAATCTTTGCTCATCTAAGGCCCACATTTACATATGCTACCACCCGAGTGAGAGGGCAGGGTCTTCTCATCTTTTGACATTTCTAGAGAACTCACTTATCTTTTACAGAAGAAAAGTCTAACTTTCAAAATTCAAACCTTCATCCTGCCGGGCACAGCTCACCTATTGCTGTGTTCAACTTTCATTCTTTTGTTGGATCGCACCGACTGTCTGGCCGGCATGCGGGTGTCATCAACGTCACAGAGGGAAGCCCGAGCCTTGAGCATGAAAAGAGTCACTAAAAGAGACGGAGTTTTGTTACCAAAAACGGCCAAATCCGAGACACTTGGCAACTACACCTGTCAGAGCTCTTTGTGCTTTTAGGCAATTATGTGTACGAGCCCTCTTTCATAACCTCAGCAGCTTCACTGGATTTATTTGACTGGCACGCACAGGTGAGTCCTTGATGTTTCCCATTTCCCACCCTGGTCTTCGAATTCATTTTCTTTTTTAAAAAGTCAATTCTAAATGGCCACATGTGGCTTTGTCCCATAGTACTAAGGTTGCTTTCCCTAATGAAGGTCGATTACACATTGGTGAGGATGCAGCAGACAGCTGAGGTCAGTGTCACAACCCGCTTCCGGACAAATAGAGCAACATCAGAGATTTTTTAAAAATAATTTTTAAAAGGCTCCTTATGTAGAGTTCTTTACCAAGCCTATTTGCACACACACACAAACACTCATATGTGTGTGTATATCTGTGTGTGTACTTCCACTAAGAAACAACATACTGACCAAGTTAAAGGAAGGACGAAGTTGACCTTTGTCAAAAAATACAGGAAACATACTTAGAATCCCCTATTCTGTACACCAGTGTGAATTACCTCTTGAGAGCAGCACAGCTTTTACTTATTTTATTGTCATGTTCACATTTACAAGTTGCTTATTTATTTTTCTAAACTATTTTATCACTATGAACTTGCAATACATAATAATTGTATTCAGTGTGAGGAATCGGTGTGTATGAATGACGCACTTCATGTTTGACTCCCTCCCCCTTCCCGCTCTCCCTCTCTGCGAACTCTGCCTCCTTGTTCCCTGCCATCACCCTTATTTGGTACCTTTATTTCTCTGAACTTTGGGCTTCTCATGTTAGAGGAACCATGTGATATTCTGCCTTCTGCAGCTTGTTCATTTCTGCAAGCATAATGATCTCAATGTGCGGCCAACTTCCTACAAATCGCTCAAATGTATGTCTGTGGCAAAGTAGGATTCCATGTATAGGTATGTACTACATAGTCTTTATTCATCCATCATCCATGTGTTGATGGAAACACCAGCTGCTTCCAGGATTTACCTACGATGAGTTGTACTGCCTTAAAGATGGGTGTATTTGTGTTACAGTTATGCAACATATTTAGCTCTTTCTGAAAGCTATCCAGAAGAGACATAGCTAGATCACATGGAATACTTATCGTTAGATTTTGGGGGGGAGAGGAGGGTAAAATTTACCTACTGATTTTCATGACAGTTGTACCAGCTTGTAGTTTCACTACCATTTTAGAAGGGCAGCTGACTTTTCCAGTTCTTTGTAAATTCCTGGCATTATCCTTCTCTCTGGGGCACAGTTGTCCTTTTTTTCTCTCTCTCTCTCTTTACATCTGTTCTCTCCTCACTGTCTATAGTCTACTTTGCTCTACTGAAGTTTCTCGACTTGATTTAATTTTGTTGATTCTTGGTGTTATCTTTTGTATAATAGGTGTACTGCTTAGAAAATCCTTGCATATAACTATGTCTCCAAGGATATTGCCTATTTGATATCCCAGAAGATTCAAGGTTTTTGATTTTATTCTTAAGCCTCCAATTCATTTTTGGTTTGATTTTATTATAGGTTGAAATTGATGGCCTAGTGTCGTTGTCCTGCATCTGAATGACCATTTGTTAAAGAGGATTTTTTTTTCATTGTACATTTATGGACTCTGTGGAAAAAAAACCCTACAACATAGTAATATCTTGAGAAATTTTAGGTATACTCTCTGAATTACAAACTGGATACATTACCCAGAGATTAATGTCTACTTTGCCAACTAAACATACAATCCTATAACAAAATGAGGCTATCTCTCAAGGTTCTCACGAGGTAATAATAATAATAATAATAATAATAATAATAATAATAAGCAATTTAGCAATAAATTAGTTATTTTAATAACATTTTAGACAGCTATTTTGACCTACTGCCTTTTACCAAGATAATTAGATTTTAAAGCATAAGTACATTATACATAACAGTATTTTATTTAGCCTAAGTTATAAAACAAAAATTTGAACAAATACCCGAGTAAACACTAACTTAAGTCAAAAATTTTTCACTCACAAGATATATAATTCAGACCTGTAGGTAATTAAAATAAAACAAACTATCAAATCATTACAAAATGATACCAAACATAGAATATCAGTAGTTCCATAAATCATATTAAAACTTAAATTTTTGTTTAAAGCTATAAATATCATCGATAGAAGCAAGTAAAATATAACTATAAAAAGAAAAAAAAACCACACAGTAGAAACTCAAATATTGTTTCTAAATCATGCAAAACTTTCATGGAGGCATAATAATTTTTCTTTTTTCCCCCATTTTATTGATATGTATAAGTGCAAAATTTAAGGTTTACAATGAAGTTGAGCATTTTGTGCACCAACGTATCTTGTCAATGGAATACTATGCATCTATAAAGTCCAACAGCGTGGAGGCTTTTACAGGCAAATGGAAGAAACTTGAGAACATCGTGCTTAGTGAAGTGAGTCAGAAGCAGAAGGTGAGACATCGAATGGCCTCTCTGATATGAGAGACCCAGATCACAACTATCTCATGGAACTTCAAACAAAAATAATAATTTTTTCTTTAGAAATTAAACAGGCATTATTTTATCTATCTAGTTAAAAACTAGATGTGTACAGCCATTGTCTATAACAGAGATGAGCAATCCTTTGTGTACCACCTAAAGATCTTTAGCATTCTGCCACATAGGCAGATCCATTTGCAGACCAGGTAGGCCACAGCTATTAGATCCTTTGGACATAGATTTTTGCTTACATTCTCCCTCTGGGCTTATTAGGCTAGGTTGTGACTTCTGTAGGGTAGAGTTTGAGGAAAATCTTCTAAAGAAAATATATTTAACTTTTGAAGTTCTAAACTCCCTCACACCACTTACAATACTAATGAGGGAGTTAAAATGGAATTATATCAGATGATAAACTAAAACAAAATCTAAAAGATGAAGAGAAATATAAAAATAAAACATAAGATCAGCAAATATAGCAACTAAAGATTCAAATCAATTCTTAATGCATATCTGTCTTAGTTCCTTTTTCTTCCCTGTCATAGTAGTTCCAACATGGCTAAAAAATTCAAGCCCAATGTCTCCCCCAAAACTGAAGGCAAAGTGTTAGCTATGGGTTTCTGTGGAAAACAAAGTTAAATACTTCCCACATGGAATAGCACAGTGTAACTATTACCATTTCAAAAAAGAGGGATGAGACGATAGAAAGCAATCAGACAGTACAGCATGAAAGCCACCAGGGCAAACACCAAACCCCGTAATTCCATAAAATCCTATGCTGTATTGAACCCTGTACCTCTGTCAAGTAACTGGAACAAACTTCAGTGGAATGTGAGCTTTAAAGGCTTTGGGTGTCTTCACCCTTGCCGCATTGCCTCTGGCTGTAAACTCCCTGGCCTTTCTCTCCGGCTGTCTGTACTCATAGCCTACCATATTTCTCTGCAGATGATCCAGGCTACTGGAATCTCCGTATTTCTGGGGTCTCCAGTGTACACTTTTGGCTACCATTTCATAACTCCATCTTCTTCAAGAGCACTTGCCAGGTCTTCAAGGCCTTCTTCTGCTAGGCACTATCTGGCTTCGCAATCATTTCATTGGAATCTTGATGAAAATTTTACTAGCCACATAAGTTTGCATTCTGCATGTCTGAAAGTACTAGCATCACATGAAATGATGACAAGGTTTGTTGTCAGCATGAGCTGCATTTGGGACTGCTTAAATAATGGCTACAGTGACCTCTGAAAGCAGGAAGTCTCTAGAATTTTTTCATGGGCAAGAATCTCTCAGTCTTTTTTTCTCAAAAAAAAAAAAAAAAACCTCCACCCTTGAATGTATTTGAAAAAAAAATGCATTTCTACATCTCTGAGCTTGTAATAGTTTTGGCCTTGAAACTTTCCTGACCCACTCCAGTTGTTTTGCCTGATGCCTCGGTGAAAAGTTATTGGCTTATTTTTCAACAGTATCAACCTCCTTAGCAAGAGCACTTTTCTCAACAGCTCTCTCCTTGAGGGTAGTTCCAGATTAAAACTATAGTAGAACCAAAGAGAAATTAGAGAAATTAAACTGAGTCAAATTAATTTTTGTGTAACAAAGGACACTATCATGAAAGTTAAAATATTATCCACAAAATGGGAAAACGTACTTCCGCATCAAATATGCGTTAACCAACTTATACATTGAATCTATAAGAATTTTAAAGAATAAGTTATGAAAAGTTCACCCAATTGCAATAGTTTCTGAATAAACATAGCAAAGAAGATACACCAACAAGCACATAGAAATATGTTTCAAGGTAATTATTTATTAGGCAACTGAAGATCAAATTTACAATGTAATATTCTTTGTATGTCATCTACTCCAACTGAGAGTAACATAAAACATAGAAAAAATTGGTTAACATGCAAAGAAATTAAGTTCTTAGATACTTCCTTGCCATTTTTATGTCTTCTTTTAAGAAATACTCATTCAAATCTGTTTCTATTTTTAATTGGGTTAATTTCTACTTGGCTACTGAAGTTTGGAAATTTCTTCTATATTTTGCACACCCTTTTCAGATACAGAGTTTTCCAATATGTTTGGTCAATCTGTAAGCTGTCTATTCACTCTATTATCTGCCACACATACGTGTTATAATTTGGTATATTCTAATTATTTTTCTCTTCTAGTGCTCTTGAGGTCATCCTGATATAGACAGGGTGCCATTTCAAAATCTAAATTCATATTTTTCAGGGATTGCTCAAGATAAAAAAAAATATGTCTGCTCCTTGGCTCCCTCCCCCAGCCTTTAGTACTGAGTATCTGAATGTTCAATGTAAAGAACTGAACACCTACAAACAACTCTGCCTTTTCCCAAAAAGCAGAATATGAAAGTAAGGACCTTAAGGAAAGGGGCAATGAAGAAATGAGATATGTCCTAGGTGCAAAGATATGCAAATGTTTGTGATCAGAGACTCATCTGGTGGTACAACACCCCATCTCCAGCCATCCAAACACATAATCCCCCATTTAACAGATTATTTTGTAAAGTGGAATCAGCAGCCTTCTGTGATTTCCACTCCCCTCTGGACCCTCTTGTAAGAGGCCCCTGAACTCTGGGACAATTTGGAAAGATGTGTGATTTTAGTAGTAATTCTTGCCATCATCCTGAAAGCTAGATTTGAATTTTTTCTATTTACCATAAAAAATGAACTCTTTTGATTTGACCAAGCAATGAGTTAAAAGATCTTAGACGTAACAAGCCACCAAAATTCTTATTTTATCAAGAATTCTTATGAATTTTCTCAGTTAGACTGACATTTAAATCCTTAGTTTTACCTCATTTTATTAATACATATATGTGATGCATAGTGTTTATAATGTATTTTGTGCACACACACATATATACATATATATGTGTATATATGTAGATATATATACATGTATATATATACATGTATATATATATATATATATATATATATATATATATGTATATATATTATCTTACATCAACTTTTTAATCCCTTCCATACCCCTTTAATTCCCCCTAACTCATTATCACACTTATTTGGTTCTATAGAATGCCTGTATACTGGGTTTAAATTAGAGACACCATGTAATATTTAACATATTTAATCTTCTGCATCTGAATCACTTCACCACACAAATCACCACTCTTTACCTCAGCTTCCCACCCCTAAAATGGGCTGCAGTGGACAAATCTTGATGCCTCTTCCTGAGTTCAGCAGAGACATTTATTTGGATGATTTGCCGAAAGTTCTTTTTCTTTTCCTTCCTTCCTTCTTTCCTTCCTTCCTTCCTTCCTTCCTTCCTTCCTTCCTTTCTTTCTTTCTTTTTTTGTACTTTAGTATATCTTTGTTGAGATTCTTAACCTGGCTTCACCAACCAGTCTCCATGAGAAAAGAGTTATATCAATGAAATTCGTAAGGCTAGAAAATGTGAAAAAGAAAAAGAGAGAAGTTAAATTTCAAATCCATTAGCTGAGTACTGAAAGGTAAATATTTGTACATTTAGAAGGCATTCAGATCATCATTACATTAATCAGTTTTCTTAGGATAAAGACCCATCAAAGACCCAATAAGTTAATTGCTACATTAAATGAAATTCAGTCTGTATCAGAGTAAATTACACAAAAGCTAAATATAATGGTCTATTTAGGTATTTCAGATTTTGTCAAACTTTCATAAATTATTTACTCACATTTCACTAATTACTAACATTTTTCCAGATTTGGATTATCATTTTATTTACCTATCCATCCATAATTCATGCATATATGTATCTTTTAAAGATTTTATACCTATTCCCTGTGTTGAATGTAATTATCATGATTTGTAACCTAATATACTATTAAAATAATAATTATAGAGTGAAGTGTCTCAGATTTTATGGGAACGATGGTACTGTTTTAACACGATACCAGTCAAATGATTCAAATAGCAATCTGGTTTTTTGTTGTTGTTTTTACACTTTCTCTTTAAATATTTCCTTTTTTCCAGGTTTTTTCATGCTACTTGTCTCTCTCCGAAATTCCTTTAAGTATTTTCTGCAATGCTGGGTTAGTGGTCACACATTGCTTTAGGGATTCTAGGTCATGAGACTTTTTATTTCTACTTCAATTTTCAGGGAAAATATTACTGGATACAACAACCTGGGTTGACGCTTTCTGTCTTTTAAAGCTTGAAAGATTTTGCTCCAAGTTCTTCTGTCCTTTAAAGTTTGCATTGAAAAATCTGTGGTAATTCAAATGGGTTGCCTTGGTAGAATAATACTTGTTTTTCTCTTGCTTTTAAAAAAAAATTCTCTATTTTTGTTGTATTTTTGAGACTTTGATTGTGATATTCTGTCTTGAATCTCATTACTGGTTAAGATTATTTGGTGTTCTGTACAATTCTTTTATTTGAAAATTAATTTTTTTCTAGAGTTAGGAAATTTTCTTGTATGATTTCAGTGAATTAATTCTTTATCCATTTGGCTCTGAAGACAGTTTTTTTTTTTCCTTGAAAAAGTATCTGTTGAAATATAGGGATTCTACTCATTTATATAAAGACAGATAACTTTGCGGCCTTTTAGGTAAAATGGATGCAACTTGAGACCTTCAAGCTCAGTGAAGTAAGTCAAAAGCAGAAACCCTTGCCAGAGCAATCAGGCAAGAGTAGGAAATAATGGGAGTGTATATCAGAAAGCAGGAAGTGAAGGTATCTTTGTTCGCAGATGATACGATTAGCTACATAGGATGCCATAAAAATTCCACCACTGAACTCTTAGAAATAATAAACAAATTCAGTCAAATTGCAGGATATGAACTTAATACTAAAAAATCAATAACACCAACAATGAACTCACTGAAAAACAGTTTAGAAGAATAATCCCACTCTCAATAGCCCATCAAAACACTAAATACCTAAGAGTAAACCTAACCAAGAACGTGAAGGCAATCTACAAAGAAGAATATATTATATTTAATAAAGAAGCTAAAGAAGACATCAGCAAATGGAAAGACAGCTCCTGTTCTTGGATAGGCAGAATTACTATACTGCCCATACTGATATTCAAATTCAATGCAATTTCTATCAAAATACAAGCAACTTTTGTTTTACAGAAGTTGAAGAAACAATTCATATGGAACCAAAGAAGATCTAGAATAGCCAAAGAAATCCTGAGTAACAAATCAGACAGAAGGCTTTATGATTCCAGACATCAAGTAGTATTACAATGCAACAGGTAAAAAAAGTTATATGGCACTACCACAACAACAGAGAGGTAGACCAGTGGAACAGAACTGAGAATGCAGAGAGAAATTCAAGTACCCTCAGCTGCCAGATATTTGATAAAGGAGCCAAAGTTATATACTAGAAAAAAGACTGTTTCTTTAACAAATGGCGCTGGGATTGTTGGATATCTATATGCTGAAGAATAAATCCAGTAACACACCTGTCACAATGCTTCAAAACTAAATCAAAGTGTATCAGAGACCTAGACATTGAAACTGAAACACTGAACCTTCTGGAAGACAAATGAAGCAAAATCTAAAAGATATAGATGCAGGCAAGGGCTTTCTTAATTAGACAATACAAAAGAATCCCCAGAATCAACAAATGAGATTATTGCAAAGTACCAGCAGAATAAAAAGAGAACTGACAACATGGGAAAAATATTCACCATCTGCACCTCAGATAAGAGGCCAATAACTAAAATATACAAGGAATTGAAGAAAAAATAAAACAAACCTCTGAAATTCACAAATCCAATTAAAACTGAGTAACAGAAATGAATAGGTAGTTTTCAGATGAAAACGTCCAAATGGCCAGTAAATACATGAAAAGATGCTCAACATCCTTAGCCATTAGAGAAATACAAATGAAAGCATCACTAAGATACCAGGTAACTCCAGAGAGAATGCTATATATCAACAACTTGAATGGCGATCAGTGCTGGGCAGTTTGTGGGAAAAAATATATATATAAACCCTTTTATACTGCTGGTGGGAATGTAAACTGGTACAACCACTATGAAGAACAATATGAAAATTCTTTATAGGGCTGAAAATAAATGCTCCCTTTGATCCAGTGATACCTTTTCTGGGTATCTTTCTAAAAGAGTTAAAAGCAGTTCACAACAAAAATGCATGTATACCCACGTTTATAGAAATAACTAACAACAGCTAAATTGTGAAAGAATCTAAAATATTTATCAACAGACCAATGCATACAAAAATTGTGGTATATGTGCACAGTAGAGTACTAATCTTCAAAAAAATCAATACATTTGACAATTTGTAGATAAAGGGAATCATCTTGAGATCATCATGCTTAGTGAAGTGGGTCAAACTGAGAAGATTATATAATACATAATTTCTCTAATATGAGAAACCCAGAACACAGACATTTTAGAGAACTGCATTCTAATCTTGGAATTTATTTTGTTTTACTGTTTATGTTTATAGTCTGATACTTTAAGACTTTGGTTCAAGTCTCTTACTCTTCACTTCTGAAGGAGTATAGATTAAAATTTCTGACTTAAGGGAATGTACAAATTTAACCTAATAGTTTGACTTTAGTCATGACTAGTTAATCTGCCTCAAATACATTACATCTGTATCAAGTAGAAGTCCAGTGTGGGGAAAAGAGCTTTGCCCTGAGACAGCTAAAAGGTATTATTCTACATCAAATCCTGTAGAATTGCAAGTTATTTCCAACAATTAGAAATAACAATTGTTATGGATTGCATCTAAAATGTCTCCAAAATACCTCTTGTTTTTGGATGTTGTGGATTACTTAATGATGCAGTGTGCTATTAAGGGGGTGGGGGCTAGTCACATGGAGAGAGTTATAGGCATGTGATGAATTAGGAACATGTAGTAATGAGTTTATGCCACATTACTGAGCATGTGATCTGAAAGAAATAGATCACTGGTGCTTAACTCAGAGGAGACACTCTACTGGGGATTGACTCAGAGGTGACAGAATATGGAGACAGGACCTGGAGGGGTATATACTAGCTCTGCCTTTCCTCCCTGACTTGCCTTTCTTTGAGCTATGCTGTGAAGAGCTTCCTTTGTGTGCTTCTGCCATTGCCAGCTGTCTGTGAATGAACTAAGATCTTCTGAAACTGTGAGCTGTAGTGTTGTTTCCTTTATATTGTGTATGTTGAGTATTGAGCCCTAGCAATGAAGGAGGAACTGAGACAATAATGTAGAATGGAGTCCTAACCTATGCTTCATGGATTTATGAGTAATCAGTGAATATATTGAGGTGGATACAACATTATTATGTAAAAATGAACATTTTCCAAATAATGAATCAGAGACTACACCACATTTCAGAGGGCCTAACATGACACAAAACAAAACAATTTGATAGAGTTCAAATTAGAATAGAGTCAACATTCAAACCCAAAACATATTCTCTAGGAGAAATCTGAAGCATTATCAAAAGAATTTTAGCATGAGCAGGTTATGGAGAATGAGCAGTGAATAAAAAGAATTATAATTTAAGGTACATTATTTATAAACCACATGTTATTCATAGTTTTCTTCTAATTGATCCAGGAGTATGAAATGAAACGTGTGTGAACTAGGAATATGAAATGAAACATGCTTGATGACCATTTTATTTTCTCCAGTGTTCTTCTATTTGTTACTATGTTACCGTTCTGCTGTGATGGTTGGATTTTGAGAGTAATTTTCAGCTTTGTTGGTAAGATCATCTTGGTAATATAACCAGAAAAACTGAGGCTATAAAACCGCTTCCCTCCACTCACTCACTGTGGTATCATGCCCTTCTTGTCAACTGATCATAGGCAAGACTCCAGTGCCAGCACCTTATTCCGCTCAAGGCCCACCACAAGACACGCAAATGTTTGTCAAGTTAAGGTAGAGAAACATTTTGTAACCTGCCCAGAAAAATTCCAACTCTGGACTCAGTTTCAGCGATATCTATCCACATGTCTCAGGGTATTCTATGTTCCCCCAGAGCTCATTGGATGTCGATGCATTTGGACTCATCTCACGCATACAACTATAACAGAATGAAATGGGTTAATTCCTGCACAATAGACATGGTGGGGATGACTCAATACCCTGTTTATAATACTCAAAAGGCCCCAGTGTGAGGTTTCTGGGGACATGATGGGGCATCAATACACCTTCACTCTAAACCCACAGTGTTCTTGTGATTTGTTTAAACAGTGTGAGCCTGGTCACACTGTAATTTTTCTTTCATACATTGTGCTACTATTTATATCATCTAATTCTTTATTTATCACACAGAGAACCTGAAAATTTACTCCTTGAAACTGCATCTCATTGTCACATCTCCTTGGTAACTCTACTGCTACAGAAGTAATGCCCATTTGGGGAGATCTTTCAGCCCCATCTGTTGTGCACTCTTCTTTCTCCATTCTGCATGCACTGTAAACAGGGGCAACCCTTTATGCTGCTTTTTACATTCTCTGTTTTTGCTCATACTCTCCCCTACTCACCACCTTTTGTCCTATGTCTTACTGCCATGACAGAATAACATAGCTGTGGGACAGAGCATCCCTAGGGTCCACCAGGCATGGCACATATTTCACACACTGTGCAAGCTCATATTTTGGTCGTGTGTCCTTCAATTGCTCTTAAACTGCATAGCCTGCACTAAATCCCGGTGAGCAATATACCTGGGGGTAACTCATTTCTAGCTGTGCTAGAGGTGGAGATCAAAACTTCCTTGTAACTTTTGAGGAGGTAACAAGGAACACATATTGATTAATTGATAAATTTGCTTCTGAATTCTAATTTAGATTTATATTTCATCAAATTTACATATCCAAAACTTTTTGTGAGCAACTTTGGAATAGTTCTTAAATTGCAACTATAGAATTAAATTTCTCTATGTACTTTTTGCTGGCACTAAGATAATTTATAATTCAGATTCTTTTGGATGTCTATATTTAAGTCAGTCCTAATTTAAATGTATATACTTTTGAGTTAATAAACCATATAAAAAGTGTCAGAAATCTTTCAAACTCTAAGTGGCCACCAGTCTTGAGACAAGAAAACACAGGGAATACGACCAAGAAGAAAAGTTAAAGAAAGGCATGAATATGAAAAAGCTTTTAGTAAGTAAAAAAGTAAAAAGGAAGTAGAATATGGTAGATACAAAAATAATTTTGTGGTAATATTCTGCCTTAGCAGTAAAGCTGAAGAAAATTCATGCAGGATGATGACCATTTTGCTTGTTTTGCTCTCACTGCTTTTGTAACATTAAAGACACTCCTTTTAAACTTTTCTGTAACCTGCATGTGGCTAAAGGGTTATAATACTGACACTACACGCTGAAACCAGATAAGGCCTCAAGTACATGATAAGAATGAAAGACTCATCTACGATATAACATGATATAACTTCGTAGGTATATTGTGTTGAAAGGAGCAAGACAGATGTATCAGGTGTTTAGGAATTCATTCGGAGGGGATAACCCACCACTCCTAACTGATTTAGCTGCACAGGGTTGATTGGTGAAGCTCATAAGAGAGGCATTGTAAATGGAAGACAATTCTGTAATTGGTTAACTGCATTCTGTGATGTTTTATACTCTGGCATTGAACCTTCATCAATGAACATAATAGAAGAGAAGCGGGAAGTCAATCACCCAAAGGAAAGTGTCACTGATGCCTATCATTGTCAATGATGCTCACCCACATCGTTCAACGCTATAGCCCTTCTTCCAGACAAACTGAGGAAATCTTCAGTCTCTAGAGGTTCTGGAAACCCAAGCTACGGAATACCTCACACCAGAACCTACTGTTCATATCTTTCACTTCCACCAACAGAAAAAAAAATGTGAGAATAAAAACTTATACACCACACAACTCCCCACTCAGATGTATCTTCTGGCTTTAGGAAGTTTGATCTTAGACTCTCAAAAAAGAAGTGCCTCGTCTTTTTTCCCCCCACATTTTATTGATATGTATACGTGCAAAATTCAAGGTTTACAATGAAGTTGAGCATTTTGTGCACATACGTATCTTGTCAAGGTGACAAGGGCTTTCCCACTCTCCTTTTGTCCCTCCCCCTTACGCACCCCTCCCTCCTTCCTCCCCCAGCCTACTCCCCTCTTTCACTTTGTCTTTCGTCTTAAGTTCCATAGTCTTTTTATACAGTATGGCTTGGCCACAATACACATTACAAACCCAAAAACAAGACTCCCAAATGGAAATCTCAGCTATAACATCTACAATACCACCCACCAGCTAGTATCATAAAGGGGGAAATTATCTGAAGGTTCTTTATATATAGGCCTTTATGTCCCTATATTGAGTACCCCTAACATCAAAGAGAAACAATCTTCACACCCCATTTGGAGATGCTGTTAATCTCCTCCTCAAAGAATTTTTCCTTACATTTTGACTCCCCTCATTTCTCCAAAGTCAGTGTCACTTTCTGGACCTCCACATGATATAAGTTTTTATATATTTTTGTATGATAGTCACTATCCTTAGGGAAGTTGAGTGAGCCAATCAAACCATCAAGCAAATCTTGGCTAAGCTGTGTCAAAAATCCTCCACAAATATCTGGACTTCCTCCCACTTGCTCAAATGAGACTCTAAACATCCCTTAAATTCCAGTGTTATCTCAACCTGTTAGATATGCTTTATGGAAGATTCTTTCAAAGATCGGACCTACTTACTAACAACAAAAATTCCCAACTTCTCTAAAACACTGCACATCTGGTGACCTTTCAACAGGTTCTCAAAGAATATAGAGACAAGATTCTCTTATTCCAATATGTTAACAATAATTTGCATCCCCAGATACACATAGGTGACCAGGTTGTATTTCAGAGATGAAAGAGATGTTTGGTCCCAGGAAGAGCTTACCTCCAAATGTAAAGGTCTTTCCACTACCCTATGACCCGCACTCTCAACCACACAAGACAGTGAAAAAAACGTGGATTCACCTCCCCCAAATAAAATTCAAGCCAGAAATGAATGAAGTACCACTAGTCTATAAAAACAGATAGTTTAGAGGTTTTTGCAGGTAAATGGACACAACTTGGGACCATCATGCTCAGTGAAGTGAGTCAGACCCAGAAAGTTAAATATTAAATGGTTTCTCTAACATGATAAACACAGAATACAAGCGTTTTGTGGAACTAAATTGGGGCTATAGTGGGAACAAGTGTTTTATGGAATTAAATTGGGGGTATAGCGGGAACAGGGGAGGGTGTGGAAGAGTTAAACAGTGAGGGGGAAGTGTTTGTAACTTTGACACTATATATAAATGCACAAAATACTCAAGTTCAATATGAATATTGCATATTGCATATACACATATTAATAAAATGAAAAAAGGAAAGAAAAAAAGAAGAGGAGAGACCACGATCCCGATATACCCCTGAAATGGTGAACAACCTCTGGGATCTCTTCAAAAATAGAAATATAAAAATACTCAGAAACCAGTTAAGTCAGATAAGTAATTTTAGTTCACTTCTTTGAGATAGGAAAAATTAGCCTCCATAGAGTTTTTCTTTATGTTTTTCATGTGGTCAGACCTGTTCCTCTTTCTTGTGACAACTAAGATTATGAAGCCACCACCCCCCCCCATTTTATTGATATGTATAAACGCAAAATTTAAGGTTTACAATGAAGTTGAGCATATTGTGCACATATGTATCTTGTCAAGGTGACAAGGACTTTCCCAGTCTTCTTTTGTCCCTCCCCCTACCCATCCCTCCCTACCTCCCCACCCTACCCCCCTGGTTCAATTTGTTTTTCAGTTTAAGTTCCATGAGATAGTTGTGATCTGGGTTTCTCATATCAGAGGGACCATTCGATGTTTCACTTTCTGCTTCTGACTCACTTCACTAAGCATGATGTCCTCAAGTTTCTTTCATTTGCCTGCAAAAGCCTCCACGCTGAAGCCACTTTTGAGATCGCAGTTCCAAGTCATACGATGGAGATCCCCTTGGTCTCCAAATAAACCTAGCCACCCACTTCTTTGTTCCTTCTATTCACAAGGGCAGGCCAAGGAGCTAGACAACTGCACTGTGTGCATTCTCGAACTCCCAGACTCACCAAACCTTTCTGTATCTATCTATTCACTAGATAGTGAGGGCATCCTTATCAAGTCCCTTGTGTGGGGAAATCTTCCAAAGCACTGAAGGCTATAGTCTCTAAAGAATATATGTTATATTCACTCAGACTTATCAATGGCATCCCTCAGACTAAACAACACTGCTTGATGCCTCCCTGAAGAGTTAGAAATCCACCCAAAGGCTCCATATTCAATCAATTGTTTAAATCCAACAATAGGCTCTCCTTCTGTGTCCATTCCAATGCTACTGAGAGGGAAGATGAGAGCTTCTTCGGCTTTTCCAACAGTCTCTACGCATTTTTGTCTTCCTCCTGTGCTCCTCAGAAATACTAATATGGGCATTCAACAGATAGCACTGGATGTGATCCACAAAACCAAGGACTAAAATCTATTACCACACCTAGGGTTCCTCAATACATCCTTGGAGTTGAAATATACTTCCCTTTGTCTCCCTAGTTCAAGAAGGCAAGAGTTTCATGTTTTCTACTCAGGTTGTGTCAATGTCTCTACTCAGAAGAAAAATAGATACTGAAGTCTCCTCATAGCTGGCTTTGAATAAATCATTTCTTCTTTTATCTAAATATGTGATGTCCTCTGATTTGGTCAACTCACACAAATGAACCTGAGCATACTGACCTATGTGGCCAGTATCAATCATATAAATTATTAATTATCTTATGTCTTTTCTTAAAGCACGTATAAATTTAAATGCTAGATTTGCATATAAAGCCAGCGATGATATGAATTATACTTTGATATATTAAATGTCACCAACAAACCTTTGATGGTAGCTTAACAATCTAAAATAGCATGAACATTATAAAAAAGAAAATACCATTATGGAAAGAAATGTTAATATTTTATTCCACTGCATACAAAATGTCTGTTAAAGATGGTGAATTATAAAGTAACCAACCAGAGTTCTTTCAAAATTATAGTTTGAAAGACTTAACTATAATTTTTTTAGCTGCTGAAGACTCACTAATGCCCAAACAAAAAAAAATATTAACATAGCTCTAGAAGGTTGAATTCAACTATCAGAATGATGTTATTATTTTGTAGACATTGTATCTTATTAACAGATTGCCTGATTTTTTTCAGGAGACATGTCTCATTGCATACAGAACCCTCATGGTATAACTCTGAGGGCCTTGGACAGAAAAGGAAATGCACAAGTTTTAGAAGCTTATTCATCATGCTGTTTGTGTGAACTGAGGTAAATCAGTTTCAAAAACTAAACTAATTCGGGAGGTGTAGATAGCACATATTGATGCAAAACCACAATTTCTTCCTCAAAGAGAGTGAGACTTTATTCTAGAGCCCAATATGAATGGCCATAGTCTATGAACATTGATTTAAGTTACCCCAAATACCATGTAACAAGTTAAGAATAATATACTTTTTTTAAAACATTGGTAGAGGGCAGGAGGAATGGCACAACAATTGAAGCACTTGCCTAGCAAGTGCAAGGCCTTGGGTTTGATTTCTCCAATACCACATCAACCTGGGTGTGCTGGTGCAGTCCTGCAATCCCAGCTTGTAAGGCTGAGGTAGGAGGATTGAGTCCAAAATTACCCTGGGCTACATAGTGAGGCCAGGACTAGCATGGGCTAGAACAAAACTCTGTCACAAAAAAAGAAAGAAAACAAACAAAAAAAAGAAAACAGAACACTATTATGAAGTGTCATGTAGGCAGGTTACACTGAGGTAGAAAACCTCCTGCCACGTACCTTCTATACTAGCTGATGACAACCTTAGCTCTTGGCTTGGTGGAAAATGAGGGTCTGCTTATGCTTCCCAAAAGGCTTTACTGAGCAATCACAGAAATGTTAGATCAGGTCAAAAAGGAAGATGACAACATGACCGTAAGAGGCTAAGAGGCCCAACATAATTTGGCTTTGGAACATTTCAATCTCTCTACTAATCTAATCAGTCAGGCCATCTTGCATGACCTGGATATACATGAGGTGGAATTTCTGGAAACTTTAAGTCACAGGTCCCCCTCTAGGCCAGGCAATACGTTTTATGCATGCAAAGGGCAAATGTTACTTTATGTCCCTCTTTGCTTAGCAGGCTCATTTCTATGGTCTGATGGATATGAGACTGAATAACAGACAGGCAAGGGGTTGGCAGAAGAGTGGAAGAGCTGGTACAGTCATTAAGGAAAAAAATGATCAGCTCAAATTTATTATCCATCATGATTTTGGTCTGAAATTTATTTTGTCATCATCTGCAACTAACAGAAAGTTTACATGAAATACATCATAGGAGTTTGGACTAAAAGTTAGAATAATTGAGAACACGCTGAGCCCAATGCTGTGAGTGTAATATGTGAGGCAATTAGACATCCTATTCATCCAAAAGTCTCTATGTGTCATCAGACTTAATCATACTGATCATGTGTTTTCTCTCTGTATCAACAGTCAATTTTACTTTACAAAATATTTGATTTGGTTTTCTGAGTATCTGAAATGTTTCATTATTATTTTATTCTAGTTTTACTTTTGGTCAGTTTAACTTCATGGCTATAACATTATGTGAGGTGAGTACCTCTAATTCTATAAAGAGTAGGTTTTTAATGTCTAAAATATTGTAGATAAAAACTCGATCTGTTCTATTTCTTTGACTTTGCACCAGATTCTAGTTTGGGAAAGAAATTGGGCAATCACAATATAGAAAAGCCAATCAATTAAAAGTACAGTATCATTTTGAATTCCTTCCCAACAGAATTGATGCTTCCCATGTACCAAATTTTGTTAAAAACAGAAATACAGCCAGGAGGGTTCATGAGAATAATCAAATCTTATATTTTTCATTTCATAGTCAGAGACCACGATGGGACTCCAATGTGATTCACTTTGTAATTTTGCCCATTTCTTCCTCATTAATTGAATTTGAGTTTTGATATATATGGAGAGAGAGAGAGAGATGTTTATTGTCTCTATCAAATTATTTAATTTATAGTTACGTTTACTTTTCATTCTTGGTCAACTATACTATAGAATACCTTGAAGCCTTACTTAATCAAGGGGCATGGGCTATTAAAGTGCAGTTTCTCAAGGTAAAACTTTCATTTATTTCATCTAATTTATTTCATCTAATCATGTAAACTTTTCATAGACCGTTATCTCTGGCATCTACATAAATATTTGTTGGTCATTTTATGTATTCCCTTTGATTTCAATTGTATTAATATTATTAACAATCCTTGTTTAGTTGAAGCACTATTCTCACCTGAGATTTAGGAACCTTCTTGGATGGTTGTCTGGTGATGTTAACCCATTTTTGTAATGCATTCAGTGAATTCACCATCCTCTGATGCCCTTGTCCAACACATATATTTATAGTAATGTCACTTTTGGTTCTAGTATTTGGCCTACTTTTATGAATCCACCATGTACGATGTTGTCATTGGAGACCGATTTTGTACAAGTTGGATAACAAAAATCAACCCAAAACCTTAGGATATACCATACACAAGTTAAATAGCACAAATATTAAAGTAATCTTATGGAATCCTTCTACAACAACAGAAGCAGTCATTATTCCGATAGAACTTAGCTATCCCTGAGATTCTGTGCCTTAGTAAGGATGTTATAGCCTTTGAATAGGTCCTACTCTTAGGTGAGGTCCCTTACAGGCACACCTTGATACACAATTATATTGACCTGTTACTTTCCCATTACTGGAAAAAAAATATTCCACATATACGGCTTAAGGGAGGACAGATATATTTTAGTTCATAGTTTCTCAAAAAGATGTCTTCCTGAACTTACCTTATTGTTCTTAGCATGATGATTTTCAGTTCTAAACACCTTTCTCCAAATTGAGTGATACAATTTTTTGAACTAAAATTACTCTATTGCATGCATTACTAATTTCTCTTTCTCTCTTGATTTCTTTTTCTCTTTTTCCTTTTCATTTTTTTTTTTTTTTTGAGATAAGGTCTTATGTTCCAGGTTAGTTCTGAACTCATTACATAGTCCATGTTGTAATCCAAGCAACTTGAGAGATTGAAACAGAAAGATCAAAATTGTAGCCCAGCCTGGCCAATATAGTGACTCAGCAACACTTCATCTTAAAATCAAAACTTTGCTTTTTTATAGAGGCATAACTCAGGATGAAGGCCCTTCATTTCATCTAGAGAGAAAAAGACACTAGAAAGTGTTCATTGTTGGTGTTAGTTCCTTCAAAATTAATTAACCGTGAGGAAATTGAAAGGAATCAAGCAGATGTTAGAGTAGTGAACAAATGCTTAATATAAGCTAACAGATTATGCCACAGTATGGCATACATATTAAGTATTTATTTAATATATGTTTTGCTTCGTTTAATTTTCTTTACATACACAATGATCTCAAGACAAAGGGGAAGAGACTCATTCATATAGAAGTTTTGATGTCAGCAAAAAAAGATTATCAGGAAAATAAAAATTCTTTATAAAATGATTTTCAAACATAAAATACAGGTTAAATTTTTTTATTTTATTTATAAATGCAGTGTTTTGTGTTCCAAATATGGGAAAAGAAAAGCTTCAAGCATGAGAAAAGGCTAGGCAACAGTGGACTTTGTAAAAGCAATATATATTTAGTTGTAGTTTCTACTACCTGGACGGATTGCCCTATGGCAAGAAGGGAGTTAACACGCTTAATGCAGAAGTCATGTAAAAGAAGCAAGTGGATGTGATCCTGGGAGTCAAGGGAGATGAGAGAGGGAGTGGAAGAGGCAAAAAGGGAGAGGGCAAGGGTTGTATTATTGACGCTATGTATGTGTGTATGAAATACTCAAGTGCAATGTAAATATTGTGCATTGCATAATATATTTAAAAATGGGAAAAAAGTTTTGTTCAGCTTCTAGAAAAAAAGACTAAAACAGTGTGCCAACATTGACCAACACAAACTTTTGATGTAAAGCCTATTCACCTTTCCCTAGAATTTTCTTCAAAGCCATATTCCTTAAAAGTCAGTATGTTTAGACCTTCTCATCTAAAGACAAAATGCCTTCTGTAATAGGACCGGACTCCCTTAGATGAAATCAAAAGGCTTTTTACAATATGTATAGACCTTCTTAACTGAAGATGAAAGACCTCTAAAAGTAAGAAAAAGTAGTGATTTGTTAGATTACAAATGGAACAATAAAATTTTAGCTACTGTGACTGCTGAAGAGATTGTGTTCACTTGAGGCAGTTAGGAACCACACCTGGATGTCAGTGGTTTGTGGGCCGCCGGAGGATGAGGGAGAAACACCCACACGAATGTGGGAGACCCGACTGGGAGCTCAAAGTGTATAAAAAGGAAGGGAGAGGGAAGATTGCTACAGCTTCTTCCTCTGCGAGAGCTCCCACCTTTACAACTATCTACAAAGGCCAATTTGTTTGCCACACTCCTTAGATCTTCACCACAGATTCTAATTAGCAGCTGAACAGACATTGAATTCCCCAGCTATGGCACATTCAAGCCAGCATTTTGGACTGTGTCTGACCTCAAATTTGTAAGTCTTCCAAATAGACCCTTTCTTTTATATTTTCTGTCAGTTCTAAACTAACTTTTGTATAATCCAAAGTAATACAAATGCATTGCATGAGATCCTACAAGGTAATTAGGACTTTCTTTAGATCATTTCGTTTGTTACTTCTTTATGTCTTTTTCTATCTCCTCAAACTTTTAGAAATATCTCCCCCTCTGATGAGGCAGGAGTCTCCCAGTTTGGGGACTTGAGTTGAGCTCAGAATGAAGAGTGAAGGCCCTGTGCTCAGTCTCCAACAACAACAGCAAAAACACACACACATGCATGCACATACAAATACCCCCAACTCTGACCCTGATGATGTGATTTCTTTTACTGGAAATCACCTTCTGTTTTTCTAGGCAGTGTACTCTGAGCTGGATAAACTCTTACTGTCACCTCTGCATTCTCGGTAAATTTTCTTTTACCACCTGTGACACTGGTCCTCCCAAGCCATCTCCTTGGAAACTATCTGTCAAAGTCCACATTGTCCAGATTCTATTTATGACTAAAGTATTCCAAAATGTGTTTTTAATCTGTGCAATTAACTACTATTTTTATTTACTAAATTAAATTAAAATTCAACGTATTTCTATATTAATTTACATTATATTATGATTAAAAACTGTGAACTAAATGGTACACCACAGAAATGTCTTGAAAAACGTATCTTTTGTGATAATGTTTATAATAATGTATCATTACTCAACATCAATTTCTCATAATTTTCCTGCTCACTACTCTCAAATCATTAAGAACAGAGAAGTCATTATATTATACTTTGATTTTTCCCCCATGAAATTGGTTGAATGTGCCATTTGTTTGCTTAAGGGTAAAACAAATTAAGTAATTTTTTTAATGTCCTGATGACCTAAGCCTGAAAACTTCATGTTTATGCAAATAGAGTAGTTTTAACAAATGATTATAGGCAAGCACCTCTTAAGAAGATGCAATAAATTTCAGCCTTTAGGAATTTTGAGCGATTAGAAAGTCTAGCATAACACTAATAAAACACAAACCCTTAAGAGTCAAATTGTATTTCTGGTGTTTCTAAGTGAGAGCATATAGCTTAGAATAATAGGCAATTATACACATAAATGTGTTCAATAAATGCAAAATGTTGCCACTTCAAAATTATAAATTTTTGGTTTCAGGCAAGCTGTTACTAAGGCAATAAAGGCTCATGAAATTTTATTGAACTTATTTACACTAAGACTTTCCTATATAAGTATTTTGCCTGATTTTATCCACTCTTGTGTTCATCTTCAAAATTATAAGACACTCAAAAAGCTAAGATCCAAATAACTGATTTTCCCATTGATTCCTTTGAAAACATTTCAATTCAATTATTTTCTTAGCTTTTGTTCTTGTTCCTGACACCTTTTTCTGATAACTCTAAATATACTGTGGTGTCAGGACTAAGAAAAGAAAATATTTTTTTGAAACTTGGTGAGAACCTTTAGTACAAGTATATCATAAAACTGTTGGTAATCAAATAGCACAAAAATATCTTTTTTTCTTTTTTTCATTTTTAAACAGATACATATCATTTTGATATCTACCTAGGAGACTGCTAATCCTTGGGGAACATAAGCATATCTTGACAGCAGTCTTCATTAATAGAAGAGTTTTTTCTTAAAAATGATAAAATCAAGGCTCTAATGCACATTCTTTCATTAGCCTAGAAACTGAAAATTCAAGGAATTCTACAATCAAAATACGTCTAGGCACTCTAAAGTTTCTTTGTACTGTTGATCCATTTCTTTTTGTCAAGTGTTTGTCTTGACATTGAATCTTCAACATTCTATTAGTTCTCCTCATAATCTTATTTATCTTCAGCTGATTTCATTGGTCTCCTTCATAAATTTAGATAGCCTTCCGATTATATTTTTTTCTTATTTTCTCTTTATTTTTTTCCCTGTGGCTGTTTCATTCACTTACAGAGGACTTCAGTTACCCTTATAGATTCAAACTCTGAAGAAAGGAGGCATGGTGGTGATCATGCCTCTTCACTCCTTCAGTCCACACAAGTCAAGCCAGAATGTTGATATATAGTAACTAGAAAACTACTTGAAAGGCTCAGCTCTGAGTAAGAAGAGTAGAACTTTGGGAAACAGGATAAAACCATTAGGAAAGTTAGCCATCACAGCAGGGTGCTATAAAGGAACAATGTGAAAACCACAGCTGAATGCCTCTTGTAAAGCATACTGGCTACCCAAGCAACAGCACACAAACCAGCGGACCATGATAAGGAACCAACCTGGACTCAAGGAATCTAGGAAAAGAAACTGTGGATGTTCAGTAAGTGGGAGGAAGAGTCCAACAGGGAAATGTGAGTGTGCATAGATTCTAATAGGGCTGAGATGCATGCAATTTATATCCACGGCACAGAAATCTCTGTCCCCTATCCTCCTCCTAACTCACAAAACCTGGACTGCCTAATTCAGCTTCCTCCTCCCATGAAAATCAGGGAAGGAAGAAGTTACTCTTTGGAAAGACCCCAGTCTCACAGATCCACCCAGAAAAACCTGATGCAACTGAAAAGAAGGTAGTGGAGAGCTGCTGTCAGACAGCCTGAGGCCCAGCCACAAAAGGGACACAAGCTGTGAAAAAGGTGGGGCAGGATCAGTGGAAGTCCTCAGAAGATATGACCATAATCAGCAGGAAAAAAAATTAAATGAGATAAATTTAATTTTTTTTTTAATCAGTGAAAAACAGGCAATTGGCACCCAAATAGTCCAGGTCCTGTGAATAGCTAGAAGGCCAACACCTAGCACAAGTTGACTTAGCGAGCACCATCATTAAGACACCGAGAGAAGGGTTTAAAAATAATCTCTAAGGCTTGAAAGACTACAGAAGAGAAGGGGCCAGCTCTCGCTAAAGTTCCATCCAAGTTGACTAAAGTCTCACAACAAAAACTACAGTGAGATGAAACAGCATAGTGACAAGATACCACATAAAAATCTTTGTTCACCAGTGAAAATCCAAGTGGAAACAGAAGAGGAGTCAACCCCCAAAACCCTGAAAGCTACTGACTGGCCAAAAGACAGATTCAAACAATAACTTCTATTGTGGTTTGGATCTGGAATGTCCCCCAAAAGTCTCATGTATTTAAATGTTACAGATTGTCTATGGAACCATGTGCTGTTGAGAAATCGGGGCCTAGTTGGAGGGGTGGATTACAGGTAATTTAAGATTAAAGGTGTGTAAGTTAGGATTAATGGCTTGTAGTGGCCACACCTTTCACATGTGGGTCCAGGGGGGCTATTCACTGGGAGGAGACCTGGAAGGATGTATAAGCTGATCCTTGTCTTCCTTGGACTACTAGGACTAGTCTCAACTAGTCTCAACCTGTTTGCCTGTGTGTGATGTTCTGAGAAGCTGCCTCCACCTCTGCCTCTGCCTCTGCCATGTACTTCAATTGCTGCCGACTGCCCCTGAATGGACTGTGACCTTCCGAAACTGTGAGCTAAAATAAACCTATCCTCCCCTCAATTGGTTGATGTGGGGTATGGAGTCACAGCAATGGAAACGTAACTAAGACAACCTCCTTAAAGTATTTATTCAAAGAGACATAAGCACAGTCAAAATGTAAACTGCTCAAATTATTGGAAGAACGTAAGGCAGAGTCAATCAATAATCTCAGGATATTTAGCAAGTTTAAAAAAGATAAAAGATTTCAAAAATAGAAATCGAAAATAACAAATATATAAATTTCCCAGTAAGGCCAACTAGGAAATAAACAAAGTTAGCTGAACTACAGAAGGCAATTCAAAAAAATGAATGACAAGTTCACTGAGTTCAAAAAAATTGAAAAGATATTGTAGATCATCAGGAGATAAAGGCCTCATTGGAAAGTGTGGTGAATAGAACTACCTGAAATGAGAATAGAATTGCAGAACTAGGATACAAGATAGATGCCATGGACCAAACCTTTAAGGATATTCAAATAATACTACATCAACACGGAAATTGTTACCAACAGATGACAGATGACTCAAGGAAACTTAATTTCAGAAGTATAGATTAGCAGAAAACAATAGAAATATAAGCTAAAGAAATAAAAGACTTATTCACAAAAATAGTAAGAGAAAATTTTCCATATATAAGAAAAGAAATGGACCCGCAAGTGACAGAGACACATACACAAACTTAATATGACCGAAAAAGAAGATCCATCAGACACATCATAATAAAAATTACAGATATACTATGGCACAAACAGAAAATCCTAAGAGCTGTCTGAGAAAAAGGGCAAGTAACTTACCAAGGCAAAACTTTCAAAATAATGGCAGACTTCTCAACACAAACTCTAACATCCTAGAGAACTTGGAGTGAAGTCTTCAAAGCCCTGAAAAAGTGCCAACAAAGACTCTTATATCTTGCAAAATTATCCTTCAAAACTGATGATGAAAAAGAGACCTTCATGACATTGAAAACTTGAAGAAATGTATGAAAAGTAGACCAGGAATAAAAAGATCTCTTCAGGAGACTTTTGAGAATCCAAAAATACCCTAAATAGCTAGTGAACAGAGATAGGCAGATAAGCATAGCCAAGACAGGAAAGGCAAGTATACGATAAACATACATAACACCTAAACAAGCAAGAAATCAGAAAAACACCAAACACTGAGGTTTAGGAAATTGTGAAAATGCAATAATTATAGAATAATTATAACTCCAAATTCCAGTGGTCATAACTTCACAATAAAATACATAGATTGGCCGATTGAATTAGAAAATATAATGCAAGAGAACCACCTTAATCATAAAGAGAAAACATAGACTGAATACAAAATGATGGAACACAATATACCATTCAACAACGGCCCAAAATTTAGCAAAAGTATTAGCTGACAAGATGGACCTTAAGCCTACACTAGGCTAGTTAAAAGAGAAAAAGAAGGTCATGTGATATTCATAATGGGAACAACTCATCAGGAGGAACTAACAATAGTAAATATTTAGGTGACAGATTGTGGTTCATTCAACTTTATTAAACTAAAGCAGTTGCACATGTGAAAATAGACATACATGAACACTACTGTAGTGAGGAACTTAAAACTCCACTCTTTCAGGAAGCTAGGTCAACTAGACAAGAACCAGCACAGATATGACCCACACAATCAGAAAAAATGTATCAAATGCTTCATCATACACAAATAATACACATTCTTCATTATACACAACATAATACATACTCCTTTTGACAGAATAGAGAGCATTTTCTGAAACTGACAATATTCTAAGCCACAAAACATGATTTTAATTTTTATATTCACCTAACACTCCTGTGGAACTATTCTCTTTTATGTGACAACACCTCCATTTAAGTTTATCTTTACTTTCACAGATTGTCATTTGCCAGACTTCATGTACAGTAAATACATTCTCTGTAGTAGTTCTCGTCTTTCCTAATCACTTCTCTGGCATTAGCACTAGTTAGTTTTAAAATGTAGACTCAATCGTGCTCATTTTAATTGCTACATGTTATGATATCAATCTGGAATATTCAGCCTGCAAGCCTCCTGCATTCAGATGTGGATTAACTATAGATTCTGTGTGTTGTGAAAGGTCAAGCCTAGTTAAGAGGGGTGGATTATAGGTGTGTGGTGGAAGTTATCTGGTAGACTTTAGATTAGAGGTGTGTGGTCAATCGGTGGCATGTTGTAGATTACAATTGTGTGGCATGTTACTGGAAGTTTGGCTGGAAGGTGCAGATCACTGGGGTTTGACTTAGAAAGGGTAGATAACTTAGACATCACCTCAAAGGATGTGTGCTAGCTCCACCCTTCCATGCTCACTTGGCTTTCTTTCTGCCATGCCATGAGCAGCTTTTGCTTCTGCCATGTGCTTTCACCATTGCCAGCTGTCCACAAATGAACTGAGACCATCTCAAACTGTGAGCTAAAACAAATCTTTATTCCTCAAATATGTGAATGTTTAGTATTCCATCCCAGTAACAAAACAAACAAAAAAATTACTAAGACATATATTGGAACCAAAGTATTGGGATAATTACTATGACTTTAGACAAAAATATAGTTTAGAGAACTTTGGAAAAGGTTGGTAGGGAGAGTTTTAAAGGGTTTGAAAATGACAACTAAAGAAGCCTTTCAGTGCTGCAAGCCAAGCTTGAATAGACATTCTGGTCAGAGCTCAGAAGAGCAGTATGCTGATAGAAATTCAGGTTTTAAGGCCAGAGGCTAAAGAGATTTTAGATGGAAGAAAGCTGTGTTGGTAATTGGTCTAGAAATCATGCGTGCTATCCTCTGGCCAAAAAAGTGTTCCAGCGTTTTGCTCTTGTCCTAAGATTTTACCTAAAACTGAGATGATGGGTGGTGGAATACTTAATCTGGCAGAGGAAAGCAGCCCAATGTTCAATCTGTCACATAGGTACTGCTTGTGGCTTATACCCAGCTCTACACTGAAAAGCAAGGGAAAATGTCAGAGAGAAAAGATGTAAAAACTTTGTAGTTTTGCCAGACTGAAAGGGTCTGTGAAGGTGGTGCAAAAGATAACAAGGTTGTTAAAGGATACCATTGAAAAATAGCCAAGTGCACGGAATTAGGACTGTAGAAGAGTTGCCTTGATTGTATGCTTGGAATGAACAAGACCTCACCTTTTCCCATTTAAAGGATGAAAAAGCAAAAGGCTTCACTGAAGAAAGACCCTCAGGGAATCCTGTAGAGCGACTTAGGAACATGAATTGCCAAGAATTTCAACCATCCAAGGACTTAGAGACCTTGGTAGAGATTGTCCAAGTGGGCCAAGCTACTGCTTCAGCCAGTGGCAAACTTTAGCATCATCCACATGGTGTTGGTTTCACAGGCATGCAGAATGCTAGAGTTGGGATGTCTTGGAGGCTTTTACTTAGACATCAGAAGAAGGGCTTAGAATCCAGGCATTGTGACTCTGGGAAAGTAGTACATGAAGTTGGGAAGAAGAAATCTAAGATACATAGAAACACCACCGATTTGGAGATCCCAGGAACATGGATGCAGTCAGAAGCAATTCCGTAGATGACAGGCTGCCCAAAGTCTTTTAAATTCATATCTCATGACAGCTTCCATGGGGTGCTTGACACAGAGCTACAGAAATTAATGAAAGTACAAAATAGGGTGGGGGGTTTTTGTTTTGTTTTGTTTTTTGCTGTTGTTTTCATGCTTGGTTTGGTCTAATTGCTTTCCGTGCTCCTATTTCTCTCTCTTGGAAAGATAATGTTTTCTTGGCGCCCTTGTATGTTGGAAGTGTTTAACTTTTCTTTGATTTAAGCAGGTGTTCACACCTAAGAATTTGCCTTGAGTTTCAGAGGAGACTCTCAACTTGGATTTTTTAGCAGTGGTAAAACTGTCAAGAATTTTGCAAGTCTTAGAGAAGGACTAAATCCATTTTGCTTGAGGTGGTAGACACAAGTCTTTAGAGGGCAAGAGTTTGAATGCCGTGAATTAGATCTAGAAGGTCCCCCAAAATCCACATGTATTTGCATGTTGTAGAATACAGGTGGGACTACGCGCTGTTGTTAGTTGGCGCCTGGAGAGAAGAAGCTGAACACTGGTTCCTGACATGGAGGAGGCAGATGACTGAGGTTTGATCTGTGAGTACATGTACTAGCTCCACTATTTCTTGTTCACTTGGCTTCCTGTCTGTCATGCCATGACCGGCTTTTCCTCCCTATGGACCTCAACAATAGGCTTTCACCTTTTCCAGGTCTCCATGAATGAAGTGAGACCTTCTGAAATTATAAGATAAAGTTAAATTTTCCTCGTACAGTGTGTGTGTTGGGCATTGTGCCTTAGTAATGAAAAGGTAACTCAGACAGCTGTAGTACTTTTATTTTCAGGGAAACAAGTTTTGAAGATAAGGGTAATTTTATTGTTTTAATGTTTCTTGATCTTACATGTAGCACTTGAATTTGTTTCTGATTTTTATTTTTATTGATATTTTCTTGAATTTCTCTGTGCTACTTTTTCCTTAAAGACCCTAACCTCTATTCAAAAAAAGAGTCTATTTCAACTCTTGACAATTGTATTGGTTACTGTATTTGGGTGCAAGCAAAACAATTTTCTTTTGCTTGTTTTTGTCAGAATAAGGAATTAAGAAAACATCCGTTGGGTGATAGAACTTAGAGGTAATTTACAGATGCAAAACTAGTAACAAAGAATTAGTTTCTACACAACCAGTAGGGATCAAAAGATCAGAGAATACTCATAATGATTCTTTCAAAAGATTTAATTAATGATACATATTTTCTCCTTTTTATTTCAGAGCAGATAACACAAGCTTAATATAAAAATTAGTATCAGAAAAGAAGTCGGGCACTGCTGTGACTATATGCCATCATGTGGTTCAGAGTACTTTGGACCTGATTTGCAAAAGAGGTTTGAAATGATTTGTAATTGTTTGAAAAAGATGTCCTACATTGGTATAAGCAGAAATTGATGGAAGATACTGGCCAAAGCTCAGAAAATTAGAATGTCGATAGCAATGTGGACAGCAAAGTCAAGCTTATAAGATATCATTTTGGAAGTAAAAGCGTATTAGGGTTTGGAGTAAAGATCATGCAAGTCATACTTCAGTGAAAATTTTTTTCTATGTCTTGTTCATATTCGGAGACTTTGCAGGAGACTGAGTTTAAGTGTGATAGACTAATCCGGTTGTTGAAATTTTATGGTAGGTCAATGTTTAGGTGGTGGCATGGACATCACTGTCAGCTTTCAGTCAGATTTATAGTGAAAATAAGATTCAATTAAAACACAGCAAATAATCAAAAAGCACAAATCTTGGCCTGAAAAGAAATGTGTTTTGTTTGATCCAAAGGAAGTATGATGACTGAAGATGTTACTGCTACTGATTAAAGAGTTTGGGAATGGAGGAAGTGGAGATGTAAAGGAAAGTTGCACTAAAAAAGATATACTATCTACATGTTTATCCTTTCCCATGAATGCAGGTTCAGTGTATTGCAAAAGTAAACTAATAAAATGAAAGAAGCCAAATAATATAAACTTGTTCAAGAGGGAAGATGCCTTGAGTACATTTCAGAAATCATCAATATTGTACCCATAACAGGCCCAGTGGTGTAAACATGTAGATACGCCGTATGATAGGAAAGCCTCTGTGCCCACTGCTGTAGAACGTCTGCCTAGGGACTTGGTTAACTGAGATTCATTTTATTGTAGACAGCTATTCAGGTTTTCTGAGTGTAACTCGCACAGGATAATCAAATTTTGAAGATTACAAGAAAAGGGTAATGGGCATTTACTAAGAAGAAGAAGGACTTGGAATGAAAAGCTTACAGGAATACAAGATAACATCTGGCCATAATTCATGATGCCTGAAACAACATTTATTTGCTGGCTCCCTAGAACTATTTATGGTTAAAACATAAGAGACAATAAAGGGAATTAGGGTAGAGTGTCTTAGCAACAGCGTGACTCACTAAAATCTACACCCTCACTCATCTAGCATAAAAATCCCCACACAAGGAGCCTCATCAGCAACACATTTCAGTCAGCAACACCTTTCTAGGTAGCAGACGTTTATGCCCATCTGTCCTTACCTTAATAAGTCTATCCACTTTGCAACTTGCCTTCTTCACCTGTAATTTCATTCCTCGTCATAGTGAGACATTGACCTGGCGCTAAGATTACCGTTAGATACCTTTTTTTCTTTGGAGACACTGTCTTCAAACTCTCCCAGACCTAGGGCATCAAGTATCACACCCACCTCTTCTCAGACAAGGTGAAGAACAGAATATGCCAATGCTGGCAAGAGATGGAAGTCCTCTTTCATTTCTACATGTAAAGACGGGAGAGGGCAAAATCTAGTAAGAGACAGAAGAAGTCAGGATATTTTATTTTGTCTCTCCACAACACTGCTCCAAGCTGTAAAAGGCACAAGCATGTGTTGTATTAGTTACTTTCTCATTGCTGACACACAATACTTGGCACCCACTTAAGAGAAGAAAGGTTTAATTTAGCTCACATTTTCAGAGGGTCTAAGTCCATTCGTGTGCATCCTGCAATTGTGGAAAGACATGTCAGAGGGATAACTGAAGGAAAGCTGTTCATAACAAAATGAGACAGGAAATCGAAGAGCAAAGAGACTTATTCAATTCCAGGCCATTCTCTCCGAAATATCTTTCCCAGGCAATACTCCGGTGACCTATACCTTCCAGGTTATGCCCTAGTGTCTCATCCCTTCTGACTATGCTCCATCTCTTAGCAATACACAGAATCAATGGATTAATCCCTTGATTTAGTAACTTTTTAAACATGTGAGGCTTTGAGAGAGTATTCTAGATACAAACTGTAATGCAATTGTACATGAACATATGGTGACTTGGGTAGTTAGAACCCCCACCCTATCCTTTCAGCAAAATTTAATAATGTCTTTTCATCAAAATAAATGGTCTTCTTTGTTTTGGTTACCCATAATCAGTTAAATCAAATCTGATTGATCAAGTGGTCGGTAATAGTTTAGGCTAAGCCACCCAAAAAGGAAGTTCCTGTTTTAAAATGGAATTAATTTTTTAGTTATTTTCTGGTGAAAAGAAAACAGGTACTTTAAAAATAGACTGATTACTTACACCTAGATGAAACCATAAGATATTTTCATCTGAAAACATTTACGTTTTTCCTATTCAAGGCTTTGGAGGATAATAAGTGCTTTTTGGTTTAAAAAAAAAAAAAGTTGTTTAGGAGACTTTAACTTTTTCCCCTGCGAAGGGCATGTCAGGATTCTTCTACCTGCATCACGTGGAACTTCTTTTTGGATTCTAGACAGTGTCTTTGGTTAGCATAGACACCCTTACTCTATGGGGCCATTTGATTTTTACATTTTATTCTAAGACACTAACTAGTCAAGGGCTTGACAGCTTTTGGAATAAGGAAAGCACTTTCACTGATTGTGGACGTTTGGATTACTGGAGGCCTTTTGGAGGCATTGACTGATAGGAGAAGAAATTCAGAGTTAAGAAAATTTCTATGAATTTGCTTTGTGTCTTTGGAGTAATTATTTCATTTGGCTTACTTTGGTTTCCTTTGTATTTCTCATGTCATCACCACCTTTATTTAAGACTAAGTTGCATGGCTTAAGTACTATATGGAAGTTGCATATAGACTGTAAGATTTCAACCAAGAATATATGATAAGAAGGGCTAGAAGAACTATACTTTCACTACCACATAAATGTGAGAGCCAAAACCAACATCTCCCTTTGAGGCCTAGCTGAGCATTCAGTTTTGTTATGGAGCTCTCCATTTGGGGCATAACAATACACTCTGGAGCATTATTAATTTGGAGGTTTACGTCCATTCTACAGAGCCAGTAGACAGAGGATCTTTTCTTTTTTTCTTTTCTGTGGAACTTTCATAAACCTATTTGTGAATTTATGTCAGCCATTTTGAACTTTGAGATATTCCGAGTCACGTTCGTGAACCAACGTGTAGTTCAAAGGCTTTGAACTGAGTCTCACACGTGAGTTTGGATTAAGAGATTTTTTAAGAGGCTAAAACATTAAACTGCAGCTGAAAAGCTCTGTTGTAGTTTGCTTCTGAATAGAAAGTGCTTGTGCTCCTTTATAGTTCCCTAGAAAAGTTTAGTTAGTTATAATTCAGAAAAGGGTGATTTTATTATGAATTGATAGTCCTCATATAAAGAAGGTGCATTTATGAAACATTTTAATTAACACACACTGGTTCATTCAAAGCCAATTATGTCTCAAAATATAACAAATATTCTGTTTGCTAAAACTTGATTTCAAGTTTTGTTTCTTTGTTCGGTTACTTCTGCTTCTCAACTCCATGTACAAATGAAGCATTGATGGATCACTGTTCCACTGCAGTGCTTTTTGGAGGAGACCGAGTACAACAAGATATAAGGCCTTGGAAGAAGAGACTGCCCACACAATTAACACGGGGTAGAGAAAGAGTCCAAAAAACTATTTGAGGTACCACCAACAACATCCGTGGGGAAATAAAGTAATGAATCACCTGCAGAAAAGCCTGACACTCAATCAGTGATATCATGGGTCCTGAAGCAGTAGACCATCCAGGAAATGAAGTCAAAAGAAAAGTAGATTTAATGGCAAAAAATCTCAAGGGTGACATACAAGAGATGCAAAAAGCACTCGAAATGGAGGTAATCAAAACAACAACAGCCTGTATGGCAACAAGTTGAAGGAATATAAAGAAGAAACACATAAAGAAACAAAGAGAGCAGTGGAAGAAGTGAAGGATAATTTCAATAGAGATATAGAAAGAATGAAAACTGAACTCCAGGATACAAAATACTTCTATGAAAAAAAAAAAAAAACCCGCAGGAAACCACGGTAAACATTTCTATGATAGCTGATCAGATCTTAAAGATAAGTTGGGTAAACTGGATCACAGTCCGTGATGACATCAAAACAAAAAGACAAGAAAGACACTGGTTGTAACAGCTCATGGGTGACTCAAAGAGAAACGATTTCAAAATTATGAGAGTGCAGGAGAAAATGAGGGACAGAACAACAGGCTTAAAGGACATATTCTAGTAAATTAGGGTAGAAAATTTCTCAAATATAGAAAAAAATCTAGGAAACAACATAAACATTGAACTATTTCAGGCATATGGAACTTCAAATAATCTTCACCAGAAGTAAACATCCCAATGACATATCACAATTAAAATCTTAGAGACTCTACAAAAAGAGAATGTTAAAAGCTGTAAGAGAAAAGCAGAAAGTAACTTCTAAAGACACATCCATCAGAATAACATCAGACTGTTCAACAAAAACACTAAAGGCCAGGAGGCTGACATTAACCAAGTGCTAACAGAACATAAATGCCAACCCAGACTGCTTTATCCAGCAAAACTATCATTAAAAATACAGAAAAAATTAAAATTTTTCATGATAAAAATATTAAAGAGATTCAATTCTACTAGGCCAACATTGCAGAAAATACTTAAAGGAACCCTTGGTAAATACAGGGCAGCCAAGAGCACTAAAGACCCGACAGGAAAGGAAACAGCAGAAGGAGGAGAACGAGTTGATGAGAATGTACTTCAATCTGCAATGAAGCATCACAATGGCAGGATGTAACAAATATACAATTACAAGAACTTGGAATATTAAGGGTCTCAAGTAAACTTTCAAAAGACACAAACCGGATGATTAGATAAAAAATAAAAATCCACAGTTTTTTTGTTTGCAAGAAACACATTTTACCCTAAGGAAATATATAGCTTTAAAGCAAAAGCCTGTAAATCATTGCTCCATGAAAATTGACAAAGGAAACAAGTAGGGGCAGTTGTACATTTTTGACACAGCAGATTTCAAAGCACATCATGAGACACAAAGATGAACACTATATACTTGTTAAGGGAAGAATCCAATAGGAGTGAAACACAATCATCAATATATGCATTCCCAAAGTTGGGATACCCCACTTATATAAAACAAATCTTACAGGACATGAAAGGCCATGTAATCTCCAGCATACTTAGGGTAGGGGACCTTAATACTCTATTTTCACAGAGAGACAGGTCAACTAGACAGATAATCAAAAGAAATATTATAGTTAAAAGAAGTTATAGAAAAATTGGACATAACAAATATCTGTAGAGTCTTCCACACAATGTCAACACTTTTTTTTTCTCAGCAACACATGGGACATTTTCCAAAATTGATCATATTATAAGCCATAAGGCACACTTAAGTACAAAGATGTTAAAATAGTTCCATACTTACCACTGACCACAGTGGAATAAAACTGCTGATCAACAGCAGAAGAAACTACAGAAAATATTCTAATATGTGCAGACTAGATAACTACTACCGAACACAGTGGTTTACAGAAGAAGCTAGAAGAGAATTAAAAACTTCATAGAGTTAAATGGTGAAGGAAGCACATCATACGTGAATTTGTGGGACACAATGAAGGTAGTTCTAATGGAAATATTCATAGCTATAAATGTACATGTAAAAAAAAGAGGAATACTAAACAAACATTTAAATGACACAGCTCAAGGTCTTAGAGAATCAAGAGCAATCCAAATCAAAAAGTAGTAGAAGAAATTATAAAGATCAAAGCAGAAATCAAAGGAACAGACGCTGGAACAAAACAAACAAAAAATGCAAAAGAACAACAAAGAGCTGGTTCTTCAAAAGAATAAGCAGAATTGATAAAACCTATACCCATATTAAGCAAAAGAAAGAAAAAAAACATGCCATTTGCTATTAGAAATGAAAAGAGTGAAATCACAATAGATACTCCTGAAGTTCAAGGAAGTATAAGGAAATGTTTTAAAAATCTACACTCCTACAAATTGTAGAACTTGGGAGAAATAGATAAATTTCTACATGTAGACATACAAAACACCAAAACTGAATTAAAGGGATATTAAAACCCAGAAGAGAACCATAGCAAACATGAAAATTGAGGCAATAATGAGGTCTTTACAGACAAACAAAATTGCAAGACTGGATGACTTTATAGCAAAATTTCAATAGTACTTCAGAGAAGAGCTAAGCCCAAGGCTTCACAAAATGTTCCATGATGTTGAAAGCAAAGGAATGTTGACCAATTCATTTATTGAAGCTAGTATTACCCTGACTCCGAAATCAGACAAAAACGTAACTAGGAAAGAAAACCACACACCAATCTCCTTAATGAATATGCATGCAAAAATTCTCACTAAGATACTGACAAGTAGAATATAGCAAGTTATTAGAAAGCTATACAACATGATCAAGTTGGCTTCGTTCTTGGGGTGCAAGATTGGTTTAACATTTGTAATTCAACTAATATAACACAAAATATTAATGAATGCAGGAACAAAAGCCATATCAATAGCTCAATTGATACAGACAAAAGCCTTTGACAAAGCACAACATCAACTCATGGTAAAAATCTTGAGGAAATTAGGCATAGAAAGACCTTTCCTCAAATTGATGGGAGCCATATAAACCAAGCCTACTGCAAATATGATGGTAAAGGGGAAGAGATTAAAAATTTTTTTCTCTTAAGTCAGGAACATGACAAGGCTGTCCACTTTCATCACTCCTATTCAACATAATTTTTGAACCATATCCAAAATAATCAGACAAGAGAGTGAAATAAAGGGTTTATGTATTGAAAAGGAAGAAGTCAAACTATCCTTATTTGCAGATAGCTTAATGACCTACAGAGAAAGCAAAAAATTCAGTGAAATTATTAGAGACAATTAACAAATTCTACCAATTTACAGGTTACAAAATTAATACAAAAATCTATAAGATTTCTCTACAGTAATAATGAACTCAATGAAAAAGAGCTGAGATGAATATTTCTCTTCTCAATACCTCCTCAAAAACCTAAATACCTAGGAGAAAACCTAACCACAGAAGAGAAGGACCTGTATAAAGAAAACTATATTATGCAGAATAAAAGAAATTGAAGAAGACGTTAGAAAATGGAAAAAATGAGCCCTGTTCCTGTATAGGCAGAATTAGTATAGTCAAAGTGGCTATACTGCCAAAAGTAATATGTAAATTCAGCACAATTTCTATTGAAGTATCAATAATTTCTTTCGTAAAACTTGAAAAACATCCATAAATTTATATGCAATTAAAAGAGAGCTACAAGAGTCAAATCAATTCTGTGTACTGAAATGAAAGCAGGTGGCACCATAATTCCAGACATCAATTTATATTAAAAAGGAACAGTTATGTAAACTATTTGAGAATTTCCGGCAAGATGAGGGCTAAGTAACAAAGCTGTATCATGTCTCTTCATGGACTCACTTAAAAGTTAAGATTATAGTTAAAATCTGCCAGATCGACAATTGAAGGAAAGCTATGGAAAGGTCAGAAACCCTGGAGTCACACTGAAAGTGGAGGAAAACAGCATTCCAGGAAGCAACTGCAGGATGACTGACAGTCGCCATGAGCCATCAGCATCTGCAGAGAGAAGAAGGCCCCGAGCCCAGAACCTCTGACTGAGGTAAGTGTGGATCAGGAACAAGTGAAAATTGACAGAAGCTGGTGTTTCCAGCCTCCAAAAATGAGCCTGCAGGAAATGCAAAAGGCAAATGCATGGTGAACTTCCCCTAGAAAAGCCCTTCCAGAGCCTAGTTCAAAAGCAATTCTCAGCTAATATGCAGTGACATATGCAGGAGCCATTTTTTTTTTAAAGCCGAGTAGAGTAAAAGAATAGCTCATTAGGGTTTTGAGGTTGTACCTAATCAGCATCTAGGGAAAAAAAAAATGGCAGAAGATACACTTGCAGAGAGGAGAGAAAGGCCGCCCGCCCCCGAATGGCTTGGGTGTTAATGAGGACACTTCTGAGGGCGGAGATCCAAGCTCTTAGGTAATGGAAGCCAGGACAGACACTAGAAATTTGCTGAAGAAGTTGAGTATGATCAAGACACTTTAAAGATCATCAGACTATTAGGTCCTCCCCTACTGCCTATTCTCAGCACAGAAATCAGAGAAATTTTGACTCCCCAGACACACCTTCATGCCCATTCAAAGAAACTTGTAGCCTAAGCTTTTGAAGTCAAGTCTTTCAGCAACAGAAACATGAGAAAAAGACAAGGCAACAGGACACACACAGAGAAACACCTGAGACCCACAAACTAATGTCATGGGCCCGGAAATAGTGAATCTCATAAGGAAGGAAGTCAAAAGGTAAATAAACAAGTTGGAACATGGTATTCTTAAAAATATGCAAGCAATAATCAGGCATAAAGAGGAACTTACTAAAATATAGTTGTCCTTATTGAGCTTATAGAGTCACAAATAAAAAGTTGGCTGAAATAAATGATGAAATGCAAGATATAAAGAAATATTTTGATAGGGAAGTGGAAATTTTGAAAATAAATCCAGCTGAAATTCGGGATATGAAAAGTAAATTTGAAAGAAGAGAAAGTCGACTCAAACATTGTGAGGACAGAATTTCAGCCCTTAAAGACAAGGCTGAAGAAACAAGTGATATAAATAGGTACAACTCCAAAATTAGAAACGAGCAAAGTAGCTGAATACACAACAGCTGATGGATGATTCAAAATGAACCAATCTCAAAATTACAGATGTGGGGAAAAAAGCAGAAGGTAGTACTGAAGGTATGAAGAATTTATTTATTAAAATCATGAGGAAAATTTTCCAAAACTAAGAAAAGAAATTAATTTTCAATTACAAGAAGCATATAGAACACCGAACAATTTAAACCAGCAAGGAGACTTGCCATGATACACCATGTCATGGTTTGGATCTGGAGTGTCCCCCAAAAGTCTCATGTTCCTTCCTGTAGATACTGTGTAGGCTTGAAGGTGGGGCCTGGATGTAAGAGGTGGATACTTAGGGCTTAACCTGGAGTGGCATATGCTGGTTCAATCCTTCCTTCCAGTCCCTATACCACCATGATGTAAGGATCTCTGCAGCTGTAGCTCTGGCTCTGGCCCTGCCCCCACTCTAGTCCTACCATGAGTTTCCACCAGTTTCCTGCTGTCCACCTGTGAATGGTCTGTGACCTTCAGAAATTGTAAGCTGCACTAAAACGTTCCTCCATAAGTTGTGGATGTTGGTATTGAGTCACAGCATTGAAAAAGTAACTAAGACACATCATAATCAAAATTTCAGAAATACCACACAAGGAAAGATTGCTAAAAACAGCAAGAGAAGAACAGACATTGTTCTACCAAAGTAAACCCATTTGAATTACTGCACATTTCTTAATGAAAACCTTAAAGGCCAGGAGATCTTGGAGCAAAATCTTTCAGCTCTATAAGACAGCAAGCGTCAACCCATCTTGTTGTATTCAGCAAAATTATTCCTGAAAATTGAAGGGAAAGGTGATGGAGGACTGACACAGATGTTAAAGTGCTTGCCTGGCAAGGGCAAGAACCTGAATTAGATTCCTCAGCCCCACATAAAGCCAGGAAGGGTAACATATGCTTGTAACTCCAGCACTCAGAAGTTTAAAGCAGGAGAATTATTGTGAGTCCAAGGCCAGCCTGGGCTACATAGTGAATTCAGGAATACCCTTGGCTACTGAGAGAAACCATTTCTCAAAAAAAAAAAAAAAAAAATTGAAGAGAAGGTAAAATTTTTCATGATCAAGAATCCCTAAAGAGATTTGTGACTACTAGGCCAGGATTGCAGAAAACACTTCAGGAAATCTTACAGAGACAAATAACACCAAGGAACATAGAGAAAAGGAAACATCCAACAAGAAATTGTAACAAAAAAACCCTACACATCAATTATTTGATATTCCATTAAAACACCACCAGCTTTCTCAAAAAAATTTTTAATCTCCCTCATAATTATTATTTTTATTAGTATATTTGCATACTTGTAAAACATAATAATTATATTTAACATGGGGAATTGGTATAAATCTTAGATGTTAATCTTGGTATTAATCTTAGAAACGTTTTTGATGTGTATTATGTGTGTAGATATTTAGTTAAAGGTAGAGTGGCAGAAGGCAGTGGTTTTCATTTAGTCTCCTTTTAGTTTTAAAAACAATACATGCTGGTAAATAAGTGGTTCTTGAGATCTTTTCCCTGAAGGTGTCATTGAGTTGTAAATATAAAGGATTATGGAGTCTTAGTCCATTGGTTAAGAACTCATTTGGTTATTAGTTCAACGTATGACTATTGAATTTTACTTCTCAATTTCATGCTCTGTAACTAAATTTGTAATAGTGATCTTACCTGTTTCTTTCTGCTTCTCTTTGGAAAAGTACTCTTAAATTTTTCTGAAAAAAAAAAAAAACCTATATGGTTCAAAAACAGGTTGACCAATGGAAATTACTTGAGGATACAGAAAGCACTTAAGCCCCTCACCTACCTGGTCTTTGACAAAGTATCCAAAAACATATACTGGTAAAAGCAGAAAGAATAAACTTTTCAACAAATGATGCTGGGAGAATTAGTAATCCACATGCAGATGAACCTGCCACGATATACCAGAATTAAATTAAAGTGGATCAAAGACCTAGATAATAAAATTGGAACACTGAATCTTTTGGAAGACAAAATAGGCAAAAATCAAAATAGGTAGGAATGGGCAAGGACTTTCTTAATAAGACACCTTATTCAAAAGAAACGCCCCCAGAGTCAACAAATGAGATTATATTAAATGAAAAGTTTCTGAAATGCAAAGGAAATTATCAACAAAGAGAAGGGAGAAACAACAGATAGTGAGAAAATATTTACATCCTACACTTCAGACATGAGGCTAATAACTAGAATATACAAGGAAACGAAGAAAAATAGATTCCATAAAATTAAAGACTCAAGTAAGAAAATGGCCATATGAAATGAATACAGCACTTCTCAAATGAAGAAGTTTAAATGATCAGCACATATATGAAAAGATGTACAACATCCTTAGCCATTAGAGGAATGCAAACCAAAACAATAATAAAATGCCATCTTATTTACCACTTCAATGCTAACAGTGTACCTCAAGAACTCAAATAGCAATCGACACTGGCAAGATTCCGGGGGAAAAGGAACACTTATACACTGCTGTGGGACTCCAAACTAGTACAACCACTATGGGGTTTCCTCAAAAGGCTGAAAGTAAATACTCCATTCAATTCAGCGATATCCCATCTGGTATCTTTCCAAAAACATTGAAAACAAAGTACAACAGAGATATATGTATGTCCATGTTTATAGCAACACAGTAACAATAGCCAAAATGTAGACAGAATATCCAAATGTCCACCAGAAGATACAAACAAAGGTAGTATATGTAGACAATGGAATACTTCTCTTCAATAAAGACAGATAGATTTGACGCTTTTGTACGTCAAAGGATGCAACTTGAGGCCATCATGCATAATAAAGTGAGTCAAATGTGGGTTAAATATCACATTTTTTCTTATATTAAAATCCCTGAATACAGGCATTTTATAAAACTAAGTTGGTGTGACAGTGGAATAGAGAGTGGGAAGGGTATATACATGATGTGATATATATGTGTACGCAATACTCAAGACCATTGTAACCATTCTGTATATATATATATATATATATATATATATATATATATATATATATATATATATATAAAAATATATGTGTGTGTGTGTGTGTGTGTGTGTGTGTGTGTGTGTGTGTGGCAAAATGTTCCTATTCCCATCAAGGACATTTCATGTTAAAAAGAATTAAAGTTCACAAAACTAAGAGGTTAATAAAAGAATATAAAACAGTGTGATTACTGATGACTTGCCTTTGCCTCTTTGTTCTTACCAATGCGGAGAATTGTTCATGAATTAATTTCTTTTATCCACATCTAAAGCTTTGAGCAACAAAGACAGAATGACTTGTAAACTTCTGATAAGCTATTTCTAACTTTTAATGCAATGTGAAATGTGTTAAAACCTGGGGCTAGGTATTTTAGAACAGATAAGACATGAAGTTATATCGCAAAACAATAGAGAGAGGAAAAAAGTGTAAAGTACTGGCACAAAAAGCAGACAGAATGAGCAATGGAACAGAACTCACGATGCAGAGACAATCTCAAGTACCCTGAGCTATCTGATCTTTGACAAAGGGGCCAATATATACTCTGGAAAAAGAATAGCCTCTTCAATATTTGGTTAAATACATGTTTTAAGAACTGATTAATCACATGCAGAAGAATGAATCTATTCTCACAACTATCTCCATGTATCAAAATCAAATCAAAGTGGATCAGAGACCTAGATGTTCAAACTGAATCACTGAACCTCCTGCAGGACAAAATAGGTAAAATTCTTGATGAAGTAGCCATGGGCAAAGACAGAGTAGACAAATAGGATTACATTAAATTAAAAAGATTCTGCATGGAAATGGAAACAATTAAGAGAGTGAAGAGTGAACCAAGAGGATGATAAAAAGTTGACCCAATTAAAAATGTGAAACTGAATGAATATTCAATTCTCAGATAAAGAAGTACAAATGGCCAGAAAATACATGAAAATGTTTTTAACATCCCTAGAAATTAAAGAAATTTAAATCACAACAACACTAAGATACCTTCTTACCCCAATGAGAGTGGCATATACCAAGAATTCAAACAGCAATACATGCTGGTGAGGTTTCTGGGCCAAAGGGACACTTCCACATTGCTGGTGGGACTGTACACTGGTACAGTTGCTATGGAACGCAGTATAGATATTCCTCAAAAAGCTAAAAGTAAATATTTCATTTGATCCAGCTATGCTTCTTCTGGGTATCTTTTCAAATGAGTTAAAAACAACATTTGAGGGAGATATAAATAAGTACATGTACGTTTATTGGTTATAGCAGCACAACCAAAAATAGTTACATTGTGGAAGATGCCAAATATCCACCAACAGAACAATGAATACAGAAAATGTGGTATATGTACACAGTGGAGTAATACTCTTCCATGAAGGTGGAAAGATTTAAATCTTTCAAACTTTACTTGAGACCGTAAAGCTTAGCAGATTGAGTTAGAAGGTTAAGTAGTACATGGATTCTCTAGTATGAGAAACCCAAAACATAAATAAATAGTAGAGTCAAACACATGAGACATCGGGAGTAAGGGGATGAGGGAGGGTGCAAGAGTTTGACACCATATATATACAGAAAATACTCAAGCTCAATGTTGCCATTGTAGATTGTGTGTGTGTGTGTGTGTGTGTGTGTGTGTGTGTGTGTGTGTGTGTGTATGCATACATATTAATGAAAATGGAGAAAATGAACAGGGAAAATGAATGTAAAGAAGCTTTGAAAATAGAAGTATCAGACTAAAAGTAGCTTGTAGAGGCAAAATAATAATAAAAAATAATTATAATAGCTAAGACATAAAAAAGGGAGGAAAAAAGAAACCACTAGAAAATTCTCACGCAAATTAAATGACAAATCAATCTTTGAAACATAAATTTCTCATTTTGTTCTAACCAGGGAAGACTACTTTCAGCTGTGAAAAAGTTAAGATTAAGTATTACTTACAAGTAAAAAAAGAAAGAAAGAAAGAAAGAAGAGAAATGAAAAAAGAAAAAGAAAAAACATACCAATAATGTAAATTTTCCAAAAATCTGGTTATTAGTAAATCTAAGCCTTAAGTGTATGTTCATATACTTATGTGCATTATGTATTGTATTTATGTGTGTACTTGGTTTGTATCTCCTTTAAATGGTACTAAATTAGCTAAAAAACACAATGCTTAGTAAGTAAGGAGGTATAAACTCAAATGCCTTTTAGTTTGTATAAATTTGTTTTAACGACAAAATAATTGTGCCTCCAAAATTGTTAACATGAGTTTTGTCCATGTTAGCCAATGAAAAACGAATTCTATATGTTTGATTTGCAGCGGAGTGTTAGCAGTTTCAGAGAGGTTACAAAAAATGACTGAAGAACATAAAGAAAAATGAATTAACGTCTTAAGTTTTTATGGTCTTAAAGACTAAGGAATAAGAGGAATATCAACATTGAGAAAAGATGGTACACATATTAATGCAGTGATGCCCGGGAATTCTCATATTTAAAAGTTGAACTTTTTTTTTTTTTTTTTTTTTTTTTTTTACAAAACTATTATTCTTTGGTAGACAGTAAAAGACTCCTTCCAGCATTGGGAAGGAGAGGTAAGTAGTAGTGTTTCCCAAATATTGGTTAAATTCTTACATGCAGTATTTTCTGATCTCCAGTAGACATGGTGCCTCTGGTAAACTGGTTGGAAATAAATAGTCCCCAATATATTTCAGAAGAAAATACAATCAAGAAAAAATTCTAGAACAATCTGGTAGTTCTACTTAGGGTTTTTAACCTAAAGTTTTGTCATTGCTCAATATTGGGCGTAAATATAACTCAGTGGAACAATTAAGACTTTTTGTAAGTGATGATGGTTGCTTCATTAACTGCATTTTTGCAAAGTATGTAAAACAGGGATGTCTAATATAAAGGATTGTTCTGTTATTGGTTTTTTGTTATTTAAGTGACTTTCAATTTCTTGACTCTTCCAAAAGAGAACATGAATTATGGACTGATGCATGGCAGGTGTGTTCTGAACATTCTACCTGCTCCCTTTCCGGTGGTGGTCACCACCTATGTCCTGACTGCATCAGCTTCAGGGCTGGGATGCTCCAGAATGATCCCAGGAGTGTTATCTTGAGCAAGAGTGGATTAAAGAGATGGACGGCTTTTACTTTTGTTTTTCTTTTCAGTAGAATAAGTAACAGACATCCTCAGAGGAATTTTTCTTATAATATTGAATTGGAAATAATTGAAAAATTTTATTTCTTACACATTGTGGAATAAAAATCAGCTTTGAACATTTGCTTAATAAGTATATGAGCAAGACCAGATAGTTCTGTTTCATGTATTACCATGTCTCTGTAGACACAGTCCAGCCACGCTTTTCCCTAAATTTAGGAAAGATCTGGATTCACATTAGCGTGTGTTGTTCCTTCTGCAAGTCTGGAATCACACAGCCAGAGCTCACTAGTGAGGGGCAAGAGTTTCCTCAAGAAGTCTATGTATCTTTGTAGATATGAGATATTTGGTTTTAAATTTCAATAAGTAGTAAAGTTGCTTTCATAGTTTTTAGAGTGGATTCACTCATGAGTATCCTTATAACTCAGGGCAGTGTCTTTTAGTGTCATGTGAATTTAAGTAGAGTATAATTTATTAAGGTCAATGTGTATATTCAAATTTAAAAGCCTCAAAACAGACTTTCAATGACTTGAATGGCATTCCTTTGTAGCATGTGTAGCTGCTATTTTTAAGTATTGACTTCAACCATTGAAAGTCTTTTCTCTCACACAAGAAAATAAGAAGTTAGTTTGAGATACTGACTTATGCATGTTAGATGCTTTACATTTTCCACTTACTGTAGCAATAATTGTCAAAAAATAATTTAGAACCGTAAGTAAAATAGTGATATCGATATTTAAGTTGTTTATGTTTAAATTCCAATACTAAAACTTTTAAGCACAAATTTATGTATTCTTTGTTTTATATAACGTGACCCATAGTTTGTTAATATATATGTGTGTGTATAATATTGTAATACACATTTAAATATTTTTAATTTTATAATAATTTTCATAGTCACTATTCCATACAGACAATGAGGATCCAATGAGGACACTTTGCCAAATTATGGGTTGATGTATTAAAATGAACTTTTAAGTAAAAATCTTAAGTTTATTGAAGAACATATTTGTTTACCTTTTTTATTCTTTGCAATAGATTAGCACCTTGTAGTCAGGCTGGTCCTGAGCTCAATATATAGCCCAGGGTGACATCAAATACTTGGAAATTATCCTGCCCCAGCCTCCCAAGTGCTGAGATTACAGGCCTATGCCATCATGCCCAGTTGTTTTGAGGTGCTGTGGGATTGAACCCAGGGCCTCATGCTTCCCAGGCTAGTGTTCTTATCACAGAGCTACACTCCAAGCCCATTAAAAAAATCACTTTAATATATCTTAGTGTTACTATTTTATCTAAGCACAACTGACAATATCCTTGTAAAAATGGGTTGTAAGTAAAAAATCTTGTAAGGTGTTAGTACCCTTGATTTACGAAGTGGATTATATTAGTTAATATAGCCTAATGTTAATAGTTTCAGATGTGTGAAATGCTTGCTTACTTCGCAGGAACAGATCAGGTTCCAGTGTATACTTGTCTAGTCTATTTAACTAAGGTACTTAAAATGTATTTTTTTTACAGGAAAGTCTTAAAAGTTTCAGAAACAAAGATTTTGTCTTTTTAAATAAAATATATTATTTTTGTCTCAATACCTGTTCACTCATTACATCTTCATGTGATGTTTATAATGCGGGACAAAAATATAAGTGATAATGAAAATTTTAAAACTACTAGTGACTTACGTATGGGGGTGGTGACAGCATTTTGTGATGATTACAATTATGTTACTGTATTAAACTGATCATGTACCTAATGCTTTATCTTTTAAGAAGTAATTTTATAAGACATAGTTTGTTCTATGAAAAGTATTTAAGAAATACTAATATGTAATAAACATGGATAATGTCAAAACTTTATTTTTAAAATGACAAAGCCAAAAGTAGTCACCTACTATCAGTAAAATTCACAAGAAAATAAAAGTAAAAAGCTTTTATTTCATCAATTTTTTATGTTTTCTATTTTTTGTTAAGCTTCAAATGTTTAAAAATTAAATCTCAGTTGTAGTATATTTAGACTTCTGTTTAAAAGTTTTATTTTTACAATGTTGGTTTTATTACTATTTTCTGATATATCTTATATTTAAGAATTTAATTGTCTTGGTGTAATACGGTTTTCTTAGTCCTTTCTTATTGCTGGGACACAATACTTATCACTCGCAACAAAAGAGAGGAAAGGTTTCTTTTATCTCCCAGTTTGACTTGGTCAAAACCTAGAGAGATGAAAGTTGTACACAGCTTAGAAAGACAGGAGGCTGAGAGCCAGAGGAACAGCAGAGTTAATGGCTACCTTTCTATGTCATACCCCAGTGATTCACCCCTTCCTGGTCAAGTCCCATTTTTCTTCCTCTTTCCTGAGGCCCCACTTCATCAAAGCACAGGGAATCAACAGATTAATTCCTGTGACTGAATCATCATTCAAACATGAGACTTCTAGATAATATTCCAGATCCAAACTGCAGTAGCAATGAGACACAAGTGTCGCCTTAATATTCTGCAAAAGTGCTAGACCTGGTGGTACAATCTGTAATTGCAGCACTCTGGGAAGCTGAGACAGAAGTATCACAAGCTCAAGCCCAACCTAGAAAATCTACAAAGACCTTGTCTTAAAAATAAAAATGGAGTAGGGATATAGCTCAGTTCAATGGACCTAGGCTCAATCTCTGGTATCATCCATAGATTCTGTGAAAGTAACCACAGTGTTTTACTACATTGAAATAATGCTCATGATCATTTAACTATCTACTGACATGTGAGAGAGAGAGAGAGAGAGAGAGAGAGAGGGAGAGGGAGAGAAAGAGATCATTTGTTTAGTACATAAAGTGCGTTTTCTGTTGATAAAACAGGCATTAATTTTTTACATTGTATTAAATTTTCAGTTTTATCATGTGGAACTAAGAAATTATATAATTTTTAGTCTTTACAATAGTAAATTATGTGTGTTCTGCTAAATGGTAGTTCACATCAATTTATAAGAAAAGGAAACTTTCAGTAATTATAAACTTGATTCATATTCCTGACAGAACTATTCTCACTTCACAAAAACATTGACGCTTTAAAATTAACTTGGTCACTGTGTTTCTCAGTTCAAATTTACTATAGAGGCTGTATTTTTCTTTGGTCTTATTGGCATAGATCATGAGTGTTAACTATAATATTTCATATTTCTAAGATTTCAAGGTGTTGAATACAAAACAGAGTGAATTAGAAGTGATATTAGATTCTAGATACACTTACTTTAAGGAAAGCTTATCCTTCTGTATATCTGACATTGTTCAAATTAGGCAAGAAAAAGATTTTTGACAGGGAATTAAATCATCTGTCACATTTCCTTAAATGTAGGACATGTTCTGTGTTGATCATCACTAGAGAAAGATACCTTGACACTGAGAGACAAAACTTCTGATGGTTGATCAGGGATGCCTAAGGCAGAAAATGCACTTGGAGACAAGGGAAGAAAGTGTGAGCATCAGGCTGTCATATGACAGAACTAAGTAGAGCTACTGAGGGTCATTATGCATGATTGTCTGAAAGCAAAAAGCCCTTGTGAGCAGGTATAACTGCTAAATATTATCTTACCTTTTTTATTTGACTACACAATTTTTAGCAGCACATTTTTCTAGCTCAAGCCCCTAGCTTCTCTTTGCTTGTGCTCTAGTCACTTGTGATTCGACTCTATGCACCAATGCATTATTAGCTATCCAAGCAGATGATTGGAACCTCAAACCCCTGAAGATGAAGTGCAGGACTACAGCAAGTGCAGAACTGTAACAAGGAGGAAAAAATAGACTTTTACTTGATTCCCCTCCTCCAAAAGTCTCATGAGTTTGAAAGGAGGCTTCAATGGGAGCTAGAGAAATGGCACAGTGATTAGACTTCTTGCCTAGCAAACCCAAGGGCCTGAGTTCAATTCCTCAGGACCATGTAAGCTAGGTGTATTGATGCATGACTGTAATTCCAGGACTCCAGAGGCAAAGACAAGAGGTTTGCGGTGAGTTTGAGGGCAATTTAGGATACACAGTGAGTTTAGGACAAGTCTCGACTGAAGAGAAAGACCCTGTCTCAAAAATAAAAAGAAGATAAAAAAGAGGAGTCTTGGTCATGGAGTGCTATACTTTCAGCTGTGCGTGATGCTGAGAAGTGGGTCCTGATTGAAGGCAGGACACTGTGTGTATGTCTTGAGAGACTGCTGCTTTGTCTGGCTCCTTAATTTGTTGCTTTCCCTTTCTTGGCAGCCGTGCAGGGAAGAGCTGTCCATTACAAGGCTCCTTTTACCATTGCAATTTCTTCCTTCAGAATGGCCAACGACTTACCGAAACTGTGAGCCAAAGTAAAATTCTCTTCCTTATGATGGTGAATGTTGAGTATTGTGTAATACCAGTGGGAATGAGACTAAGACAAACCTTCATACCAGAAGAGTACAGTTGTTTCTGTGATTATAATTGATGATGCGATTTAGAATCTACTGTAACTGGTTTGTCAATAGAATTCGGAACAATTGGGAGATGGCTGCTAGAGAAATTCTAGAATTCACTAAACTAATCCTGAAGGGAGATTGTTGCTAGAGCTCAGAAGAACAGAATGAAGATAGGAGTGCAGACGGAAGGTCAGGCTCAAGAGGTTTCAATTCAGAGCAAGAACTCCTTTGATACAGTCAGTAGAGGACGTGTGTGTTGTGCTCGAATGGAAACTCTGTCTACACCTTGCCAATGTGTGAAGACTTTGCTGGACCCTGAGCTGAAGGATGGTGGATCTAAACCTTCATGTTGTGACATCAGTATCCCCGTCTGCGTTCAGACTGACCAGCTTTGAAAATCAAGAAAAATTTCAGAGGTAAAATGTTTTCTGTTTCTTCAGAAAGTAATCCCCATCAAATTTGGGGTCATGGAGAGAATTATGGTTGGAAACATTCACATTTAAAAAGTTAATATTTTGCATTGAGACATTAGGCAACTGTGCTTAAAAGTACCTCAGAAATTGGCAAGACCTCACCCTTTACATACTCAAAGATGCAAAACTATAAGGGTTTTATTTGAAAAGAGTCCTGGGAGTTCTGTTTGAGAAAGACCTTCTGGAAAATTTATTCAGCATTTACTTTATGATCTAGGTACCCAGAAGCCTTCAAATTCAAGAGGGGCTACTGGTTTCTTCTTGAGCTGTTGGCAAACCTCGATATCATTCACATGGCGGTGGGTTTACAGGCATTCAGAATGAAAAAGATATAAGATCATGAAACATCCCAACCACGTTTCAAAGGAAAACCTTCAGAAGCAGAGAAGAAATCTCTAAGAGGTGAATAGACAAAGCTGTGAGAATGAGGCAAAAAATGAAGTTGAGACCCCAGGAAGTTGGAGACAACATGAATGTGGAAAGTGTGAAGAAAACCATGGACGATAAGCAAACCCAATCTAAGACAACAGTAGTGTGGGCTATAACTAGATAGACCACAGGTGTGAGGATGCCCAAGCCAAGCCCTTTGAAACTCACCTTGCCACAGCATACTTTTATGTTGGACATTGAGGTACGAGTCTTGGTTTTTGCGTTTCTGTGTTTTGAGTTTGATTTGGTCCATTTTAATTTTACCCGTGTGCTCCAACATTTTGGAATAGGTTGGTTTATCCTGTGTCATTGTCTATTAAAAGTTTTTTTTTCCCCCCAGAGGCTCATAGCTAAGAGTTTGCCTCACCAGTCAGAGAGAAGACATTGGATTTGGAGTTTTTTAGCAATACACAAGCTGTTAAGATTCTGGCAGCTCTTCAACATGCAGTAACCTCTTTACACACAATGAGATGACCAAGATAATCTCATAGGGAACAGGATCAGGACATTATAGTTTATATCTGAAAAGCCCTCAAACATCTCACATGTTTGGAAAGTGACTGAAACTTAGAGATCCTGTGTGCATTGGTGGATCACCTGCTGGTACTGTACATGCTATTAGGGAGTGGAGCTTGAGTCACTCAAGGAGAGTCACAGGAAGCATGAGCTTCAAGGGTACATTTTTGCCTTTGCCTCTTCTCTTTTTTCTGCTTCTCCCTTTGGCTTCCATGCCTTGAACACGAATTCTATATGTCTTTTCATCATGTCTTTTCTGCTTTGGAGACAGATGACTATGGAATAAATTCTCTCTAAAACATAAGCCAAAATGTGTATCTTTTTTTTGGGGGAGTTGGTATTTGTTGTGGATAGGATCTGGAGTGTCCCCCAAAAGTCTCATGTATCTTGATGTTATGGATTGTCTATGGAACCATGTGATGTTGGTGGATTGGGGTCTAGTCTGGAGGGGTGGGTTAAAGTTAAGACTAATGGTGTGTGAATTAGGATTAACGTTGTGGTGTGTAGTGGCCACACCTGGATGCAGGGGGGACTAATTACTGGGCAGAGACCTGGAAGGATACATAAGCTGCACCTGCCTTCCTGGAGGACGCTGGGACTAGTCTCAACTAGCCTCAGCTTGTCTTCCTGTTTGTGATGTCCTGAGACGCTGCCTCCACCTCTGCCTCTGTCCTGTACTCTGATTGCTGCTGGCCGCCCCTGAATGGATTGTGACCATCTGAAACTGTGAGCTAAAATAAACCTTTCCTAAATTTGTGGGTGACGGGTATAGAGTCACAGCAACGAAAAAGTAGCTAAGACAGTGTTATATTCTTACGATGATGAAGTGACTAATGTGCATGTGTTTCAAGCTTATTAGTGTAGTTACCAAGAGCCCTTGTAAGGGAAGTTCATGATTGGGGATACTATCAAAGGTGCAGTGGAGAGCGCAAGGAGTTGTATATGGCAAGAATGTGGAATGTCTTCCAAGGAAATATTCAGGTAGCAGAGAGATGGCATAAGCCCTTTGGAATTCACATCTCGCCGATGTGGACCATGGATGATTTTCTTTTCTTTCTTTTTTTTCTTTTTCTTTTCCTCTGGGTGTTGGCTTGCTTTGATCTTATTCTTTTCTATACCCCCTTTTCTCCCTTTTCTGAATGAGAACATTATCCTATGTCTTTGTATATTTGAAGTATCCAGCTCATTTTTGAATTTTCAAAAGTTTCACAGCTGCCTGGATTTTTCTTAAGGAGTCTCAGGAAGGATTTTGGACTTGGACTTTTGGGCAGTGCTGGAACTATTGAGATTTGAAGGAACTACAAAGTTTTCAGTTGCACATACAATTGCCACAGTATGCTTTTTTAGAATTATGACCTTGTTATTGTCTTTGCTTGGTTATGTGTGATTTGAGGAAACATATGTGGGTATCAGGTTGACAAGGACTGGAATATGAAAGCTAATTGTAATTGCCTCACTGCAGTATCTATCCCAGAAAGGTAATTGAATCATGGAAACACAATATTCCTCAGTAAACTAATTCAAAGATATTCATAGCTGCATTCACTATTAGGATGTGGGACATAGTTGAAGGGGGTGAGTGTGGAGGATGCATCTGTTGCTCGTGTTCTTTCTTGATAATCTGCTTTATGGCTATCATAAATTACGCTAAGCAGGTTTGGTTCACTATAGTTTTGCAATGCCCTGCTAGCCAAACCAAGAGTGAACCCTCTGAAACCACAAACGTGTGATATGTTTGCGGTCTTTTTAGGCACAAACTATAATGTCCTGATCCTGTTCTCTGTGAGATTATCTTGGTCATCTCGTGGTGTGTAAAGTGGTTACTGCATGTGTATGAGATGCCAGAATCTTAACAGTTTGGATTTTGAGCCACATTAAATATCTCCTCGTTTGAATTGTGCCAGGTATTTTGTCTCCGCAGCACAAAAACTGACCAGTACAATTACTGATTCTGTGTGTAATAGATATAATGAACAAAGTCAAACCTTTGCAACAAAATATGCTTTTCAAAGGGCCTAATGTTAAATTAAGGAAAAACAAGATTTACTTATTCATCAACCTCACAGTAAGAAACAGCTATGAAAAGATAGGAACCTTTTTATACATTCTATTGTCTATTATCATTAGAAAACTAATTCCAGTTCTCCATGTGTTTTTGAATAGCAGAAATTATAATTTTGGATTTTTGCCTTTATTTGTCATAGGTATAATCCTATTGCCTTTGATGGATATATAATTAGTTTGTCTTCTACTTTCCACTAAAAAAAAAAAAAAAAACCTGCTCACTTTTGGAATGAGTTACACCAAATATAACATTTTCCTGTTACTATATATTTTAGGAAGATCTACTATGCCTTCTTTATCTATTCATCTGTTGTTGGACATATTGGCTGCTTTCAAGATTTAGACATTATAAATTATGCTCCTATAAATATAGGAATGCATGTATCACTTTTGTTTGGTGACTTTTACTCTTTTGGGATGATAACCAAAGAAGAGATATCTGGGTGAAATGGGAAATTTTTAAAGAAAGGAACTCATTCTGTATCCTAAACTGGTCCAGAACTCACTATGGAGCCTAGGCTGGCCTTGGACTTACAGCAATCCTCCTGCCTCAGCCTCCTGAGTGTTGGGATTATAGGCTTGAGCCGCTATGCCTGGCTTTTGTGGTGCTTGATAATTGAACTCAGGGCCTTTGCTTGCAAGACAAGCACTTTAACTGCTATGCCATTTCTCCAACCTGAATGGGATATTTATTTTTAGTTTTCTGCAGGAATCCCCGTACTGCTTCCCATAATGGTTATACCAGTCTAGATTCACACCAACAAGGTAGAAATATTTCTTTCTCTCTAGAAATTCACCAGCATTTTTTTCTGTCCTTGATACTAGCCATTGTTATTGGAGTTAGATGGAACCTCAGAGTTGTTTTGATTTACATGGCCCTGATGTCTAAAGATGCTGACATTTCCATGTATTTGGCGATTTGAACTTTGACTTTTGGCAAGTTTGGCAATTATTTTCAGATGCCCTTTTTTGACTAGGTCTTCTGTTTTTCAGGGCTTTTTTCAGGTTTTCTTTGTATATTCTAGATAATAGTCATCTGTCTAAGATGTAACAGTGAGATTTTTCTCATTTTCTCAGTTCTGTCTTCACTTGATTGATTGTTTTCTTCACTGTACAGAAGGTTTTAACTTAATGTAATCCTATTTCTTGGTTCTTAGTGTTTTCTCATGTGCGTTGCTTTGTACATTAGAAAGTCCATGCCTGTGTTAATGTCCTCAATGGCTTTGCAGGTTTGTTTTCCTTCCACCATGTTCAGTGTTTCCATTTTTAATGTCTAGGTCTTTAATCTATTTTGATTTGTTTTATAGATAATTATATGTTTGGCTCTCCATTTAGAGCAGAAATAACCATGATCAAGACGACCATATATAACTTGCATTTCTCTTACTGTCTTAACAAGACTCTGTCTTAGTTACCTTTTTCATTGCCGTGACTCAATACCTGGCATCCACTAATTTAGGAGAGGAAAGGTTTATTTTAGCTCACAGTTTCAGAAAGTCACAGTTCACTCAGGGGTGGCTAACAAGAGTAGAAGTCTATAGCAGAGGCAAATGTAGAGGCAGCACCTCACAAAATTACAAATAGGAAGCCCCATCAAGTCTAATCTCCTCCCAGAGGAAGGCAGAAGCATATATATATACTTCCAGGTCCTGCTCCAAGGACCCGTCCCTTTTGGGTCTACCCTCAGTGTTCCACCCTTTCCAGGTGTGGAAGGTGTGGTAAGCCCCCACCACATGCCTGTAATCCCACCTATAGGCCTGTAATCCACCCCTCCAGATCAGAACCCAGTCACCAAATAGCACATGGTTCCATAGATAATCCTTAACATCTAAATAGATGAGACTTTTGGGAGACATTTCATATCCAAACCGCCACAACAAGACTGTGTCTGTAAATTTTCTATGGTTGTATATAAATTAAGCCAAATCTGATGTTCTCAGAGTATTTGTCTGTTTGTTTTTCCTTACCTTCCTTTGGAATGTATGGTTTGGCTACATAGGTGTTGAATAATTGTGCCTGCCACAGTCACAGTTTAGAATAGACCAATTTCTACCATAGATTTAAAATTATGGAGCTCTTAATTGACTATATTCAACAAACTAGTCCATTAAGAGCATCGCACTAATCATTGAATTTATACAGACATTCGATGTGTTTTTGCAAAATCATTAGTGGCTTCAAAATGTTTTCTAAAAAACATCAGAAAAAAGTTTAATAAATTAATAAATGGTTTTCTAAATCAATTTTGTAAGGAAATTTCTTATTGAAAATTCATTTTCTTTGTCTTTCTCTGTGTTTGCCAGTTTCTCTTTCTCTCTGCATTTGATGAAGTTTGTTGAATTTTCTTCCAAAAATGAAAACTAAGTTGGAGTAATATTTTAATTTGGGAAAATAGGACTATATCACAATAATGATGCTGGTAAACTATAAATTCTAAATTTTGTCTAAAAGTAAAAATAAATAAATAAATAAAATTATTCAGGAGCTGCTAGTTTTAGCACAAAATTTGCAAGGCCTTGTGTTCAATTCTCCAGCACCTCATGTAGATCAGTTGGGATTAGTGCCCATATTATTCCTTTTCGAGCCATACAGCTGGAAATCATACTCCAGGTGCAATCCCAAAATCTCATTATGTCTTAGTCATTGATTTAAAAGATTCTTTCTTACTATCTTCATACATTAAAAAGATGAAAAAAATTGCATTTGTTCCCTGGAGCATAAATGCTGTGTCACCTCTAAAATGTTATTTATAGAGAGTTATTCCACAGGACATGATAAATAGCTTCATCATATTCCAGAAACATGTTGCAGAGAACTGATCCTGACTCTCCTAGCATTTTCTGATATTTCAATCTATTACTATGATGATTTATTGGCCTATACAGTTTCAAGCACATTGTTTCAAGCTTATACCCATTTAATATCTCAAACTGTTTAAGTTGCTTTAGATAAAGTACACAAAAATTAAACTATAGAAATATCTGAGACATATTATTATGCAAGAAACTATTAGGTTTTAAAATATGTCCATTAATAATCCTACAAATTTAACTTACTATGTTCATGTCACTGTGGATAAATTCTCAGATCTTGTCCATGCTATGACACAAACTGAGGAATCTTCTAAACATCTTCAAAATCACCTTTAATCTTCTATCGTGTATATGGACCATCACTCTCAAATTAACATTCACAAAGGACCTGCTTAATACTTTAAAAAATTAAAACAAATTTTAATAGTTGGAAAATTAAACATATTACTGGTATCTCTTATAACCTCACAGGTCAAGCAATTATAGAATGTTTTAATGGCTCACTTAAAATTCAGCATTTAAACCAAAAAAAAAGGAGAATACAAGAGAAGCTTTTTTTTTTCACAAGAACAGATATCGAAAGCACTATTTTCTTTAAGCTGTTTTTAATTGTGATAAATTGGCTTTTCTGTTGTAGAAAGACATTTTATTTTCCAGAAACACTTGTTCTTTTATATTTTTTTTTTTTTTGCAAGGAAACCAATGGCAGGGGCCAACTAAATTCTTCATATGGGAAAGAGAGGGTTTCTGTTCTCTCTACCATAAGCTCTCTTTGGAAAAAAAAAAAAAGAGCATCATCTGGACCAACATGACGAGCTTTCAAGAGACTCACTGCTCAAGTCAAAAACATCTTCAAGTTATCAAAACTTCACAATAGCCTAAAAACCGCTTTCTCACAAATGCTTTCTTATGTAACTATAAATCCTAAAAGGTCACAAGTAAACTTGTTCATTTTCTGCTTTCTTCTTAGTATATAGCATTCTGCCTGGAGTGACACTTTATATTAGACACATGATCTATTATCTCAAATGAAATCTCCTCACTTACTCACATCCTTGGTTCAAATTAAGAAATGATCCTCATTTCAACTGGGTTATTTGTTCAAATACTCACTCCAAAACAACAATCTCTTTATATCAATATTACTTTAGAAAACTGGGTTCCTACAGGTTTTCAAGTCATTAATTTCAATTTGTATCTGATATCAATTCATACCTTATAATTAATAAGCCTCAATATCAAATGGCATAACTCCAGAAAAACTCTTAAGATGAAATTCTTAGTCATCTTAATGATGTTGCAGTGTGGCTTAACTCTGCTAATTAGTTTACAGGACTTACCTTAAACATTTGGGACATTGCAACTGTTGGAATTCTATTTGTTTCTTCCTTTATAGGTATTCTAAAATCTTTTCGCAATCTTTTTAACAGATCTCTAAGAGTGGAGAGTGTGGTCATGATGCTTTGTCAATCAAAATTTCCAGTCAATCCCCTGGAACCCCTTTTCAGACGATCAGAATCACACACAATGCTCAAAAATATCTAACCCATAGCCAAACTCAGCAATCTCTGTTCCCCACTGATGTTTGGTACACTCCCAAGGAAATAATCATAAGGTGACACATATATTCTCTATAATTCCCTTACACAAAGGCACAGTTCACAAAAAGCTGAGTTTTGGAAGTGTGGCTTCAACAGTCACCAGCAAGTTTAGTCTGTGCTTAATGTTTACAGATGGCATGTGGCCAGTAAGTAGGGCAAAAGAGAAAAATAGACATTAATCTGACTTTAAATGATATATATATGTATAATATATATTTACATATATAATATTATATACATACATATATATACATATATATATATATATATATATATATATATATATATCACTTTAGGTCTTCTATTATGACAAAGTCTCAGTCTATAGCCCAAATTGGTCCTGAACTCATTATGTAGCCCAGGCTGGCCTCAAATTCACAGCAATACTTCTAAGCATCCTAAGTGCTGGGGTTACGGGAGTGCACCACCAAACCCAGTTTATGTGATGCAAGCATCTAACTCAGTGGTTTGGTCTTCCTAGGAAAACCCTTTAAGCACAGTACTATTCCTTCAGGCCCATGTACCTATTTCTTCAACACTGCTTTAAAATAAAGGAAAAAAAGTGGGACAACAAGCACTAACTCTCTTAAACTGACCAGGCCTCCTGTATTCATCCTCAACAATGACACCTTTAGAATGTGAATTTTGTGTCAGCTGAGTTAGTGTTGTAGATTTCCCAACATCCACCTGCCTATAATCAAGATAATTAGTAAGAATAAACCCTGGCTTGGAATTTTGATGAATTTCTTGATCTGTATGCTCTTTTTTTTAATCAGCCATTGGGTAAGCATGTTCTGGTTCTGCTTTTACAAATCCTTTGTAAATGATTTCCTGCACTCTGCCTTCTTTTTCTTTTTTCTTTTTATTACACCCTCCGACACTGTGAGTTTAAATCTTTCTCCCACACCCCTAATTCTAAGATTTGTTCTCTTTGAATCAATCCATCAGCTATTGTAGCCAGCTAATTTGCTCATTTTAAATTTTGGAGTCGTACCTACTTAAAGCATTTGTTTCCTCAGCTTCACCTTTAAGGTCTGAAATTCTGTCCTCAAATCTTCGAATCAATTTCCTCTGATTTCAAATGTATTTTTTTTTATATCCTGACTTTCAGCTAGATTTCTTTTCAAAATTTCCACTTCTCTATTAAAACGTTCCTTCAGATTTTGCACTTTCTTGTTTACTTCAGCCAACTTTCTAAGTTTTCTATACATGAGATTCACTCTGTTTCGTAAGTTCCTCTTTAATTATGTGGGGTTTTTCTGAGAATATCTTGTTTGAACTGGCTGTTTGAATTGTTTAATTTCTTTTTTCCTATGAGTTCCACTATTTCGGGGCCCATGATGTTACTTTCTGTGGCCTCGGGCATTTCTGTAGGTGTCCTGTGACCTTGTTTTCTTCCCATGTTTCTGTTTTTGATGGACTTCACTTTATAGGCCTAGTTGAGAAATTTCATTGAAAGGGTATGATGATGTGTGAGAGAAGCCAAAATTCCTCTGAGTTTTGTGCTGGTAGTAAGCAATAAGGGAAGACCTAAAAGTCCAATGGCCTCTTGATCGCACCCTGCTCCTTAGCAAATCTCTCTGCTTGTGCGGGCTTCCCTCCGCTGACGGCAGGGCTCTCCAACCTCTGAGATGCTCACACTATACCCAAGCCATTTAGGGGTCATTGGCTTTTCTCTTTCTCCTTAACTATCTCTTGTGCCAGTTTCTTCCCAGACACTGTTTAAGAGTGACTCCAAAAAACCTTATGTATTTTTCTCAGCCTGCTTTTACCTTAAAGAGTTCAGGCTTCGGCTTTTATTTTTTAAGTGTCCCCTGCTTAAGTCACTGCCTGTTATGGCTACTGAGCACTGCTTCTGGTCTAGATTCTAGGAAGCTTTTTTTTCTAGTAGAAGCTCATATCAGCTTTGCAATTGCATGGCCTTCAGGCTTGTCTTTGGAAGCTGGCACTACCAAGCTGTGTCAATTCTCACTTTCTCAGATCAGTGCACAACTCTGTCAGAGGTTCTGGGCTCCAGGCTCTGGGGCTACTTTCTAGACTGCTGTTTGCCTTGGCTTCCAATGTGTGTTCAGGATTTCTGATCTTTCCGTGGCCTCCTTTCAATTGTAAAGGAGTTCCTTTGTCTCCTAGATATGTAGAACAAGCAGTTCTTAATTGTAATTTGAACTTTTTACGTGAGTCACTAAGGAGACATTGTATAGCTCTGTTACTTTGCTGTCAATTAGTAAATTTTAGTAATACAGACATACATTTAATATTTGAAGAATGATTTTAAATTTTTAATAGACATGTATTTCTTTCTTAATTTTTTTCCCAAATTGACAAGATTGTGCATGTTTCTGATGTATGACAAGTACCACATTGCTAATTACAACATTGCCAAATTTCCAAATTAATTTAACATGAAGGTTTTCTATTCATTTATTTAGTTAGTTATTTTTGTAATTGAAACAGGGTCTCACTGTATAATCTAAGCTGATCCTGAACTCTTTATGGAGACCAGGCTGGCCTTAAACTTATAGTAACCCTCCTGCCTCAGCCTCCTGAGTGTTGAAAGTAGAGGCATGCGCCACCAAGCCCAGGTTATGTGTTGTTAGCCAATTGATATTAGGGTCTTGCACTTTCTAGGAAAGCACTTTAACCACTGCGGTGCACCCTCAGCCCCTTAGCAAGTTTTCAAGTATGTAATACATTGTTACCTGCTGTAATCCACCATATTGATTGAGAAACCCCTCAAATGTATTTCTCTTTTCTAAACAACATTTTGTGCCTACAGACCACCATCGCTCCAACTTCCTCACCTCCTTCATAGTTTTTTCTGTCTTTCCATCAATGCCCAGATCACATAAGGTTTTCTTTTTTTCTTTTTCTTTTGCTGAAGGTCACTCATTTCACCACTGCTTCTGGTTACTTCTCAGAGCTCCTGCATTCTGAGCTAATACGACTCATTATAATTTCATTTTGGGGTAAAGGTGATGGTGGCAGGTCCTAGTTTAGAGGTTATATAGTGGCATTTTCTACTTCTGTCTGGTGGTGCCATCCAAAGACTTCCACACTGTTTGACAGAAAGTTGTAATCACTAATTTATAACTGGCTTTCCTTTCAGAAAAAAGTAAGAAAAACGAAGTGTAGAAGAATGCAAAGCTCATAAGGACCACTGTGAGATCACCCCTGGTCTTTTAGTGTGGCACATGTACAGAGTCCTCATAAGTTATGATTCTGACATACGCTAATTAAGGTTTTAATTGAAATTAACGTGTAGTGACACAGACTAAGGAATAAAATGACAAACTGGATTTAGTTCTTATTTTAAACAAATCATTAAAATCTACAGCCAATAGATGGCTGACTCAGGACTAAAACATAGGCTACCTCTCTTCCTCTCCAGAATTCTAAGACAACCAAATAATAGGAGTGGAAATTAGACAGAAAGAATTTTTTTTAAAATAGCAGCCCCATAATTGATAAGTCTGATTGTAGAATTTGGCCTGACTGTGAGCAAAGTCATCTAATATTTCTCAAAAATTGAATTCTTTTGAAATCAAGTTGAGCAACTGAAGATGGTTTTCTATGAAATCTGCATATTAAAATCATCGGAGCACCATTTTTTATTTTACACCAAGGAAACATTTTAGAAGTATAGATTACTATTTTTTTAAAATTGCTGGAAAAGACAAACACAAAAAAGCAATATCATACAATTGATTTCTAAACTTTTTTTGAAATACAAAACAATGACTGGTACCCCTGAAAGTCAGTTTATTCACACAAATTGATTTTTTTAGTTGATGTACTACCCTTTACCCTCAAAGTTGTTTTCAAATGTTGCTGAGTTTTTCAATTGCATTCTATATCAGAATGTTTTTGGATATGTTTTTTTTTCCATTTCTCAGATATTGCTCTTTTTTTTTTCTAAGAGGCCATTGCCCCTCTTTCTACCCTATCACTTATGACTGGGGACTTTTTATGCGATCATTTCTGAATTTCATAAGAGAGTCAGTTTTTTTGCATGTGTGTGTTCCATTTCACTGGGTTTATTGACCAAGGTGGCCCCTTTTTTCCTCAAATGTTTTGTATCTGCTTTATTTATGGCTTTGCTGTAATTTGTTGTATATAGGTACCATATATTCTTTCACCATTCCTCTGTTGATGGGCAGGTAGGTGTTTTCCAGGATTTGGTTATTATGAATTGTGCTGATATGAACATAAATATGCACTTGTCTCTTTGGTGTGTTGACCAATACTTTTGGATTAAATATGCCCTGTGAAGCAGAAGCTAGATCAAATGAGATTTCTATCCGTAGCTTTCTAAGGAATCTCAAGGATGCTCTCCACAATGTTTGTTACCAGATTGCATTCCAGGCAGCAGCGGTGTAAAGTTTCTTTTTTCCCACACCCTTGGCAACAATTGTTGTTTTTTGAGTTCTTGATGTAAACCATTCTCGGTGGGGACAGTTGAACCTTCAGTGTTGTTTCTTATTTGCATTTCTCTAATGATCCATTATGGACGACACTTTTTGGCATACTTTTTGGGCATTTGTACTTACTCTCAGAAGCTTTTTTTCTTTTCATTTCAGATGCTCCTTACGGGGTGGGTCGTTTATGTTAGGTTGGTATATTTTCATGAGTTCTTTGTATAATCTAGATTTTAAACTTTTGTCTAAAGTATTACTGGTAAAGATCTCCTCCCTCTCCTTGTATTGTCGTTCACCTTGTTGATTGCTTCTTTTGCTGTGCATAAGCACTTTAATTTAATGTACTCCCATTTGTTAATTCTTACTGAGATTTCTCTGGCAGCTGGTGATCTGTGCAGAAACTATTTTCGTGTCCCTATGTCTTCTAGAGTTTTACCCATTTTTTTCTTCCAGTAGATTTAGTGTTTCTGTTTTAATGTACAGTTCTTTGATCAATTTTGATATGGTATGAGTGTATGGTCACAAATATGGGTCTAATTTCATTCTTATGTATGTGATCATAACGTTTTCCTAACACCATTTATTTTCCCACATTTTATTGATAAGTGTAAGTGTAACACATAAAGTTTACAGTGTTCTTGTATATTATGTGCATATTAATATCATGGCAAAATTACAAATCCTTCTCCTCTCCATTTTTGACCCTCCTACTCCTTGCCAACTCCCTCCAGTTTCCATTATTCTCTACAATGAGGTCTATGAAATAATCATCATATGGGTTTCTCATATCAGGAAAACCATTCAATATTTCACTTTCCTCTACTGACTCACTTCGCTAAGCATAATGGTCTCAAGTTGCATCCATTTGCCTACAAAACCCTCCTACTTATCTGTCTTTATAGAAGAGTAGTATTGCATTCTGTATAAATACCACAAATTATGTATGCATCAACCTGTTGATGGGTATTTGGGTGTATTCCACATTTTAGCTATAGTTAGTTGTGTCGCTATGAATATAGGTATACATGTATCTCTGTTATATGTTGTTTTAACTTTTTTTTGAAAAAATTCCCAGGATAAGTATCACTAGATAAAAAAAGGATATATATTTCCAGTTTTTGAGAAAATTCCATACTGCTTTCCATAGTGGTTGTACCAGTTTACATTCCCATCAGCAGGGCAGGAGGGTATTCTTTCTCTCCACAGCCTTGGCAGTACTGATTGCTGTTTGCATCGTTCATATACACCAATCTGTTTGGAGTCAGATGGCATCTCAGTGATGTTTTTATTTGCCTTTCTCTTATGGCAAAGGACATTGAACAACTTTATATGTATTTATTAGCCATTTGAAATTCTTCATCTCAAAACTGCCTATTCACTTTTATTGCCATTTTTTAATAGGGTCTTTGCTTTTGAGGGTCTTCCTACTCTTCAGTTCCCTGGATATTCTGGTTATGAGCTTCCTATCTCAGATATTGGTGGTGAACATTTTTTCCCAATCGGTCAGTTCTCTTTTTCACTGTTAATAATTTCCTTTGCCGTGTAGAAACTTTTTAATTTGATATAAACTCATTTGTTAATTCTGGGTTCCCTTTTGATTTTGGTGTTTTAATAAAGAAATTATAAGGACCAGATCTGAAATTAATGAAATTGAAATTAAAAAGATTTTTAAAAAGTCAAAGAGCTGGTTCTTTGAAATAATAAACAAGATTGACAAACCTCTAGCTTAACTCACCAAAAGAAGGGAAGAAAAAGCACAGATTAATTCACTTAGAAATGAAAAAGTTGAAATTACAATGTACTCTGCAGAAATTCAGAATATTGTGAAAAATTATTGTGAGCACTTATATTCTAACAAGTTAGAGATTTGGGAAGAAATTCATAACTTCCTAGACACATACACAATACCACAATTGAATGAAGAATACATAAAAATTTTGAATAACCTCACTACACACACACAGAAATTGAACTAGTAATAAAAGCTCTACCTACAAATAAAAGCCCAGGACCAGAAGAATTCATAGCAGAATTTTTCGTTATTTCAGGGAAGAAATAACTCCAATTCTTCTCAAACTGTTCCATGAAGTTGAAAAAGACATTCTTACTGTGTCCAACACTATAGATAGATGTGGTAACAAGTGAAATAAACCAGGCACAGGGACTGGAGAAATGACACAGATGTTAAAGTGCTTGCCTATCAAGCAAAATTCCTGAGTTTAATTCCTCAATACCACATAAAGCCAGGCGTGGTGTTGTATGGTTGTAATCTCAATACTCTGGGGGCTGAGGCAAGAGGATTGCAGAGAGTTCAAGAATAGTCTGGGCTACATGAGTTCATGACCAGCCTGGGCACTAGAGCAAGGCTCTGTCTACCCCACCCCCCCAAAAAATAGGCACAGAAATATAAGTACTCCATGATCTCACTTACATGTAGAATATAAAAAAAGTGAACATTGTATAGAATAATGATTTTCAGGGTCTCAGGAAAAGATACGGTTTTATTAAAGTACACAAACTTCCAGATGTATGATACATATTTCTGGGAATCTTAAGTTGCAGCATAATTGATGATGGATACAGTAATTCATTGTGTGGCAATTACCATGCAATGTTTGCCTGTATCAAATCAACACATCAAATACCTTGAATATGTTCAATGTCTGTAGATGAATATTTTAAAATAAAAATGAATGTAATAATGAAGATAGTACCCAAACCAATGAATTACAGATAGGGTGACAGTAATATTTTTTTATTATGTACCTTTATATCACCCACTGGAATGACAAATCCAAAAAGAAGTCACTAGGAATTTACATCCCTGAGCTATTACTCCAAGTCTTAAGCTTCTAATCCTAAAATTAAACTGTGAGCCTAAAAATATGTCCATATTTAGGTTAAAGTTTTATTAATCAAATGCAAAATGTTCCATTGATAAAATCTTTTGTTCAACATCAACAAATAATTGTTTGCCTAAAAATTACTCTGTGTGCAAATTTTCATTCTTTTGGTAACCTACCTATAGTAGGAAAATATTAGGTCTTCTTTCACTCTAAAGAATAATAAAATTTGTTATGTAAATGCTAAATGTCTGATACTGTTCTGGGAATATCACATAAATTATGGCATGTAAACTTATAAACAGATCATTGATATAAAAGTTATTCTTATTTTAAATTTAGAAAAATAATATACATAATAAGATATTTTATTTAGAAGAAAACCTTTGATGTCATAAAATATTCCAGACATCTCAGCCATTTAATCCTGAACAATTTGCTTAAATTTTATGATCTCACTGTCCTATTTCTAAAAAAAAAGATTATTTACTTTTATTAGACTATGTTTAGTTATCTGTATCCGACTGAATTAAATTTAAAAGCCATTGTCACATTAAAAGAAAAAGGCTGCGAATAATAAATATCTATTATGTATAAATATAATTTTTCCTTTTTTCTCCCCCATAAATTCTGTACATGGAAAGACTTAAATGACTGACAGCTCTGAATATTTGTTGAACTTACAGCTATATTATTTATAAAACTTTACTGCAGTTTTTATCTTTCCTTTAAATTTACCAAGAAAAGATCTACTTCATTTATTTTGTATAAAAAATATCCACTGTAGTTTCATAGAGCATCAACCAGAAGTCACTTTATCCTCATATGAGTAAGGTTATTCAAATTCCCTATTTTGAGATTTGTGGAAAATATTTTAAAGTAATAAATGTAAAAGTTGGACTAATGCTTTTAATATACCTATTTACCACATTAGTTGGTCACCTTGAGCATTATGTATTGATATAAAATGTGTCACAAAACGCTCAATAAATTATGTGCTATTATTTTATTATTATTACTCAATACCCACTTATAGAGTTGTTTTCTATGGAAAGTTTGCCATGTATCAACTGCATTATTATATTATCTAATTTAAGCTAGCACGTGCCTGAAAGAACAAGTATTTAATAAGTGTGTGCTGTCTGTGAAAGAACAAATCTTTAAAAGAAATATTCAATTGTAAGCTTTAATACCTGAATTTACAGACGTGATGGCTCATAATCACAGTCATAAGTGGTGAAGGACTGTTCAATTCTATCATCCTTTGCGGATAAAATGAAAAACTGATACTCTTTTTTCCCTTGCCTTGTTGTTTTATTATTTTTATATTTTTATATGAAATGAATTATATAAAACTTGCTATCCTTCACAAGCCATTAACACATCTCAGATTAAATTGGTTTATGGCATTTGTCACACTTTCTATAACAAGTTTTTGAATCTGTAACTTTTTGTTTGTCGTTTCCATGTCTGTGTCCATTATTAAACATTTGTATTCCTTGAACAGAGCTGTGATATATTATGTAAATTTGTACCAAGAACAACTGCTACAGTCATGGTACATACTAAGGGTTAGGGAGTCCTTATTGAATGAGCGATCAGGAATGTGGAACTGAAACAAAACGCTACCTTATGATTCACACAAACATTGGCAGAGCTCTGGAAGATTTGAAAGTTGAAACATGTAAAATCAAAGAATGCTAGCTTCAGAGTCTGAATAGCTCTAGTAATTATCTCATTTTTTAATTTTATAATTTTGAGGTATGAATAGAATATATAGTGAATGGTTAAAATAAAAATTACAATAAAAGAACCAGTACCATTTATCTTCCTTAAAATACTCTGTTTCACTTTGAACACATTACTCTATCACTCTTACAAATTTCTGAAGCAGTTCTTGAAATTGCCTGTTGAGTGTCTTTGTGAATTATGATAAAAATAATTCAGTGAATGCTGATGCAAAGCACCAGCCCACCGAAAAGCAGGCAAATAAAAACTTTACCAGGTGTCCTCAAACTAATCACTGGATGTGACACCGTGAAACTCCCAGTTCTCCCCGAAAGTCAAAAGAATCATATAATATTTCTTTTAATTTAAGCACTCACCATGTATTTCAGTCGTACCTCACATGAACTTTTTAATAAATATAATTTTTACTGTGGAAAATAAACTTTAACTGATTATAACACAACCTAGGCTATGAAATCAAAATGTAAACCAGACTTGGTAATTCCAGCACTCTGGAAAGCTGACGCAAGATCAAAAGTTCAAAGCCACCATGGGCAACATAGTGATTTATCAAGACCCTTTTCCAAAACTCAAAAATTACACACTGGTTAAAGCACTTGCCTTGCGAGCAGAAGACCCTGAGTTCAATTGCCCAGCACTACATAAAGCTGGGTGTGGTGGCAAATGCTTGTGATATCAGCACTCTGGAGGCTTAGACAGAAGGATGGCCATGAGTCCAAGGCCAGCCTGGCCTACACAGTGAGTTCAGGACCAGCCTGAGCTACAGTCCGAGACTCTGCCTCAAAAAAAAAAAATAAAATAAAATAAAATAAAAAATAAATAAAAATGGCCTGGGTATATACTTTAGTGCTATGGTCCTGGGCCTAGTCTCGAGTACCACCAAAAACAAAACAGTCTAAGTGCACTGTAAATTTTAATTGTGTTTCTTTGTTTAGTTTTTATTTATTATTACTTAGTTTTACTGTATTAATACACTTCACAGACATTACTTATTATAATCTCCTTATGCAAATTGAATAGTTAACATGGGTTTTTCAATGAATTACTTAGGACAGCCATGGGTGACATAATTTTATCCTCAAGCATTCTAATTTCAGTACCCAAGATTACATCTTTGGAGATAGACTGAACCTCATAACCATTCTCTTCACCTGCTCTGCTAAATCTTTTGAGTAAGATAACAGAAGCTTGTCAGTCATGAATACTTAGAATACATGAGTGCTCACTGACCCTAGATCAAAGCTGTTGATTTCATAAAGATATGGGAACAGAACCCATGATGTAAATAAGCTGAGTTAATTAATCCGCTGCTCAAATGTGGAGAGGGTTTGTAAAAGGTGGAAAGAAAAAAAATTAAGAACTAAACATGCTATGCCTATTGTGAATGAATGATGATGTCAGGTAACTTTACAAGTCACACACCTAAATGACACAATTCGTGAATCAGGAAGGCAGCTAATGCATACAGAGAGAAGAATGCTTGAAATGTCATAATTTACCTCTAAGCCTTGGATTTTGATTTATAGCAGTAATCCAACATATTGGTGTTGGTAATCCTTCAAGTACATGGGAATAAATTTTTATTAGTGAGAGTGAAAAAAGTGAGAGATTTTGCCAGGGGGAAAAATAAGTCAAAAAATTTAAAGAATAATGAAACCAATGAGTGAAATTTATAGACAATTTTAATAAAATAGATCACAAGCTCAAGAAATTTCCCCAAAACTTCAAATAAGCATAACAAAGTCTCATGCAAAAGCCACGTGGTTCATAAACTTCAAATTTGGGTGGTTTAACTATTTGAACAACCCCTGCTATAATTAGGACTCAAATATCTCTAAATAAACCCATGTGGTAAAAGATTGGACTCTATGATGGTGGTTTTAGAAAAGATTGGAAATATTGTGGGGAGGGATTTTCTAGGAGGTTCTTAGGTTATTGAGGAAATACACATGAAAATTATTTGGCTGTTGCTTTTTTTCTTCTACTTTCTTCTTTTTATAGCCATCATGTAACCACCTTGTTCTGCTACGTGGTCCTCACCACTGCAATCTGATATCATCACCCAGGTCTCAAAAACAGTGGTTCTGCCCATCATGAATTGGAATCTATAAAATGGAGAGTGAATCTAACCCTTTTTAAAGACGGGGTATTGCTTGTTTTCTGGAACTCCCTATGGAGCCCAGGCTAGCCTCAAATTTATAGCAATCCTCCTATCTCAGCTTCGTGATTATAGACATGTGCCACCATTCCTGGCTTTTGTGGTACTAGGGAATGAAACTCAGAACCTTGTCCTTGCTTGGCAAGTGCTTTAACCAATGAGCTACATTTCCAGCTTTGCTTTTCTTTATAAGTGAATTGTTTCAGATACGTTTGTACTGATGAAAGGTTAATTAAATTAATTCCAGTCTGAGCTTAGAATTTTTCATTCTGATATAGTAGAACGTTGTGAAAGAAGCATGCTTCTGCCTGAAGTTTTCTTACTGAGGGTATTTTATAGAAGATTAGAGATACTGAGTTTTTATTATTATTTTTACACCTTCTTTTATGGATCTGCTTTCTCATTCATAACATCAGATCATTATCCATCTTGTGATTTGGATCCTTCAAGGATGACCACTCTGGAAAGGAATTTTCCAGTGAAATAAGAGTCAGAAAACTGCATTTGTTGTAGCTTTACCCCTGTGTCCAGCTATGTGAAAAAAAGGGAAGCTTTAGCTACTGTCTTATCTGTGGAACTAGGCTCAGGTATGGAGGTTAAAGAGTAAAATGTGCGACCACAAGTGTTAATTCTTTTCTCAAACTTCCCAGGCCTCTAATCAGGCCTCAGCAGTGGCCTCTTAAAAAAAGTAAATTGTTTGCTAGAAAATTCTTTGTAAATGATTCTTGGTCCTAAGTACTTTTTTCTTTTCACTCGATAAATATGAGAAGAGAACTCTGCCCTCACCTGCATGGCCAATTTCACTCCCTCCTTTAGTGGAAGTATCCATACAGTCACATGCAAACTTCTCTTAGTCTCTGAGTTGTGATTTGAGCAGTTTGTGTCTTTGTTCTTTGTCCAAAAATGTGAGAAATAGTAGAGTGATGTAAGTGACTCAAAGCTGACTTCCGATGGTGGGCAATATTGTGAGAACATCATATGGCACAACATCAACCTGATTGAGGAAGCGAATTCTAAATCATCCAGAGTTAAGTGTTACATGTCTCTGTTTATTGTTGTTAACATTTTCAGTTCAGTAATTTAATCAAATCAAAACAACATTTATCTTTGCTTTAATTTAAACAGCAATGCCACTTGCTTTCTAAAAATATACTAACTAAAATGTTAACTTCGTTAGTTTGATATTTTGGGTCTCATGGGTAATTTCACATGGTTGTTGAGTAAATGAAGAAGAGGATTTGCGATAATAAGAATTAAGTCTCTCTGTTACTAAATTTAAATCATCTTAACTTTTAAACATCTTAAAATATGACTCTTAAAGGTCTCAAACTATCTCAATACACTTACCATTCAGGGGTTTTTGTAGCCATAAGGCATTTAACTTCCTCACACAGGCCGCCTAACAGCCCTTAACACCAAAAAAAAAAAAAAAAAAAAAAAAAAAAACCTTATGTTGTTATAGATTAACTGGTTACTATCAGCTGTGGATTTGCATGTATAGCTTTTTAAAATAAAATAAGATCAAATTCCCATTTCCAGGAAGGAAAAAAAAAAAGAAAGAAAGAACATCAGGCCTGTGGTGAAATAAAATTCTCTATCATCAAAACTTCCTCTATGAAATTGCTGAAACTTTGCCCCAGCCTGAGGCCTGTTCCAAGGCCTGCGCCATAAAGAGTTTATTAAGACAGCTAGCCTAGGAAAAACTAAGAGATATCAAAGCAGTAGCTTTTGTTTTTCTTTCAGTAAAAAAAAAAAGTCTTACAATTTCTTTTGTACTTTTAGCTACCTACACTCACCAAGTAATTTTTCTGTTAAAAATTTTAAAATGTCACCTCAACTCTGCTCTTTTACTCCTAAGTCCTAAAATGTGTTCAAAATCGTCGTGATATTGTCAAACTAACATGCCTTCTATGCATCCAGAAACTTTCAAGTCCAAGCTCTTAAGGTGAGAATTGCACTTATATAAAAATGATAAAAGACACATACTAATCCTGCCATTGATTTTACAACTTTAATGAAACCTGACATCTGCCTGTAATTAGACAGTCAACAGGTTAAGTTTACTAAATTGAGGCATGCACCACAATTCAGTAAATAATAAATCTTATTTTGGCCTCTATATTTCAGAAACTACATCTGAGGAAAAACTGCTATAAATCTGAGCTTTTTTACTGTTATGTTTAATGAAATGATTATATACAAATAAGTGTGTGTGTGTGTGTGTGTGTGTGTGTGTTTCTGTTTATGGTCAATAACAATTTCTGTGTTTTAAAAAATCTAAAAGGAGGAGCCAAGAGAGTGGCAGAATAATAGCTCTCTGGGAAATATGGCTCACAAAGAAATCAATTAGCCCAACAAACAGCTGGAGTAAAGTACATCTCCAGACTTCCAAAAAAACCCCAGAGATAAGATGTGAAGTCAAAGTGATCGATTAAGGGCTGAGGAAGACACAAGTGGTGGGAATTTTCCCAACCCCTCCTAAAAAGACTTGAAGGCAATAGAGACCTTCTGTAGTGCACTTTCAAGAGCTTTAAGAGAGCCTTAGCACAAAGGATCTGGATAGCGTAAAACGCTCAGGGCATTGGGAACTGGAAGGAATGGGAGAAATTGGCTGTCCTTTCCTACATGGAGGGCTCAAGTGTGCTGTAAAGTCAGGCAGCGGTAGCTCCAAAAACCACAGGGCAGGAGATAGAAAAGGGAGGAAAAAGGGGGCGAGCCTTATCCCCACCCCCCAATGCAGCTGAATGGGGAAGGAAGTTGTAATCACCAGGGTTTACAGCCAGCCACCCAGAATCAAAATAAAAAGACACAGAACCATCTGTGGATTGTGAAGAGAACTGCACATAACACAGCTGACAAAATCCGAAGCTCACCAGGCACTGAGAAGCAAGGAAACTCCAATGGCACTCTGCTCGACAGGAGCACAGACAAGGCAATAAAAACCCTCACATTCACTCCAGTTCAAGGGAGAAAGAATCCGGAATGGGTTATCCATCCTCTGCCCTCCAGGGACCCTGAGAGGCAACACATGAGAACGATGGAGAAAAAGAAAAGACTTGAAAAATCACGGCAAGTTGATGCTAAGTCTTAAATCCCAGAGCTAGCAGCTGCCAGTGGTTCAGTCCAGGCACTGAATAGCAAAGCATCCCCAGTTGCAATCTGCTCTCCATTAATGTCAGAATATCAATAACATACCTGACTCTACCTCTGGCCCGGGGACAATAAAATCAGGAACCTGCTGCCCACTTCCCTTCCCTTGAGGAACCACAAGAGGCCATGCTGATGGAGAAAGGGCTGAAAAAGAGACTTGAAAAAGCACATCAAGCTGTGGCTGAAGTCATAACTCCCAGGAATGGCAAACACTTGTGGTTCAGCCTGATTCACAAAGGAAAGGCATCACCCAGTGCACGCTGACCTACAGGAACCAGTGACCAAGTGGGGCAAAGAAAAACAAAGCACAGATTTGATGTTGTCCTGGCAGAGGCACAAGGACCCACCCCACCCTATGCACATCATTAAGAAAGGCACAAAATCCTACTAGGAGAGAGAAGGGAGCTGGCTTTCTACTGCTTGGGAAGATGGGGGTGTCCTGGGCACATATCTCTCTGTAATCCTAGCAGCCCTGCTCTGTACTTCCCATCTACTCTTGTACGACCTGACAAAAGACAAGACAGCGCCAGGACTGGCAGCTACAACCTCAGTTCTAAAACCTCTCGAAACCAGACCAAGTAGCAACCGTCAGGCTGAGAAGTGTGAACTAGGTGCTCTGTAACAAGGTACCCCACCTCTGTGACACAGGCAGCATATTACACAGCCAAAGAACAACATTCTCCATCACCAGAAAAGAGAAAATGCTCAGAGTGACCACAGCAAGCCAAAGGAATATTCATCAACAAAATAAGAAAACAGAGGGGCAAGATCCAGGCCATCAAAGCAGTCCCAGGTACACCCAGAGGAAGACCCAAAATTTTTAAACTTAAAAAAATTAACCTGTCGGAAGAACACAACACAGATTCAGACAACAAACTGCAAAAGATACTTAAGAGTTTAAAAAAGATTCAACCAAAGAGCTTAAGAGAACACAGATGCAAAACTAAGAGAACTACAGAAGTCAATACAGGAAATGAATGACAAATTCACTAAAGAATTCCAAGAATACAAAAATACAAAGGAAGAGCATCAAGAGATGAAAACCTCTATGGAAAGTTTAGGGAACAGAATGACAGAAAATGAGGAAAGAACTCTTGATTTACAAGACAAGACCAAAATAATGATCCAGACTCTTAAAGAGCATCAAATAATTTAATGTCAATGAGGAAATAGAATATAGCCGCTTATAAAAGACTCAAAGAAACTTAATCTCAGAATACCAGAAATATATGAAAATTCATAAATGAAAATTCATACTAAAAGACTAAGAAACCTCTTTACTGAAATCATGAGAAAATTTCTCATACATACAAAATAAAACAGACATGCAACTAAATGAGACATACCATACACCTACTAGATACGACCAAAACAGAAGCTTTCCTAGACATATTATAATAAAACTCACTGAGATACAAAGAAGAGAGAATGCTAAAAGATGAGAGAGAGAGAGAGAGAGAGAGAGAGAGAGAGAGAGAGAGAAGCAAGTTACATATCAAGGCAAACCTATCAGAGTAACAGTAGACTTCTCAACACAAATTCTAAGAGCCAGAAGAGCCTGTAGTGAAGTTCTTAATGTCCTAAAAGATAGTAACTGTCAACCAAAACTACCGTACCCAGCATCAATATTATTTAAAATCGACAATGAAATAAAAACCTTCCACAATAAAGAAAGCCTCAGGAAACTTATGACAACCAAACCCGCATTACGAAAGAAATTCTTAAAGTTCTTCTGGATAGGGAAACAGGGAACAATAACAAGAAAGAATATACTGGCAGGTTTACCTTCAATAGAGAGAACAACTAAGAAACATAAAACAAACAAAAAAGTCCAAGTAAACAAAAGAATTCAATATTCATTGGATGGTAAATGGAAGGACCTAAGACTCACTTATCAATTATATCTCTAAATGCCAGTGGCCTTAATCAAAAGACATAGATTTGCTAACTGCATTAAAAAAAACATAATTCAACCATATGTTTCTTGCAAAAAAATTGGTTTCAAACATGGAGATAAAAATAGACTCAAGATGAAAGGTTGGACTTCTCCGTTTCAATAATCTGGCAGCCATAAAAAGGCAGAGTTTCAATTCTCTTTGCTGATAAAGTAGAATTTAAACCAAAGCTAGTCAAAAGGGAGAGAGAAGGTCACTTTATTCTCATAAAGGGAACAATGCAGCAGGATGTATGAACAATTGTCAACACTTATTCCTAAAACATTGGTGTACACAAAAAGCTACTGGACTTTAAAATCAGACTCCAACTCTACGGTAGTGAGGGATTTTAATACCCCACTGTCCCAAAAAGACAGCTCAACAAAATCAGCAAAGACGTAAGTGAGCTGAACTCTACCATGGGAGAAATGGATCTCACAGACATACACAGAATTTTTAACACAACAACAACAGAATACACTTTCTTCTCAGTTGCTCAAGGGTTGTTCTCCAATATAGACTGCATTCTAGGCCACAAAATAAGCCTAAACACATATAGAAAAATTTAAGATTTAACCAAAGAACTTAAAGAAGAAACAAATGCAAAACTAGCAGAACTACAGAAGTCAATACAGGATATGAATGACAAATTCACTAAAGAATTCTAAAAATATGAAAACATAAAGGAATGATACAAACTCTGGGACACAATGAAGGTAGTGTAAAAAGGGAAATTCATTTCTATAAATACACAAATAAAAATAATTGGCAAATCCAAGTAAATAATATAACAATGCAACTCAGGGACCTACAGAAATCAAAATAAGTTAACATAAAAACCAATATAAAGAAAGACAAAGAACAAAGAACAATATAAAGAAAGAACAAAGCAGAAATTAATCAAATCAAAATTTTAAAAAATATAAAAATAAATGAAAAAAAATTTTAAAGATAAACAAGACTGATAAATTCATTGCTAAGCTCACAAAAAAGGAAAAAAAACTACATCAAGAGAATTAGAATTAGGAATGGAAAAGGGGAAATTACAACAACTAACATAAATATCTAACGGGCTGTAAGAAGTTATTTCAAAAACGTATATTCCAATAAATTCAAAAATCTAAAAGAAATAGACAATTTCCAAACATATAACAACCTCCAAAATTGAAAGCAGAAATTAAACAACTGAGTAGGCCAATATCCATCTACAAAATTGAGAAAGTCATAAAAACACTAACAAGAGCTCAGGACCTGATGTTTTCCCAGCAAAGTCCTACAAATTCTGTGAAAATTTAATGCCAGTGCTCATCAAATTATTTCAAGAAACTGAAAAATAGGAAACATTAGCACAAACATACCTTAAAATTAGCATAACTTTAATTCCAAAACCAAAGACCAAAAAACAAAACAAAACTATAAGCCCATTTATATCTCTAATGAATATAAGTGCAAAAATACTCAATAAAATTCTTGCCAACAGAATGCAGCAAATCGTAAAGAAAATTATACACCATGACCAAGTGGGCTGTATTCCTGAGATGCAGGGATGGCTCAACATACACAAATCAATAAATGTAAAACACCATATTTGTAGATGGAAAGATAAAAAATCATATTATCATCTTGATAGGTGCAGAAGCAAACATTTGACAAAATCCAGCAAACATTTATGATGACTCTGAAGAAAACAGGAATAAAAGGATTCTACGTAACCCTGATCCAAGCTATTTACAGCAACCTCTCTGCCAATATCATCCTACATAGAGACTGAGAGCATTCACATTAATTTTGGGAACAAGACCAAGACTTCCATTTGTCACAACTACTGTTCAAGATAGTGTTTCAAATTTTGGAAAGACCCATCAGGCAAGAGAAAGGAATAAAGTGAATATGAGTCAGGAGGGAAGAAGTCAAGATATCCCTATTCACAGATGACATGACATTCTACATAGAAGACCCAAAAAGGTTCCACGGAAATACTTAGAACTAATAAACAAATAAATTTAATTCAGGTGATAAAACCAATGCCCACAAAGCAATAGCCTTTTGATACACCAATAATGAATCCAATAAGAAGGAAATCAAAACACCAATCCCCGTTCACAATAGAAACAAATAAAAAATTGTTAGGAACAAAGCTTACCAAAAAGTGAAAAGACTTATACAGAGAAAACTACAAAATTCTGAAGAAAAAGATTGAAGAGGACTTTGGACAATAGAAAGATATCCCATGTTATTCAATATGGAGAACTAATGTTGTTAAAATGGCCATACTTCCAAAGCTATTATACAGATTCAATGCAATAACAAAATATCAAAAACATTCTTCACAGAACTAGAAAAAAACAACTTTAAAATTCATATGGAACCAGAAAAGACTCAGAATTTCTAAAGTAATTCTAAGTAACCAGAGCGAAGCAGGAAGAATCAAAATCTCAGACTTCAAAACATATTACAAAAAACAGTGCTTAAATCTACATGATACAATTAAAAGAACAGACAGGAGGACCAGTGGAATAGAATTGAAGATACTCAAACAAACTCAAACACCCTCAGTCACCTGTTTTTTTGACAAAGGGGCCAAAAACACCCACTGGAGAAAAGACAGAATCTTAAAGCAATGGTGAAAGGGACTTCCAATTAGGATGGCAGCAGAGTAGGAGCCCTGGAACAGCTATCCCTAAAGAAATAAAAAAGTACAAGTGAAAACTATAACAAAATCAAAGGAGTAGAGCTAAAAATAAAGCCTGGTGACCACGGGCTGGAGAAGCCCCATGTGATGACCCGCACTGCCCTGATCAGAGAGGAGCATCAAAAAGGGGAGAATGACGGGAGTCTCCCCAGAGGAAGAGAACAGTGGGGTGACTCGACCAGGCAGCGGCTTCTGAAACCAGCTCCACATAAACTCATAGAGTAGTAAATGGTTTTTTTTCTTTTTCTATTATTCTTTATTTTTTAATTTAATATTTTCTTTTATTTTTATTTTTCTCTTCATTTTGCTCAGCTAGTTTGATTCATGGTTTGAGGTTATAGGATTATATGCTGCTAGTTGAGATCAATTGGTCAATTTGGCATTGATATTTTGACAATAGTTGAATATGACATTTTAGCAATGTTAATGTTTTCAATACATAAACATGGGAAGTGTTACCATTTTTTGTGTCTTCCATTTTTTCATTAGTATCTTGCTATGTTTGTGGTAGAAGTATTTCATTTTATTGGTTGGGTGTATTTTACATATAATATTTGTTTATTTATGTGTGCATTTATTTGTAGTACAGTGCCATGGATTGAACTTAAAGTTTAACATATGCTAAACAATTCCTCTACCAGCAAATTATTTTCTCAGCTTTTATTTTACCTAATGCTGTAATGAATGGGATTGTTTTTCTTTCTTAACCAATTTGTCAACGGTTTGTAAAATGCTATTAGTATATGTTGATTTTGTATTCTGAAGTTTTAATGAATTATTTAACATTTTAATAATTTTAGGCATTTCAACATGTAGAATTTTATAAAAGAAGTTCTTTTACTTTCCCCTTTTGCATGTGTATGAATTTCACTTTTTCTTTTCTCATTGCTCTGACTAAATCGTTTAGTACTCAACTCAGTGTTATGAGGATGAATACCCTTCTGTTGTGCTTGATCTTAGTGGTGGTGTTTTCACTTTTTCCCAATTCAGTGTGATTTTTCTTTTTCTTGTGTTTTTCATATATACCCTTTATTATGTTGAGGCATGATCCTTCTACAACCACTTTGTTCTGGTCTTTCCACACAAACAGATGCTTTATGTGATCAAATTAGGTTAAGTGTATTTTGAGATAATCATCTCGTCACCTTCTTGAACCTGGGAAGATGACATTAAAATTGAGAATAAACCAAGTCTTTGAAATTTTTTCTTGAATTATCAAAAGATAAAATATTATCCAATATTTAGATAATATTGGGTTATCTGGAAAGGAATTTTTGTAAGGATCACAAAATCTGGTTCCCTATATAATACCAATAATTACATAATCTCAAGTAACTCATTTCACTGTTCCTAGATACATTGGTACATAATATTATATTTCTATTCATTCTAATCATCATAAAATGATATATTACTTGCTTTTTCTTAAGCAGAGATTTTTAGAATTCATAGAAGAAAATGGAGGAGATATGTGAGAACAAGAATGACTTTAAAAGTTATATGGCAAAAAGTAAAAAAAAATAAAAAGTCTTTGCAAAAGAAGTTTTTATAAGTTCAATTCTGTAGTCAAAAACTGGTATAAAATTCCCAGTCTTCATTTGTAATTGGAAAAGCTTATTTTTGAATAACTGAAAAACCACTTCTATGACTGGTGCTCAGAGAGAAAGGAAAGCCGTGATGAAAAAATGAAGGCTGGATAAATAATCAGTTTTATATATATTATAGAGATCATTCGAATAGTCATACAGTGAACAGAGTTAGAAAATTATTACAGCAGTTTGATGGAAAATTATAGGGAAATTTATAATAGGTTTTACTAGTAAAAGTGATAAAAAGTGGGTAAAATAGTTTCTTTGAATCAAGAAACTTACGGTGATGATGTATAGAAGAAATATAGGCATCAATATCAGCCAGCAATCTTCATAGATGTTTGAGTAGTAGCTTTGCGTGCTTGAACTATTTTATAAATACACAGAATAAGAAAATACAGTGCATCTAACAAAGGAGCACATGCATATTTGTGATAAAAAGACACTAATATTTTGACATCTATAAGAAGTAACGGCAGATAGAGTTGAAGTTTTGTAGGTACATGGATGCAACTTGAGACCAACATGCTCAGTGAAGTGAGTCAGACACAAACGGGGAAATACCTCATGATTTCTCTAATATGAGAATCCCAGAATATAGAAATTTATTAGAACCAAATGGGTGTGATAGAGGGAGTTAGAGAGGATGGGGTGGATGAAGGAAGACCAAAAATTGAATGGAAAGGGATTTCAATGTTAATGTGATACATATGTGCACAAAACACTCGAGCTCATTGCAACCACTGTATATAGTATGTATATATTACTAAAAATAAAAAATAAGAAAGCACACACACAAATGTAAAACTTTTAAATGTGAAATTAATTAACAGAAATAGATTCTGATAAAATATTAAATTTCCATAATTACCATTTTAATAGTATAAGTTTAAGACACCTTTTAATCATGCGCATCTTTGGAAATCAGCACACGTATATTGTGTCATGCATATTTATTCTTTCTTTTCTTTTTCCAACTCTTCTATTCTCCTCTTTTCCCCCACGTCTCATTCTTGTCTCCACAAAGGTAATTTTTCTATTTCCTACTTTTGCTCTTTTATTTTGCTTTTAGGTTATTGATATTTTGGTCCTAATATAAGAGAAATCACTCAGTACTTTGTCCTCTTTCTCTTATTTATTTTGCTTAGACTTACAGTCTCAAGGTACATTCATTTCTCTGAAAATTATTTACATTTATCTCTCTTTATTTCAAAGTAATATTCTATTACACATTTATATAACACTTTGCACATTCTTCTGTCGATGGGCATACAAGCTGTCTTCCAATTTAGTGATTATGAGTTTTGCTGGGGTAATAGTTAATTTCATAAAGAAAAATTCCGTATATTCATTAATGGCATACAGTTGGAAAAAAGATAAATAAGGTTTAACTGTATGTTGTTTATAAACACAAACAAAAGGATAAAATAAAGTAAAAATAAAATGAATTACTAAGCAATAACAACAAAGAAAATATGTGAGAATATGGAACATTTAAAACATAAAATTTAAGTAAAAAGAAAACATACAGAAAATAGAAGAATTTTATATTATGGTGCATGTAACAATTGCGTGAGACAATCTGTCTAATGTAAACTTACATTTGTAAAATTGCTCACTCAAAATTCACTGATTCAAATGTCACAGAACTTGCGGGACTTTACCACACTTTTCTAGAGAACCTAAATATACATACATACATGTGTGTACACATATGACTATAACTCAACAGAAACCTCTACTCAAGGCACCTCAGTGAAATTGCAAGATAGCGTTTCAACATACACAGTAATATTTTAAATAAGGGATAGTTCAAACATTGATTAATGAAAGCTCTTCATGCAACTCATAGTACAGTCCTGCGAAACAACAATAAAATCCCAGAAAACTCCTCCGTCCTATGTCTAGATGATAGTAACCTCTAATCTTTACTATTTCTCAATGTTATTAACTTATGTTTTTGTGTTGTTTTCTTCTGTTTAGTCTTATTTATTTATTTATTGTACCGAGAATTCAGGCAGTACCTTCACTCTAAGCTACATGCCCATCCCATTTTTAATATTGTTGATGAGACAGAGTCTCACTAATCTCCTAAATTGCCCAGGCTGGCCTCAGACTTGTGATCGTCTTGCCTTAGTCTCCCAGAGTACTAGGATTGCAGGCCTATGTCACCGGGCCTGGCTTAGTTATTTTTTTTAAGTTAGACAAAATACTCATAATATTTACCATCTAGATAAATAACATTTAAGTGCACAGCTCAATAGTACAAATTACATTTGTACTGTTTTACAATTGCCACTATCCACATTCAGAACTTTTTCATTTTACGATACAGAAGCTGTGTACCAAATAAACATTAATTCTCTGTTACCTTCTCTCATATGCCTGTAGAAACCAGCAGCGAAGATTTTGTCTCAATAAATTCAACCGTTTTAGTTATCTCATGTTCAAAGGAAATACAACACAGGGAAATAGAATGAATTTTTTTCACTTGGCATAATGGCCTCATTGTTCATCCAGGTTGTCATTGTGTCAAAATTCATTTCCTTTTGAAAGCTAGATAATACTCCTGTGAATTATTTACTACAGTATTGGGCATTCATTGTTCCTAGGAATTTAAATGTTTTACCTTTTATCTATTATTAACAGTGTTGATAAGAATACAGAAATACCTGTATCTTTTTATACATAAATGGGATACATAATGGTTACAATGACCTTGGGTATTTTGTGTGCATAAATATAGCATAAACATTAGAATCCTTTCCCATTTTTGGCCCTCCTCCTCTCTCCCCATTCCCACTAACTCTCCCTATTGCACCCCTTTAAAATGCTTGTGTTCTGTTTTTTATTTTCATATTAGAGAAACCATGCACCATTTAACCTTTATGTTTGGCTCACTTCACTGAGCATTAGGGTCTCAAGTTGTCATCACTTACTTATAAAAGCTTCAAGTCTATCTGCGTTTATGGAACAATAGCACTCCTTTGTAAACATACTCAACGTTTTTTTTTTCATGCTCAACATTTTTTGTATCCATTAATTTGTTGGTGAATATTTCAGCATCTTCCACATTTTAGCTACTGTTAGTTGTGCTGCTGTAAACCTGGGTTAATTTGCATTTCTGTTATATGTTGCTTTTCACTCTTTTTGAAAGATACCCAGAATAGGTATCACTGGGTTAAATGCAGGATGTCTTTTCGACCTATTGAGTTATCCCCATACTGCTTTTCATAGTATGTTTAAAGTTCACTTCAGCTAATATGTGGTATTAAGAAAACAAGAAGCATTTTCATAATAACAATCACTGATTTAAATTTCAAGGTGGCCAAATAAATGCACCCATCACTCATCTCTTCCCCTATAAAGAGGAACCAAAGTAATGGGTTGAGTTTTGAATGAGTGAACAGGAGGGAACGCTGGACCTCAACAGAGGAGAGGCTGGAACTTAAGACTCAAAGCTGAGATAGTAGCACAATAACAATATACACCTGCAACTGCAACTTCAGGGCCCCGGCTGGAGGGGTAAGGCTTGTCTCTGCAAGGTGGATGATGAACAGGAGTTCAAGGAAAGCCCATCAGGGCAGATACGGCTATTTGTATCTAATGGGAAATTTCATGAAAATCATAGGTTTGTTTCATCATTAAGGGAGCAACATGGAGTCTGAAAACTCTTTGTGTTAGAGGAGAAACTCAACTCATATTTTCTCTCCCTTAACACCCAGCGCTTAGGCAGTTACAGCTCGATGCCATCCTGAGAACAGAGCTATCGTCCACATGGATGCTGCCCTGAACTCATCATGTTAAGACAATTAAGTCAGACTCAGACCAATACCACATGTTCACTTTCTCAAAAATGATCACCCAATGCCTAATAGTGCCTATTAGAAATTGATAAGAAGGGAAGCAGAGAAGGGCTGAATAATCAGAACCAAAACAGAGTAATTTCTAATACTGTATATCACAGAGGGATGACTGCAGTTTGCAATAACATACTGTACATTTTAGGAGTAAGGAGGCTTCAAACACTAAGTCCTGATGAGTGGATAAAAGTACTAATTATTCTGAATGAATCAGTATATGTTACATATAGATATTGAAAATCACACAATGCCGCACAGATATGTACAATTATTGCATACTAATTAAAAGTGTAAAATATGTTTAAAGAGAGAAAATGGTTAGCTACTTTGACTGGATAGCACATACAATAAACGTCTATCAATTTATGATACTGCATGCATAGATTGTTCAATAGAAATATATATTTTTAATTCAATTTTCCCGAAAGACTCATTTTGATTTCTTCTCTAGCCAATAAAAGCTCTATGGTATCAGTCTTCTTGTAATCTCTTTCCTCACGCCCCCCAGATCTGTGGTCACCCCACAGCTTTTGTACTCTGCTGTGCCCACCACTGCTGTTAGCATACTTCACACTGGTTGTATAAGTGTCATGGTATCTCTCCTCCTATTAATGCTACACTTGAAGCAAAAATATGCTATGGCCTCAAGAGAAAACAGAATATTATTAGTACATTCTTCTCTTTTTTCTACTGAGATAAGGAGAGAGAAAAAAATACTAGGCAATGGGAGGGCTTTCTGCATATTATACCACAACATACCAGGGTAAAAATGAGACACAGGAAAACAAAAATGACAAAATATATTCTGCACTGTGATTGTAACTTGTTCTTTCCTTTAAGTTCTGCCTGGTTGTTGCACCAAGAAAGTTACTCTGATCTGTATGTGTTTATCTGTCTTGTTCTTGCACGGGGTGTACACATACAGACTGTCCTGGCACACCATGTCGCTAGCATCATTAATAGGGGCTCATTTCTAGTGATAAAAATGGAATAATAAAAGAAGCTGCCTACTGTGGTTTGGTATTTAAAATTCAAAATTATGTTGAAAATTTATTATTTCCGTAGGGTGAAGTTGTGCTCATTAATTATCACTGTTTGATAATATTTTTAGAGTGACTATGCCAAAATATACTTATCCATTATACTATTATGGTATTTATTTCACCTGTATTTTCACTTCCTGGAATGTCCAGGAAATGTCTGTTATTATATAGTAAGAATAATTAGTAATGAAATTACTGGATCAAAAATAATGTGAATGTTCTGGCTAAGAAAAGATTGACAAATTGATTTGAAAATAGCTTTAGTTGTCTAAATTCTTACTAAAAATATATGAGAATTCAATTGGATCTAACTAATATTTCTATTCTATTCCTTCAATTTGCTTAATTAATATAAAATAATACCTTGTTGTAGTTTTGGTATACATTTCTTTGATTAATAGTGAAATTGAGTTTCTAATGACACTTCTATGCTATTACACCAGCTTGTCAGTGCTATTTTATGAGTAGGCTATATATTTCTTTGGAAGAACCAAATATCCCATCATTGTAAATAATTTGTTCCTGAAATGTCACATGTTCTGTGGGAAAATACTAATGAAGTTCTGTTTCTTTAATCAGAAAGTTTGTAAATCATTACCAATTAATCTAGAAACCAAAACAAAATACAAAATATGTATTTATGGGTAAATAATCTTTGTTCTTAAGATGTATAATGGTTTCATCACTTCCCTTCTTCCAAATAATTAATATTTTTAACCAAAAATTACTAAACAATGTAATTCTTATTGCCAATAACCCCTGATATTCCACTAATATTACACAACAAATGTGACTTGAGGTTTACCTTGACTATCATTCAGCTTAAAATATTACATTTAGGTGTACTAATGCTAATTTCTTTCTGAGTATGCATTAGATGAAGAATATTATATAAATGCATGTATTCTATATTTTAAAAACTTTAGTATTAGAAAAATGTGATATGTACTTTTGAAGAATATTAAATGTAGAGAAATTTTATGCTAATTTCCTTACTGTTACTGAAATCTACAGATGTTGCACAATACTATAATTATAATTCATTTTTACATTTCTTTCTCCTCGCATTCTGTATGCTTTTAAGATCTTCTTTTCTGAATGTCACCTAAGGACAAAACCCTCAGGCTTTATATGTGGAGCGCGGTCCTGATTGATTTTTCCTTTGTGTATTCTGTTCAATAGCATTTGGGTTGGCATATCCAGTTCCCACAAGTACATGTGATTCCTTATAAGAGCACAGTACACACTCATAAATATAGCCTACTACTTCACACATACACATGTATGCACATACATGCACATACATGTATGTATGTATTGAATACATATTTTCTACCATTTCTGTCACTCTAGTTAAAGACTGAGATAAAATTACATAGCTACCCAAAGATAAAAAAGACTGTAGAGACTGTGGTATCTTTAGTGGAGAGCCACTGAACTAAGTACCTAGAAGTATGATAACAACTTTCAACAGCGCAATGGGCAGACTTTTTAAGAGCATTAAAGAAAAAGCTTAAATCATCCTTAATAGGTGGAAGTCTGGCCTTGGAGAATGCTTCCAGTTGTTGCTCAAGTGTACGTAGGAACACATGGGAAAGTGGAAGAATGGTCATTGTTCATTACTGTCAGTGGTCTTAGGAGATCTGTGACTTTATGTTAAAAATTTGATACTGTGATTTTAATTTAGAGCCTGTTCACTGAACTATACCTCCAGACCCTTCATATTTTATATATTTAAAGTATCTCAGTGTCCCACTAAGGTGCCCAGGCTAGGCTCAAACTCCTGATTTTGCTATCAGGTTTTCAGACCTCTGAGATTACAGATATGCACTTCACTGTCCAACTACATAGAGAAAATTTTGAGAAATAAACATAAATATTTAGAAGGAGAAATTTTTAAACAAAATGTTAAGATATGATATGGTTGTTCTGCTGATTGTAAACATATGACAGACTAGATTGGAATCATTGATGATTTTAGAAATTCTCAGCCTACGAAGATTACAAAGAACTGAAACCTGTGCACTACAGAAGAATCTGAGGGCAATTGTACAGCTCTTTAAAAGATAATCATAAAAATTAACAGATCAGACTATGCAGTCACTCAAAAGTTTCCTTGAAAACTTTAAGGGTCAGAGAATCACCTAAAAATTCAAGGGCCTTGTCTTCCAACAAAGCAAGGTCTAAAAAAAATCAGATGTTATATAATAAAATTTTTTTTAAAGTATAGAAAAAACTCACAAATTACTTGAGTAACTTAATTTGGTAGAAACATTGCCATCTGAGATTTAAGAAAGGACAATTAAAAATGTCAAATAACTGTTGGACCACTCAAATATACTGTTAAAATATGACTGAGTTGCAAAAATATATTACCTTCCAGGAAAAAGCAGACTTGTTTCTGAAGACAGATACAAAAATACAGAGAAAGCATACCTAAGAGTCTGAAAGAATTCCCCTCAGGTTTTGAAATATGACTTAGGAAATTTGACTGAAGACTGTCTGAGTTTTATAAGTGTTGATGTAATTGAGGTGGTAATATTTTTCACATTTCTCTCTCCTTGCATTTAAACTGAGAGGTTTATACTTATTATCCAATATTTGTGCCTTCATTGTAGAGCAGGTAATGTGTTTATATGGGTTTGCTCACATAACTACAGAAACTGAGAATTTCAAGATCTAAAGCTGGTATTCTGGTGACCCAGAGGAGCCAAAGTTATATTTTGTATTTTACAATAGCTAAGGGTCTCACTAAGTCACTAAGGTCACCAGGCTAGGCTTAAATTCATGATTTCCCTGTCAGCCTTTCAGACTCTTGAGATAATATACATGTACCAAAGTGCCCAAATATATAAAGAGACTTTTGAGTAATAATCAGAGGTTAATATTGGTTCTAAAGTGTGATAATTGGTGATCTGCTCGTGTAAGTTCTAGTCTAAGCTCAAGTCTGAAGGCAATAAAGACCGGTTTCCTGGTTTGAAGATTAGCATTGCAAGGTAATATCTTTTACTAAGCCGATTCAAATATTAAACATATTTAGAAACACATGCACGGACACAGCCAGAAATAATGTCTAATCACATTTGTAAGCAGCACATGCCCCAATCAAGGTAACAAATAGTGCTTACCAATATCTTCAAGACTTACCCAATTCATTAAAGATCAGAGGTGAATAAAAGACTGATCAGGAAAGGTTTTTTTTCTCCACCCTTTATGGTTTAGATCTGAAACTGCCCACAAAATTCTCATGTATCTGCAAGGTGATTAATGATGGGGGCACTACAGTCAGCCGTAGATTAGTCCACGGATAAGGACATCGCTGACAGCTCTTCAGAGGCAGAGGCAGATGGCAAGGGACACGTTACTGCAGGCTCAGCTTGCAAAGATGCATTTGAGCTCTGGCTCCTCCCCTCCTTCCCTGCTTCCTGCCTACCGTGCAATGAACAGCTGTTCTCTAATAGGCCCTTCCAGCATGTACTGTCTGCCTTGGAACAGCTGACTCTACTACACTGACTCTTCTAAAAATCCTGACCCAAGTTAAATCTCTCTTCCTTTCACTTGTGAGTTGCAAGTATGTTGTTCCCATGACAGGAACGTGATTAATACGCTGCATGTCTCTTCCACCTGGGAATGATATTCAACCTGTTCTAAGATCTCTAATGTCTCATGCCAGCTTAGCCACAGCTCAAACTTTAAAACTTAAAGATGTAAATCTTGACCAGGGGTAAGGGAGGCTAATGGACCTAATAATCCTCTTTTCTTAAAAAAAAAAAAAACTATTCATTTTACAAACTTGGGAAAATGTAGAGACAAGTTATCTGACAAAGTCCACAAGGTGAGTAAGATGAATATGTTTGTGCATGGGACACACATAAATTATTGGGGGCCAGAGGGTGAACTTGGAACTTCTTAAAATAATCTCCATCATTCATTTTCAATAAAATCTCCCATGTGTTCGGCAAAAACTCTGAGTTTCTTCTGGACAATAAAATATGAATAAAGGGACATGGTGATGATGCTAATTATTAAGTTAAATGTGACTCTGCCCCTGTTATTGTGAAATATTCTCTTGGGGGCTTTATATAGTAGGAGAAATTCGGTGGATAGTAACATGTTACTGATGTTTACATTGTGCAGATTAGATTATAGGGTAGAAAATTTTTAAAGTGTCTTCTGCATGTACTTAGTTTTTTCTTCATTTCTTTCTGAAGGTTTGAATTTTCTCTGTGTTCATTGCTACCCTTTAAACTCGTTGAATCTTCTTCTATTTTTATAGTGAAAAATCATCTGAAGGTAATTTTACTATATTTCATCTTTCTCAAAATGACTGGGCCATGCTGTATTTACGTCTGTGGTTATATTTTTTTCATTGTGCCCATGTCTATGTTTCTCAATATGATTTCCCAGAACTATGATTTGCGTTAGTATGTATTGAGATACCTAATAATCACGTTGACTTGATGCATTTCTCCATACTCATATTGTTCGTTCCAGAATGGGCATAGCAGGCAGACCAAAGTAGCAACTGCACCAACACCCAATTTGGAAAACTAATGAGGTTATTGGACATACTTATAGTAGTAGTGATGGATGAGGGCTAGTTACAGAAGTTGGGTAAAAGGGTCACTTACAGGCCTAAGGATGACTCAGTAGGCATTTGCATTACACTAAAGTCCATGCCCGTGTAGATGGCAGCTCACAGAAACTGCATGATGCCACTTTTCTCTCACAACATATCTCTGGGCAGTTTTGCCTTTTCATCTTTCATATTTGAAATACAAATCTAACTGGTATATTCAGGAAGGTGCTTGATCCAGAAATACCCTCCCATTATGAATATGCATAAGCCTTACAAATCCAGAGGCTATTCTATTTTTTTTTTTTTTTTGGGTGAGGTCACTGGAGAGTAAGAAAGTAGCTTCCTACAGGTAAACTAAATCCTTCTCCTGCAATCCTCACATGCTGCCTTTGTTGTTGTTGTTGTTGTTGTTGCTGCTGCTGTTGTTTTGGAGGGGGTTGCGTTTACTAGAAAATAAACCCATATGTTGTTAACAGTTTGGCTTTTCCCAAAAGGAAACTTAATTTAACTCAGCTTCCACACAGGACACTGGCTTAGAGAAATTCAGTGTCTTTTCTGAACATTTGTTTCAAAGTTTTCCCAAACTGATGATAAACACTGGACCCTGAGGTTGACAAATTGCAGAGGGGAGAAGGACCTGTAAATAAAGGAAGTGTGCAAAGGGGGGTCAGCCACCGGTCTGAGATTGAATCTTGGTCCCAAGGATGGGGATATTGAAAGACGCCTCTATCGGACAAAGAAAGTCTCCTCCTCATTCTAGGGGACCCAGTGAAAAATGAGTCTACTTTCTGTCTTTTAGGAAGTAATGAAGGACTTAGTTTGGTTAAAGGATAATCAGAAATGTCAGATAGTCAGTTTGTCTTATCTGCCAGCAGAATAAAGCTTGTAGATTTAGGATGCATCTGCCTGGGAAATCTGTTTTCAGGCAAAGGATCATCTAAAAGGAAATATGTGATTTTTTATTTGTACAAGAGATCTCTGTAATAATTTGTCTAAGACAAAAAGTGCCGTGGTACCTACTAAGGATTGTGACTAGTCTAGATAGCAGGATAAAATGTTCTGTAACTTAGGCAATATCTCTAAAATGTTCAGTCTGACTGAATGTGATGTCACGTATGTCATTTGACTGTTGGACACACTCTATTGCTAAATGAGGAAAATAAGGAGAGCAGCTACAGAAAACAACTCCCTATAAAGCCAGGACCATGTTGTCATACCTACCAGTTTGTCACTGTAACTCAACTCCTGGCATGCACAAACTAGGGGGAGGAAAATTTTATTTTACTTCACAGTTTCAGAAAGCCACTGTTAATTAATGAGTGACCAGCAAAGGTGGTAACAGATGGCAGGGCGGGAAGGTAGAGGCAGTACTTCAGGGCATTGCAAACAGGAAGCCGAGTCCTGGAGCAAGAGAGGAAGTAGCGCATTCCCTTCTGGGTCCTGTGTCAGTGATCTGCCCCTTCCAGTTCTAGTCTCAGAGTTTTGCCACTTTCAGGATTAAGTCTATTACTGGTCACATGTAGAGTAATGTGCCACTCAGCAATCATCTAAAGACTCCCCCTAATCCACCACACTCCTGTAATCTGTAATCTACTTCAAGTATGTCTTCTACTACACACTTATAATACATCACAAGCCCATAACCCACCCATCCAGACCAGGCCCCCAACTCCCAACAGCACGTAGTTCCATAGAGAATTCATAACATCCAAATACATGTGACTGTTGGGGGACATTTCAGATCCAAACCGCAATACATAATGGACCTTTCTGTGGTTCACTGTGGCTTAAGCAGTAGCCTAGCCCCTTTGGACAATTGCTGTAGGGGCCTTTAAGTTCTTAGATGACTAAATTCCAGGTACCTCTCTCTTAGGCATTGTGGAATGCCCTTTGGTATGATTCTCAGAACAAGGTCCTCTGCCCCTCCACCCTTGAGTTGTAAAGTGTGGGGTCTTGTTGACTTTTGAGAAGTTTTCAATACGTATTTCCGATAGCCTTGATTGTAAGTACTTGACTTCTTCTTAATGCTAATTTGTTTACCTTCCCCAGGCTGATAGGCCCCCACCATTGCAGGACCTTTCAGGTTGGCAATACTGCAAATGTTGCACATCACTTTTCTTTGCCTGTGTTTCCTATCTTTCAACATAGAGTTGGCTAAAACTTGCAAACAGTAGCCATGCAATAGACTGAATATTGGGCTGCCTTGAGATTTTCTCTACCAGATTAAGTAGTCCACAATCCTTAATCTTTTTTCCCCATTTTATTGACATGTATAAGCGCAAAATTTAAGGTTTACAATGAGGTTGAGCATTTTATGCACATACATATCTTGTCAGGGTGACAAGGACTTTCCCACTTTCTTTTTGTCCCTCCCCCACCCACCCTTTCCTCCCTCCCCACCCTACCCCCTTGGTTCACTTTGTTTTTCGTTTTAATTTCCATGAGATAGTTGTGATCTGGGTTTCTCATATCAGAGACCATCCAAAGACTTCCAAATCACATGGTCAGGTTAACTCACAGCAACAACACCATTTCTCTGGGACCAATTTCTGTCATAGTTACTTTCTCATTGCTGGGACAGAACACCCATATCGACAAATAGAGGGATAAAAATTTTATTTTAGCTCACAATTTCCAAAGGTTACACAGTCCACTCAATGGTGGCTAGTAATGGTTTAAGTAATTGTGTAGGCAATGCAGCTGGAGGAAGGCAGCACAGTTCATGGCAGGGGGTGCCAAGTTAGGGAGAAAGAATGAACGAGCATATCTTCTTCCGGGTCCTGTCCCAGTGATCCACATTTCTCAGTCAAGCCTGCGAGTTCTGCTCCTTCTGGGATAAGCTTCAGGCATATGTCCCTTCCACCTAGGCCCCATCTCAAATTGGCACATAGTTCCATAGGTATCCAATCACATTCAAATACATGAAGCATTCCGGGACCATGCTAGATCCAAACCACATGTTCCAAAGCATAATATGATGAAATTTAAATTTTAGGTCTTTACGCACTATTACTCAGAAAAAAGATTTCCTTCATGTTAATATTTCTCTTCTGTCTCTCTTCCAGTATTGTGTGTGTGTGTGTGTGTATATATATACGTACATATAGATATGTAAAATTTTGTGTCAGGTTCTTACTAAATTGTCTGATTGGCCTCAAACTTGTGATCCTTTGCATTAGTTCTCAAATAGCTTGGATTACTGTCATACACCTGGCTGCTTTCTCACAATTTCAATTTTAAAATTTCATGTAGGACAAGTGGTTACTCTATTGGTTAATCTGCATGAAGAAAGCCTACATCTGTCATAGTTTAGATCTGTAGTGTTCCCAAAAATCCTCATGTACCTCTGAATACTGTGTAATATTTGGAAGTGGGGCCTGGCTGGAAGGAACGGGTGCTTGGGGCTTGACCTGGAGGGGTGTGTGCCGGTTCTGCCTTTCCTCTCAGTCTCTCTTTGTGCTACCATGCCGTGAAAATCTCTGTCTCTCAGCCTCTGGCTCTGGCCCCGACCAGCTTCAGCCCTGCAGTGTGATTCCACTGTTTTCCAGCCACCTCTCCACAAAAGGAATGAAACCTTCTGAACTGTGAGCTAAAATAAATTTTTCCTCCCTAAAGTTGTCAATATCATTTATTGAGTCACAGTTACAAGAAAGTAACTAAGATACCATTGTTGAAGAAAGTTCTATTAAACAGCATTGCCTTGATGTATGGAAAAGGAAAATTGTGTGTTTTAGAAGTTGCTGTACTTGGCAAGGAATTCATACATATTTATGTAGTTATTGGCTTCATTATTTTAGATATTTTAGGAATCAAAAATTGGTTTTTTCATACCTTGACAATACCACAATCTCTCAATTGCTCCTTTAAAACATTACACTTTAGGTAGATTACTCAAGTTAAATTAAGATTTTCAAAAGAAAGTTACAAAAGACAAAAATATCCTGTAGGAGTTAAAAACTTTTTCAAGGGAAAAATTAAAGTATTTTACAAGGTAGTGTGTTCAATCAGAAATTAAATTTCTCTGTCATTTTATCCAGCTGTGCCTCTAGGAAATTTAACCTTTATTGAAAATAGAGTATCAGTACATTACGAGCATTAAATATTTTGGCTTAATTGTTCAAAAAGTGCTAAGCTATTGTTAGTTGTGCTGCTATGAACATAGGTATACATGTATCTTTGTTATGTGGGGATTTTGACTCCTTTGGGAATATTCCCAGAAGACGTATTGCTGGATCAAAGGGAATATTTATTTCCAGTCTTTTGAAAGACTTCCATACTGCTTTCCATAGTGGTTGTACCAATTTACATTCCCACCAGCAGTGCAGGAGGGTTCCTTTTTCCACACAACCTAGCCAGCACTGATTGCTGTTCGAGTTCTTGGTATAGGTCAGTGTCTCTGGGTGTTATCTTAGTAGCGTTTTCATTTGCATTATTTTATGGCTAAGGATGATGAACATCTTTTCATGTATTTATTGGCTAGTTGAACTTCCTCATCGGTGAATTGTCTTTTAATTTCAGAAAGACACCAAAATACCCATCAATAGACCTATAGATACACGAATTGTGGTATTTATACATAACGGAATACTATACATCTATAAAGTCAGATAGCTTGGAGGCTTTTGTAGGTAAATGGAGGCAACTTGAGACCATCATGCTTAGTGAAGTGAGTCAGAAGCAGAAGGTGAAATATCGAATGGTTTCTCTGATATGAGAAACCAAGATCACAATTATCTCATGGAAATTAATGTGGAAAATAATGGGAATGGGGGGGATGGGAAGGAAAGAGGAGGAGCTCTTGTAACTTTGCCATGACATGTATGTGTGCAAAATGCTCAAGATCACTGTAAACTCCAACTTTTGCACTTATATGTATCAATAAAATGGGGAAAAACGTGCTAAGCACCTAAGCATATATTTCCATCCTGAACAATTATTATTGCCCTATTTTCATTGAAAAGCTATAGTTGAATATTTAGAAAATCAAAGCTTTAAAATTACTACTTTTAACCTCTTTTAACCTACAGATTAAAGTATTTGAGTAAATTATACAAAATTTCAAATGCAATGACTGTAATAATCTGGTTATTATCTGATTTTTTATGCCTTCATATATAGTTGTAAAGCCAGGCGTGGTGATACATGCCTATAATGCCAGAACTCAGGAGACAGAGGTAGCATGATTGCCATGAGTTCAAGAATAGTCTGGGCTACCTAGTGAGTTTAGCCAGGCTACAAAACAGGACCCCTCCCCCAATATAGTTCTAATGGAAGAATTTGTTTTTCACACACCACTTTTGACATAAAAATAAAGGTTACCTGCAAGGACTGTTCCAAACAGTGAAAATTGTCAAAGTGCTATTGTCCAATATATATTTTGCAATGTGTGAAATTACTGATCAAAATATGTACAATTATGATTAGGATATTAAGTGTTACTTAAAAATTTAAAATAATATATATTTTGTCATGTATATATTTTTGACCCTTAATAATCACAATTTCCTTGGTAGTATATTAACAGAAACTCAAAATTGTGGTGAAATGAGCAAAAGAAGACTCTTCAGAGATGAATATCAGCCTGCTGTAGTGGTACATCCTGTAATTCAAAGGTTCTGATAGTGAGGAAAGAGGATCTCAGGTTCAAGCCTCTGGGTAGCTTAGCAACTTAGTGAGAAACTGTCTCAAAAAATAAGCAAATAAAGATATGAGAGGCTGGCAATGTAGTTCACTGTGAACATTACAGAATAAAATTAATGTTTATATTTATGAAAGCAAATGTAACGGCATGATTGTTTAGCCACTATTCTTTGAAGACAGAGATCCCTCTGAGGCAAAGGATCAATTTGTTTCCTGACAAGATTTATAAGAATATCTCTTCATGGGGCGATGATTGGGCAGCTGGCAGTGTCTTAAAGACCAAAGTTGTTCAGCTGTGTGAAAAACCCACTGCAAGTTCAGCACCTGCCTGCTCTTCCTACACCAGCACTTTGGGATCTAGGAGACAAAGGCACCTGGTGTCAGTGAAGTCCACGCCTTCCTCCCTCCTGACCACCCTACCCCCGTCCCCCGTTTCACTTTGTTTTTCGCTTTAAGTTCCATAGGAGTTGTGATCTGGGACTCCCATATCAGAGAGACCATTCGATGTTTCACCTTCTGCTTCTGACGCACTTCATCGAGCATGATGTTCTTAAATTTCTTCCATTTGCCTGTAAAAGCCTCCACGCTGTTGGACTTTATAGATGCATAGTATTCCACTGTGTATAAGTACCACAGTTTGTGTATCCATTGGTCTGTTGATGGATATTTTGGTGACTTCCATATTTTAGCTATTGTTAGTTGTGCTGCTATGAACATGGGCATACATATATCTCTGTTGTGTGTTGTTTTGGTCTCTTTTGGATATATTCCCAGGAGGGGTGTCGCTGGATCAAAGGGGATATTTATTATCAGTGTTTTGAGAGATCTCCCTACTGCTTTCCAGAGTGGTCGTACGAATTTACATTCCCACCAGCAGTGCAGGAGGGTTCCTTTCTCCCCACAGCCTCGCCAGCACTGATTGCTATTTGACTTGTTGATATAGGCCATTCTCTCTGGAGTGAGATGGTATCTTAGCGTTGTTTTGATTTGCATTTCTCTTATGGCTAGGGATGTTGAGCATCTTTGCATGTATCTATTGGCCCTTTGTACTTCTTCGTGAGTGAACTGCCTCTTCATTTCTTTTGCCCATTTTTCAATAGGGTCCTTTATTTTGGTAGGCTTACTTTTCTTCAGCTCCATGTATATTCTAGTTATGAGCTTCTTATCTGAGATGTCAGTGGTGAATATTTTTCCCAGTCTGTTGGTTCTCTTTTTCCAGTGTTGATAGTATCCTTTGCTGTGCAGAAACTTCTTAATTTGACAAGATCCCATTTGTTGATAATGGGGATAATATCTGTTGCTCTAGGTGTCTTGTCAAGAAAGTCTTTGCCTATCCCTATGTCTTTTAGAAATTTGCCTAATTTGTCTTCTAGAAGGTTTAGTGTTTCATTTTTAATGCCTAGGTCTTTGATCCACTTTGATTTGATTTTGGTGCATGGTGACAGGTGTATGGCTAGATTCATTCTTCTGCATGTGGATGTCCAGTTTTCCCAGCTCCATTGGTTGAACAGGCTGTCCTTTTTCCATTGTATGCATTTGGCCCCTTAACAGACAGGTAGACCTGTGGAACAGAATTGAAGATGCAGAGACAAACCCAAATACCCTCAGTTACTATTTGTCCGTTTTTAGTGGGCAGTGGGATGAATCTCACGTGAGCATTGCACCCTGTGGCATTTGGAAAGCATGAGTAGCAAGCAGGGTACAGAGAACAGTACAATTACAGAGCTTCTCAGTGTTTGAAATAGTAGGTAGAGAATGCCCCCTCTCATATTACTTCAGTGTTTCTCTCCACACTTAAATCACATTGGTCCCATTCTCTGCACCTGTTTACAGATCCCTGGTCACAACCAACCCCTTGTTTCTTTCTGTACCAAAGAGTCATCTTCAGACACTACCGTCAGGTCTGGGATATTTCTTTCTGTTGGGCATACGATGTAGCCACCACTACTGTCTTATCTCAATGTGTTAAAGACTTTTCCAAGATGACACATTTACTGGAACTGGGCTATAAGTGGGGTCAGGATTGAGAAACTTTCTTTCTTTCTTACACATCCCTACTACGGGGTATTGCTATGTGAGGTTTTGGGGCATGTTGGTCTCCTGTGCTTAGATGTTTTTCATCTTCCCTCTCCTCTGAGTACGTGAGGATACTAATATACTGGGAGTGTGCTGGCTCCAATCTGCTATGATTGATGGGTCTCTCCCTTCAGATTTTTAACCCCTGAATTACACAACTGGCTTTTCCTGCTTCCCCAACTTGCATATAATATATTTTTGTCAGCCAACACAATTAGGTACGTCAATTCTCAAAATAAATTTTCTTATATATTTAAAAAGAAATGATTAAGCAATGAAAAATACACACAGACACACACACACACACACACACACACACACACACACACACACACACGTGTTAATAAGTGAAAGGAGCTGAAACTCTCAGGCTGCAAGTATTGGGCAATTGTAAACTGCGCACCCACCAGTGTTGACTAAGGTACCACAGCATAAGACAGAAGGCGGTAACCATCCATGTCTCCTAGCAATGAGATGCTCTCTCTTCCCTCATCTTTCTGAAGAACAGAAAGTATGCAGCCATCCTCATCTAAGTCTAAAAAGACATTTGAGAGGTCAAAATAAATGACCTTGCCCATTTTCAGCTTTGATGTACAACTTTAATTACGATCAAAGTGTTTCTAAGAAAAACAGCATACCTTGTAAATACATTTCTACATTCGCCAACTTACTCATTTTTCCACTGCAACAGCCCTTATAATCATCCTAATCCCTCACCATGCCTGCTTGTTTCTTCCCTTGGGTCCTTCCCAAGGTCTCTCTTGACAGCGCAATCTCTTCAGAATAAGCGCTTGTCTTTTCTTATATTTCCTGAGTATTTTATCATCCATGAAACTGACCCTTCATGCCCTGTTTACCACAGCACAACCCTTCCTGTAAAGGCTTTTTAGGGTGTGGTTTCAACTATATTACCTTACGGAAAAGGCAAAACTATGGGCACATTAAAAAACATCAGTAATTCCAGTGCTTTCAGTGGTCTTATGAGAAAGAAGGGTAAGTGAAATTCAGACAGCAGGAGTCCAAAAGTAAACTGTTTATACATGTAGCAATAGTGTGTCATTGCCAAACATATTATGTGTATGAGGTGAATGAAGCCAAAAGTGAACTGTGGATTTGATTGATAATATTTCATTGCTGGTTTCCTGATTGATGTAGCCAGAAAGAAGACAGTGTCGGCTGCAGGGTAGGAAATATGTGGATATTCCTGAACTTCCCAATCAATTTTGCTCAGAGTTTAAAACTGCTCTAAAAATACCACCTGTTTTTAAATTCATTAACGTAGCTTGATGTTTTCTTGTACCATTATGAATTCTCAGGGAAACAGCAAATTTTACCCTAATAGAAATAATCTGTACTCTGACTAGTCCTCAAGAGTCGGGGCAGCAGTGAAAATAGATATCAGGGGGTGCACGATTCATGTTGTGAGGGAGGGGCAGGATGATTTATAGTCAGTCACTGAAATCAATTTTCCCTACTTTCTTTTTGTATTAAGAGGACATTTTGAACCTTAAGAGCATGCATGCACGCACACACGCACACACACACATGTGCACACAGAGATGCTTATCTAAAGTAAACCACTAAATTTTAGAGAATATATGTAGTATGGCTTGTTAAAATCAAAGTAAACTATTGAAGTTTAACTTTTTATATTTCAGTTGCTTTTAATACTACTTTACCTACAACACCTCATTAAAAAGAAAAGTACTTGTATATTTCCAGAAGCACAGAAGTGGTTCCAACATCCATACTTTTTCAAAGATCTCTATTAAAATAAAACTGTGGCAATATCACTGTATTTTTCTCTATTCTCAAAGACTGAACTTAAGTGTTTATTAAATAATCAGATGAGTTGGATTTGCAAATTCTCTTCATTTTGCAGATGGAAGGACTCCTGGTGTACGCTACAACATGTGATGGAAAGCACTAGCTATAGGCCCCAGTGAAAATTTTCTCAGCCAAAGTCACATGAAAATAGCACTGAAGAAACAAAAAGATCAATTAAAAATACTTAAGCAAGGTTAAATTATTCATTCAAGATATCTCTTTAAGAAGAATATTTCTCTTTTGCTTTACACTGTAAGAATATTTAATATACCTGGCCTCAAACTTTCTTTTTGATCAAAAGAACGTAGTTAAACTTCCTGCTTGCTAGCAGTACTCTGGCTTTCTCTTGATAGCAACACCAGGGCAGAAACCAGAACTTGAACTTCTTTTGATATTGCATTTCGTTATTTCTCAGTCAAGAAATAAATAACCCATGACAGACTCAAAGTAACTATGAAATCAAATTGATATTATTCTGCATGATATTTCCCTGATGAAAACAAGTTGAAGCTCAGTTACAAGATTTACTACTCTATTTTGTATCGACTACTAGAGAGTTCACATGCTGAACAATTATTGACTCCAAGTAAAGCTGCTCAATTCAGGCAATGGTACGTAATTTCAGTTTAATTGAAATAAAAAAGAACACAGACAATTATTTTTCCCATTTTATTACTATGTATAAGTGCAAAATTTAAAGTTTACAATGAAGTTTAGCATTTTGTGCACCTACGTATCTTGTCAAGGTGACAAGGACTTTCCCACTCTCCTTTTGTCTCTCCCCTTACCCACCCCTCCCTCCCTCCCCACCCTACCCCCCTGGTTCACTTTCTTTTTCGTTTTAAGTTCCATGAGATAGTTGTGATCTGGGTCTCTCATATCAGAGAGACCGTTCGATTTTGCTTTAAAGTACATAATTTAGAAATTATTTCCCAGAGTCATTTGAAAAAAAAAAATAAGTCAAGGACCCAAATAGGACAGGACATATGCAAAAAAGCATATGCAAAGAAATTAGAAGACAGTGGGAAAGAGGGCAAGAAAAATGATTAAATAGACCAAAAATGGACTAGGCTTTCTTTGAAAAAATTGAATTAATCTAGATCTTGAGGATGAGCTTCAACAGAAGAAGGAAATAATATGTACAAAGAGGGAGAGTTAATGTGCAATAAGTTATGCAAACAGAATGCTTCCCAAGGTCGGCTGAGCGGAGGAATGAGGGTGAAGTCAATAACCCTCTGCTGTAGGTGTTTGCTTTGCTTGGTTTACTTTTCTTTTTTTCACACATCAAATTATCTTTCTACATCCAGGAATTACAAGGTATTTACAATAGGAGCAAAGTTGAGAAGTTCTACAATTTGAAGACATACATGTACTCTTTTTCTTACATTTTAACTCAAGAATCATGCTCTAATATGAACAAGAGAACGTGAGATGGGGGAGGGAGACAGGGAATCACAATGGTGTGTGCGGGAGGAATACATAAATCTCTGGAGCTAATTTGCATAAATATGAATACATGGTTAGAAGAAAGTTATTTTGAACTCTTTTTTCTTTTTATTTCCCCCTTGGAAAAATTATTCATTGACTCGATTTTATCTCTGAATGCCTTCAGTTCTCAAAGAAATCACCAGAGTGCTCAACGCATTCATAGTCATAAGTCAAGGATTTGGGGATACAAGACTTTTCTAAAAAGAGAAATCCCGTGGTCATCCATTAACAGGGATCAACCATCAATTTACACTATGGCTTTACTATGCACTTCAGAGAAGAAATTTTCCCTTAATCATCATTTACTTACTTTGATGTTTAGTTTCCCTAGTCTGTAGGTAACTGCCTTCTATATTTTATGTTTCTGAACAAACATATCACAAGCTAATACAAATATATTAACTGTGATGGACAATCCAGGCTTGGTTACACAGGCCTGTAACCCCAGATGGTGGGAGGCTGAGGAAGGAAGGCCACAAGTATGAGGCAAGCCTGCCAACTTAGCAATTTACTGAGAACCTCTCTCAAAATCAGTATGAAAGGATGGGCTGAGGTTGAGGCCCAGTGTGAAGGCGCTCGGTTGGGCCCCAGCACACAAGGTACTTGATGGGCAATGTCTGAAATACTCTTTATTTTGCCATTCTGAACCAGAACTTTAAGGATCTTCCTATCACAAGCATCCCTCTCTAAATTCCTACTGAAATATGCTCCTAAACTCTGCCTGCTCCTACCTGCACATACTCACAACTTAAGTGTATCAATGTGGATCAGTCTTACTGCTATGTAGACTGACCATCAATAGAAAAATTTAGCCTGGGTTGGAAAGTGGGAGATGGTAAGATTTTTGTTTTTATAAGAGTGATTGAGGAATCATTTTTATAGTTAGATATGCATATGTGTAGTTGAATAGCATTGAGTATGTACTTGAGTTTTCTTTTCTTTTTTATATAGTATTACTCACGTCTAAAACTACATGTGCCTTTAAAAATATCATATACATACACTTCTGTAATCTGTTCTATTGTGATTGTTCTTCCACATGTCATTTGGATAAAATTTGATAATTCCTATTGTGCTAGAAACTAGTCACTTTCTAGACATTTTCATGTTGTTAGCAAAATAGTTAATTGCTGAAAGATATTTGAAACAAGTCTGACAGCACTTGCATGTACTTAGCAACAGTTACTCCGGAGAACAATGGAATTTCCACTTACCAGAATCTAACTAAAAAAAGTAGAAGTAATTGTACATAAAATTGTAAACAAGAGAGTTCACAACATTATGTGTCTTGACAATAAAACAATTAAAATAATCTTTAATATCTAACAGTAAAAAAAGGTTTTAATATTGTAAAGGAACCTCAAAGTATAGATTAATGAGTGGGTTTTGAGTTCAGTTTGATGGGATGAAATGCGCCTTGGAGATAGGTAGTGATGATAGTTCAACATTGATGTGAATATAACTAATTCCATAATACATTCAGAAAATTTTAAGAGGGTAAATTTTATGTTAACTGCATTTCACCAAAAATTTAAAATCAAAGTACAAATTATAAATCTTCAAAAATATTGTTATTTCATTTTATTCTTCTCAGTGATAAATGACTATTACTGAAGATGTTTAATCAGAGAATGTGGTATGCATATAATTTTCTGTATGAAATATATCCTTCAATACGTGTTTGCAGGGAGAAAGAAATTCTTCTTCAAGTACCTACTCTGTATGTGACATTCTTAGTTCATATTCATATTTCAATGCATCATATCAACAAATTTTAATTCAATGCTATATATTATATATTAATAAAGCTCCAGATAAACTAGTTCATAAGTACATATCAAATACATAAATTCTATAATATTCTGTGTATTTGTTTTAAGCTAAAAGGATCTAAATAAAAGCATTCTAAGATGTACTTATTTTGATTGATTATATTACAATGCATGTCATCATACCGTCTAGTATTAGTACATACACTCTGTACAGTTATTTGAAAACATAAAAGCACCCTAAAGAGACATCAGGTTAAATCAAAATATGTCTCAAGTTATTCTCAATGTTTTTTAAAACCCAGATATTTTCCCAGTTGAATGTATGTTTGATTTTTATTGTGACAAAACACTTAGCAGAAGATTAGCACTTAATGTATTTTCAAGACTACAACATACTACTGTTTTAACCCCCCTGCAGTGTGCTTATCTTTCACTTGCTTTCTCCCACACTTGTTTCTCCTTCTTCCATCTATCATTAACCCCTATCTACTTTGTGATCCTATTAATCTCACTATTAAATACTTCAGATGTGTGGATTCATTCATCAGTTGCTCTTCAATGATTGGTTTCATTGAATTACAATAATCTTATCCAATATCATTGTTATCTATGTTGGCAAATACAGCAGCAATTTTTTCTCTTTTTGATCTGAATATGCATATACTATGAATTTTTTTCCTTCCATCTTCAATGAGTGTTTAGACCTTTTGTACATGTTTTCTGTAGCATATAATGCTGAATTAAACACAGAAATAGAAATATCTTTTTAAGATTCAGATTCCATTTTTTGGTATTTATTTCCAGATGTTGAATTACTGAATGACTCAATAATTTTACTTTTAATTTTTGAGGATCTTCTATATCATTTTCTGCATTAACTGTACTACCTTACCTTTATAATAACATAAATTTGAGTTTATTTCACACTCTTCACAACATTTGTTATCCTTTGGTTTTGTTCATTATGATCCCAAAAGACTTAAAGTGATATTTTATTTTGGTTTTGATATTTATTTTCTTGAAGATTACTGCTATTGAGTAGGTCTCATTTGTTGACAATTATATTTTTGAACCATCTTTTGGAGAAAATATTTGCATTAATTTGTAGGAGTTTCTTATATACTTTGGATATTAACCCTTCCCCAGTTTTATGGTTTGCAGCTAGTTTCCCCATTCCATACAACTGCACCCTCGGGTGACTGTTTCTTCTGTTGTACAGAATCTTTGAACAGTAAAATCAGCTTGCTTTTCCAGTTTCGTTTTTATTACATAGGGTTTTGGTGTCATATTCCTGAAGTCATTGCTAAGATCAGTGTTATAAAACTTCTTCTGTTTTCCTTAGGAATTTTACAGTTATATTTCTTATGCTTTAGTCCTTAATGACAACTTATTTTGAGTTTATTTTTATGCACCATATATAAAAGACTAATCATATATATCTATATCTATATCTATATAGATATATATCACATAGATATCAAATTTCTATAGTACCACTTATAGAGACAAACATTTACCCATGTCCTATTTTTGTCACTGTTGGTCAAAAACCAGTTGAGTACATGTATGCATGTAGGTTTATTTCAAGTTTTCCATTGTGTTTCATTGTGATATATGTGTGCTTTTAAATCACTATGACTTTACAATTTATTTTGCAGTCAGTGTGATATTTCCTGTGTTTTTCTTTTCCCTCAATATCGTTTTGACTGTTTTGGGCTGTTTTGATGCTCCATATAAATTTTAGGTTTTATTATATTTCTATAAGTATAATATTAATGTGTTATAAGGATTGCATTGAATCCACAAAATGTGGAGACTATAAAAATACTGACTTTTATTATTCATGTACACTAGACATGTTTCATTTGATTCATAAATACTTGTCTTGATGTTGTGGATGGTTTGAAATTGTTAGGATACAACTTTTTAACTTTGGTGGTAATGTTTGTTTATAAGTTTAATTTTTTGATGCTACTATTAATGAGATTTTTTTCTTAAATTCAATTTCAGATGCCTTATTGTTAGTCTAAAAAAAGTACCTGATTTTTTGTGTGCTTTCTTGTATCCTTAAGCTTTACTGAATTAATAAATTAGTTCTAACAATATGTAGTGGAAAGTTAGAGTTCTACAGATAATATCACATTATCTACAAAAAAAACAATCTTTGGATGTAGATGATCTATTTCTCTTACCTAATTTCTATGGCTGGGATGGTCAGTTCTGTGGTGAATAAATTGGTAGGAGTTAATATTCTTGCCTCACTTTTATCTTAGAAGAAAAGTCATAGGGTTTTCACTGTTCAATATGATATTGTCAGGGGATTTTCATATTTTGCCTTTATTATGTTCATGTGGCTTTCTTCTATAGCTAGTTTGTTAAGGACTTTTATCATTAAAGTGAGATTTGAGATTTGTTTGATTCAAAAATATAATTCATAATAAAAAGAAAAAGTCAATATCAAACTTCATGTTTTGCTGCTTAATCTTTCCTTTTATTAATATAAATGTGTATATTTATGGGGTACAGAGTGATAGTTACATGTATGAAATGTATGAACATCAAGCCGGGGTAATGTACTTCTATTTCTTTAAATATGTGTTATTTGTCTTAGAAACTTTTGAACGCCTCTCTTCTAGTTCTTTTTGCAATATATATTATATTGCAAAGTGTGGTCATCCTACTATGCTGTACTGTAGAATATTAGAATTTATTCCTCCTTGGCAACTGTAATTAATATCCATGACCTAAATGTCCTCTGTTCTCTTGCCCCCTGTTTTGTCTGGTTCTTGATAGTTATTCACCTACTCTCTATTTCTAGAAAAGTGTCTTTAAAATCCTGTTCATGAGAGCAACGACATGTATCCTGGATCTTTCCTTCCTTTATTTCATGTAGCCTAGTGCTTTTCAGTTTTATTCACTTTCTCACACATGACAAGATTTCATTCTTTTTAAATTTCATTTCATTCATTGTGTGCGTATTAGTTACTTTTTTGTTGATGTAAAAGTAGTACCTGACATCCACAATTTAATAGAGGAAAGATTGATTTTAGCTCACTGTTTCAGAAGGTCTCATTTCATTTATAAGTAGTTGGTGATGGTGGAAACACATGAAGGGGCCAGAGTCAGAGAAAGAGCTCCCTACAGTGTGGCAAAAGAGAATCAAATGAGGGAGGAAGGATGGAGCTAGCACACACCCCTCCGGGTCAAGTGCCAAGCATCTGCTCCTTCCAGCTGGGCCCCACCTCCCAAAAGTTCACAGTATTCATAGATACATGAGGTTTTGGGGGGACATTCTAGTTTAAAATCACAACATCTTACCCTAGGCCCCCAAAATATCCATGTTTACCATCTTAAACAAGTCGTATTTAGACCTTTCTTAAGTGTTGACAGGCTTGTTTTTCCCATTTTATTGATCTATATAAGTGCAAATTTTAAGGTTTACAATGAAGTTGAGCATTTTGTGCACTTACGTATCTTGTCAAGGTGACAAGGACTTTCCCACTCTCCTTTTGTCCCCCCGCCCCACTACCCACTCCTCCCTCCCTCCCCGCCCTACCCCCCTGGTTCACTTTGTTTTTGTTTTAAGTTCCATGAGACAGTTGTGATCTGGGTCTCTCATATCAGAGAGATCATTCGATGTTTTCACCTTCTGCTTCTGACTCACTTCACTAAGCATGATGTTCTCAAGCTTCTTCCATTTACCCGCAAAGGCCACCATGCTATTGGATTTTATTGATACATAGTGTTCCACTGTGTATAAATACCACAGTTTGTGTATCCATTGGTCTGTTGATGGGTATTTTGGTGACTTCCATATTTTAGCTATTGTTAGTTGTGCTGCTAGGAACATGGGTATACATATATCTCTGCTGTGTGTTGTTTTGGCCTCTCTTGGATATATTCCCAGGAGGGGTGTCGCTGGATTGAAGGGGATATGTATTTCTAGTCTTTTGAGAGCTCTCCATACTGCTTTCCAGAGTAGTTGTATCAATTTACATTCCCACTAGCAGTGCAGGAGGGTTCCTTTCTCCTTACAGCCACGCCTTCACTGATTACTATTTGACTTGTTGATATAGGCCATTCTCTCTGGAGTGAGATGGTATCTTAGCGTTGTTTTGATTTGCATTTCTCTTATGGCTAGGGATGTTGAACATCTTTTCATGTATCCATTGGCCATTTGTATTTCTTCCTGAGTGAACTGCCTCTTCAGTCTTAACTGTTCCAGCACTGCTTTAATATATATGGATAGAAAGCAATTGGACCAAAGCACAAATTCTAAATGCAGCAGGGCAAAAGTTAAATCCTGTAGCTCTGCAGTTCCAAATCCAGAACCTGGAGTAAACTGTAGTAAGATGTTAAATTCAAAGGCTTGGGTAACTCCACGTTTGCAGGGCTGCTATTGGCCCCTGGTGCCATTTTCTCTCCTTTGGGCTGGATCTGCTCACAACCTGCAGCTTTTCTGAGCCAATAATCCAAGCTTCTGGCATCCTTAAATTTCCAGGGTCTCTGCTGCACCTTAGTCTTCTCCTCACAACTTCACACACCGTCATCCCAGGGGCACACGGCCTGGCATCCCAGGCCTTCCACTGAAACCTGGGTGGAATCCTTGCAGACCCTACAACTCTTACATCCTGAAAGTGGTTAAAGGCAAGACTGTGTGGACATCTCCAGGTTGGACCACTGGCTTGAGCCGTAGCCTGGCTCTCTTGAAAAATCACTGCTGAGAACTCTGAATTCTTAGATAATTAAACTTCAACAAACATTTTTTTTTCTTCTTTTTGGTCATGGCATGACCCGGTGTAGCATTCTCAGAGCAAGGTCTTTGCCTCTGTACCCTTTATTTGGCAAGGGGTGAGAGCTTCCTGATTCCTGACACCCCCTTGAGGGATTTTTACTCAGTCCTGCTTCCGACTACTTGGCTTATTTTTAATGTTAATCTCTCTAACTTCCCTCTGCTGTTTCATCACGTCTCTGCCAGCTCTATCGTTCTGGCAAAATTGCAGAATTTTATGTTATTTTTCTCTGCCATTATTCTTTTGCCTTTCACCAGCAAAGTGGCTAAAATCAGTTAAGAAGTAACAGAGTGGACACTGGATTACCTTGAGATGTCCTTGGAGAAGTTAAGTAGTCCACCACTCTTAATCTCAGTTTCAGACGAAGTTCCTGGACAAGGGCACAATGCTGATACACTTTTTGTTAGATCATAGCATGTATGCTTCCTAGATGATTTGCCAATAAAGCCCTCCTTCCCATCTAAAACCTCTTGAGCATGGCTTTTCCAGCCCACATTTATACCGGTATTCTGGTCTTTTGAGCTCTAACCAGAATTTCCCAGCAAGTTCAGCTCAGAGCATCCCAAGGCTTCTCTAGCCAGCACCCTCACACCTTTCCGAACACCACCCACAAACCATCTCTAAAGGTTACAAAACCACATGATCAGCTAAAGTCACAGCTGTGATATACTTCTAATACTAATGTGTGTCTTTGTTACTTTTTCATTAGTGTGACAAATACCCATCATCCACAGCTTAAGGAAGGAAAGATTTCTTTTATAAGCTTTCTGTTTCAGGTAGTCACAGTCCATTCATGAGTGGGCAACTGGGAATGTGGAAACAAGGGACGAAGCTACAGACAGGGAAAGAGCTTTTCACAATGGAGCAGAACAGAGCCAAATGCAAGATGAAGGGCAGACCTAGCACACACCTCTCGGGGTCAAGCCCCAGGCATCTGCTCCTCCGAGTCAGTCTCTATCTCCCAATAATACACAGTATCCATAGGTAGGCGTGGCTTTTGGAGGTACTCCAGATGCAAAACATTATGGTATATGTATTTGTCTTTTTCTATTCGTTTGCTAAAAAATATCTCAGTTGATCCTATACCTTAGCTAGCTATCGAGAATAGTGTCAAAATAAACTACAAGTTACAAATACATCTTTAGTAGGTTGACTTCATTTCCTTTAGATATACACCCAGAAGAGGTATAGCTGAATTATATAATGGTTCCATTTATAACTTTTTGAGGAATCCCCACATTTTTCATATTGACAGTAGCAGTTTGTATTCTCAAAATCAGTGAAGATTTTTTTCTCTATATCTTTGACATCATTTGTTGTGTCATTTTCATAATAGTCACTTTAACTATGATGTTATGGTATCTTACCATTTTGAGTTGTATTTCTCTGATGAAAATGTTGAGTAATTTTATTATACTCATTGGGCATTTATTCATTTTTTGTGAATTTTTAAATTATTTCGATGAAAACATTTTTCTCAATCTATAGAAAACTTTTGGAGATATAAATTATAACCACTGTCTTTAATACATGCCCAAATTCTAATTTTATAATTGTAAAGTAGTAAATTTTTTCATAAAATATTTAAAAATGAAGCATTGTAGTTTATTGGAAATTTAGCACAAATCTCTTTTTCCTATAAGTCTTCTTGAAATTTTTCAGATTTTGACCTTGTTTTCACTTTAGAACTTATGGTATGTGATTTTCTAAAGCATTACATCATCTTGAAGGGATTAGAAATCACCCAGCTAAATCACAGGGTAGGACTTTGAGTCAGCATAATTGACTTAAGATCCAAGAAATAAGGGACGGAGACACACATGAAGAATGTGAGTGACTCATCCAATTTACCGACAGCATAAAATAATGAAAAAGGAAAGAAGAAAGAGATTATTACAGCTTCCTCTTCTGGGAGAGCTCTTGCTTTTGCCATTATCCCTAGACATTGATTCCCAGGGTAGACTTGACAATCTCTTCAGATCTCCGATCTCCAACACAGATTTCTTCCAGTTTTCATGTCTTTGTCATTGCTTTTAGACGTTGACTTGCAGAACAGACTCACAGTAGATGTCCTATAGTGAATGTCCAGACCTTCCATCTTAGATGGATTTTGTTCTATCTTCAAGTCTGTGTAGCTACAGGATCCTTCAGGTCTTGCCACATAGGAGAGGCCATTTTGGCTTCTCTTTTCAGAATATGAATTATGCTTTCCAGTAACTCCAACTAATAAAAAATTTTGGTACAAGAGAATTTTGGTCAATGTTGTGATTTTGCCCGGTCATGTAGTTTACAATCTCTTGAAACTGATTTGAAGAAGTTTGGAAAGGTTGGATAATGCCAACTAGAGGATTATTCTTAGAATGATGCAAACCAAGCTGGATAGAGGTTTTTCTGTGAGCTCTGAACACAAGCATGCTGATAATAGTGCAAACTAAAATGTTTTCCAACGGGAAAGCACTCTATTGGCAATTAGTCTAGAATCCATGTGGGCTGTGCTTTGGCCAAAATGTATATCGACATTTTACCCTGTTGTAAGACTTTGCTTGAAAGTACTACCATTAAGGACAGTGGACTACTTAATCTGATGGAGGAAGTTTTGAAATAACCCAATATTCAAGCTGTCAAATGGATCTTGCTTTCAGCTTTTAGCCAGCTCTACACTAAGAAATGGCACATCAAAATTGTGTAAAAAGTATGCACTTTTTGCAGAATAAAAGCAACTACAAAGTTATGTCAAAAGAACATGTGGTTGATTAAGAGATTAGCATTAAAAAGAAGTCAAGTACCTTGAATTAGGACTATATAAATGTCCTTACTGCATCTTAAGAATCAGCAGGATAGGATTTCAGCCTCTCCAAGGCTGCAACAACAAAGCACTTTGATTCAAAAAGAGTGCTACAAGGCATCTTTCATGGTATCCTAAGAAGCTGACCCTCCCAGTAGTTCAGCTGAGAACTCAGAGGCTGCTGAAGCCGTAGTTTAAGGGAGCCCGGAAACTATTCAATCCAGGGTAGGCCACACCTGTGATGTAGCTATTATAAGTAAGCATTATGCCAGAGCTGTAGGGTCATGAAGGTTTAAATTAATATTTCATTAAAAAGACTTGGAGGCCAAGGAATGTGCCTCTGCGAGGGAAGTACCTCAAGCTGTGAAGGTGAAATTGAACATTCTGTGGTTACCCACAGAAGTTCAGACACATCTGGAACATGAATCAATTCTGAGGCAGGCTACAAGCTGTGAGCAGATCCTTCCCGAAAGAGAATCCATGGAGGATGTAGCCAGAAGCAATATCATGCTGTCATCCGTCATTTTTCTTTCATGCACACCATTTTCCAGATTTTGAAATGCTTCTTTGTACTTACTTGAATATGGCTTTATGCCCTATAGTATGGCGCATTTTGGAAAATATCCTGTGTTGCGGAGAAAACTGTATTCTGTTCATGTTGGGTGGACTACTCTTTAGGTATGCAGTATTTCTTCACAGAATGCTTTAACTGTAATAATTTCGTGACGTTTTGTTTAGTTGACCTGTCTATCTGTGATAGATGGTTAATAAAGTACACTACTGAAATTGTCTTGGGGCCTGTTTGGCCTTTCAAGTTCAGTAATTTTTGTTTTAAAAAATTGGATACCCCAAATTTGAGAGCATATATAATGGTATCTGTGCCTTCTTGCTCTAGAATCGATCCCTTAACCAGTATATAGTGTCTACCTTTGTCTCTCCTGATGTTTTCAAATCGGCTGTCTCTGAGAATAGTATAGCTACCCCTGCTTGTTTCCTAGGTCAAGCTGCAAGGAGCACTGATATCCAACCTTTTATTTTCTATTTAAATGTTTCTTTGTTGATAAAATGTGTCTCTTGCAAGCAACAAATTTGGGTTTTGTTTTTTGATCAAATGAGACAGTATTTGTTTGTTAGGCAAGTTGAAACCATTAAGTTCTAGTGTTATTTTAATGGTATATTTGCTACACTCTGTCATCATTATGATGCTAGTGTTGATTGTTTGCCCCACACTCCTGTAATTTTATTCTTCTCTTCCTATTGTTACCTTTTCTCTGGCGTCTTTGGTACTGTTTGCCTTCCTATTTCTATCTAAGATTCCTTTTAGTAATTGTCACAATGCCATTCTAGTGCTCATAAATTACTTTAGACTTTTTATCACGAAATGATGTAATTTCTTTCCTTATTTTTAAGAATAATTTCACTGATTACAGCAGTCCAGGTTAAAATTTTGTTTTCTTAACATTTGGAAGACCTTGCTCTATGATCTCCTGGCCCTTATGGTCTGTGTTAAGAAGTCTGCAGTTATTCTGATGAATTTGTCTTTGTAAATCACTTTTTGTTTTTCTCTTACAACTATTAGTACACCCTGTTTGGATTGAATTTCTAAGTTTTAATTTTAATGTGTCATGGGGAGGTTCTCTTCTTGTCAAATTATTTGGTACTCTATATGCCTGCAGTAGCTCAAACTTCAATTATTATCCCAGACACGGAAATTCTTTTCCCCTAATATTGAATAGGTCCTTGAACCCTTTTGTTTGTCTTTGATTCTCTCATGCTTTCTCATAATTTTGTGGTAGATTGTCTCTTTCTTGTCTTTTTGGCTTTTGACCCTCACTAACTGTATGATCCAGATATAGTAATGTATCCTTAAAGTGTTTAAGCTGGCTTCCCATTTTTAGGTGAATTTTTCATATCCTGGAGTCCTTTATTATTTCTATGTCTTTACTGAACTGTTCTCTTACTTATTGCATTGACTTATCTTTTTGTTTCTTCTTTATTTTCCCTGAAGTTTTATCTATTAAGATTGTTATGACTTTGATTATATGCACTTTGAACACCCTGTACATCTCTTGTACATTTTGTTTGAGATTTGGCCATTAGGTCTACTTGTTTTTTTACTTCATTTCCTGTAGGTTCTATTGCTTAAATACCCACAGAATCAGCTTCTGGGGTGCCTGACCTTTTTGTAAGTGATTTAATGCCTTCTTTCTTCATGGATCTATTGATGTGACTTGAAGCAGGGGTGGTGTTAATTGACACCATCTCTATTACACAGATTATTTTATTAGACTAATTTTGTTCCTTAAGCTCCTTCAGGTTTTAGTATTTGTGTTTATAGTTAACCTATCCACCTGTCAATTTTGAAGGACTTCTCAATGAGCAACCTTCTGTTGGTTACCTAATCTACTGTACCTTTTCTATGAAGGAGGATCATATTACAGAACTATACATGGTTTACAGACAAAATATTTGTTGGTCTAAATTGGATATGTAGCTCAATGTCTATTTCTACTTCCACAATTTGAATAAAGATTTACATTTACATTACTCTCTAGGATTAACTAAATATTGACAAAAACTACTAGCCTGTTTAATATTATAACTATTCTATCATTAATATATAGATGCAGTCTATACCCACAGTGTATTACAATGTAATGTATTTTGAGAAAAAACAAAATACTCACTCCTTGAAATTTTCTATTAATGTCAGTATTATATCACAGTCACCAATATAGTAGACCTCTACATTTCTTATCTAGACTAAGCCAGGGCTGGAGGAATAGATCAGCGGTTAAAACACTTACCTAAGTTAAATCAAACCATTACAAGTTATCTACTCTTATTAGGCTCCACACACTGCCCTCTTTAAAGTGTTAGGTATAACTGCATCTATGCTTATTCTTGATACCTACTAGCAGTACACTAAAACTAGCCAGATATTGATATATACCACTAAACTCCTCTTAACTTTCTCAGGTTAATCCACACTACTGATGAAAATTTCTAAACACATTGTTTGGTAACATATTAGAAGAGTTTATTCATGACACCACTAAATCATTGTTGATAATGTAGAGGGAAATCTACCTTACTAATCTATTTCTAGCTGAACAATATACAATTATTGGTCTCCTATTTGTGTGTCTATATGGTTGTTTGGTATTCATTCCTAATAATAATATTAGTAAGGATGCTTGTAACAGGTAGAGAGCAGACTCTGACTAAGGGTTACCTTTGAGAGTGTCATAGAAATCAGAAAAAAAAAATACTTACAGGTTAGAGAAAAGACCGACAGAATTCCAATCCTATTCAGGGGATCGCAGCTAAATAAAAGCACTCCAAGCAAGAGGGAAATGAATTACGGAGAGTTATAAGTGGAAGGCAGATAGTATGTCCTTAGAATCTATGGGGAGTTTTTTCATAACACACATACAAAGCTAGTGGAGAGAAGGAGAGATGCAGAAAAATAACAACAACAACAACAAAAGAAAGAGTGGAGAAGTGAGGGAAGAAAGAGAAAAGAAAAAAAATTCACCACTGAAGTTTGTTTTTAGGTCACTGACTTTTCCGCAGTCCTTCCAGGCACTCAATGCTTTTGCACTCCACTGGCTAGCTCAGTAAATCTGCATTCCCAGGCTCCAGACATGCGTGCTGGCTCCTAGGCGTTCTCCTCATCTCGGAGACCGCATTCACATGCTGCTGATACATGCAGGTTTTGCTCTGGTCCTTTGGTCACCACTCCGGATCAACTCCAAAATCATCTTAAAGCAACCTTTTACCAAAAGAACAGTAATCAACTATTGCACTAATATTTCCGAGCATTTGCTGTGTCAGTTAATTATCTTACAGATATTTGAAGAAACTCCAGGCCTGGGACAGGTGGGGCAGTGACATAGAAGAAGCTCAGTGAGAAAGGATTTCAATTTACCACTGGACTGCCTTTCTTTTTATTCCAAGAGGAGGTGTATTTGATTATATATTTATTTACTTTTGCACCTGAAAGTTAGAAAGCAATTGACATTGCACCTTAAAATGACAATAAATATAAACATTATTGTGATTTGGTTGAACTACTTTACTAAAAGTGTTAGTAATTGCAAAGGCATTTTTACCTGTTTCCAACCCCTTAAAATTGGGCTTTATTTTCAGAGATGTTTTCAAAGTTATCAGCAAAATTAGGGTTTTTTTTAAATGTTCTTACAATATTTAACCTTAGGTTTGTTTTTTATTAGAATTTGGTGAAATTGCACATGAGTTAAGATATCTGTTGTGGAAAAATTAAAGCCAATTAAAATTTATACCACTGAAGTTTTTTTTTTCATGAAAAGCCTTCCTTCAATGGTCCCTTGTGTTTGAGGTTGTTATAAACATAAATTAACAGACAAAAACACATGAAATAATCAGAGTGGTATATATATATATATATATATATATATATATATATATATATGACCAATTTTGACACTTCTGAATTTCAATTAAAATATTCTGCCTTTTATTATCTTGTCCTCTTTCCTAGGAAAATTACTTTTATTTTAAAAATACCTGCAAGTTAAATTTCTATAAAGCTGTTTGGAATGTTAGAGGCAGTTTACCTGCACACGCTTCCTCTTTTGAGCTTGTTGTTCCCAGTTTCCTAATAATTGCAACCTTTTTTATGTTAGCAAGGGACAGACATGTATCTTGGATTGGTTTATGTCCTGGATTATGGCAGTAGCTCTCAGGTATCACCCTGAGATCTGTTCTTTACACATGCGCCTTGGGCCTCTATTTTGCTGACTCAGATGACTAGGGATCAATCCCTTATATGTATTTTCCTAGCTGAGTCAATAACTTCCTTCTGACCTGGGAAAGGAATATATTTTATTAGAATTCCCTATGGAGCAGTTGCACATTGTGAGGTATATCACCCTAACATCTCTGATCTTATGAGCTATAGGGAATTGTGTCCTTTCTTTTTAGTACATTCTCAGACACTCATAAGTTTTTGAATTTGTTGGTAGTAAGGCTGCAATAAGCAGGAGTTGTCACTGGGAAATAGATCTATGCATCAGAGAAGTGTTAGGAGACAAAGGCCAGTTGCTAGCAATTTTCAAAGAAACATTATAAAAATAAACAAACCAAAAACAATGATAATGTTTGCAACTGAATGCTTCAAAAATGTTAAAGGGCAAACAAAATGAACAGAATGGAAACGAAGCCAAATCAAACCAGAGCAAGCCATATTTATGATCAAAAACTAAGGAACAAAATAGAACAGTCAAAAAATGTTTTCTAAGTAAGAAGAACAAATAAATACCTTATAACATTGGTTGAATGCAAACCAACAAAGTATTCCATAATATCAGATCCCATATGAAACCAGTTCAGAATAAATTTCAGCCATCAACCAAAAGAAGGAAAGGTCAAAGGCTTGGAGGAACTTACCAGATCCACCTGAGACAAACCCAGACGGTAGAGCACAAAAAGAAGCACTCAGTATGGCTGCTCCTGTAAAAGCTGTTTTGTCCTTGAGAAATTGCATTGGGCACCTAAACTGCTAATGGAAAAACATAGCTCTCTCCTTAACACAAAGTTAATTTATTTTGTAGTCACATATGTGTGACTATGGCCCAGAGATATGGACTCATGTTTTCCAAAATACCACATTCCAGTGCATCAACATTTACATGCAGTATTTACAATTACAGAATGAAAAAAAGCCATAAATCAAATCACTTTTTAAAACATTATTTGAGGGCAGGAAGAATAGCTTCACAGTTAAAGCAGTTGACTAGCAAGTACAAATCCCTGAGATAAATTCCCTACCACACATAAGCTGGGCATGGTGGCCCACTCCTATAGTTTCTGCACTTGGGTGGCTGAGGGAGAATAAGTTTTGGGCCAGCCTGGGCTACATAGTGAGTTCAGGACCTGCCTGGAATATATAGTGAGAACTTGCCTCAAAATATATATATATATATATATATATATATATATATATATATATATATATATATATATTTCAAGTATCACATAAGTGGGTCACTACAAAGTTGGTAAAACTCTGCTTTAGGCCTCAGATGCTTTCTGATGACATTCTTAATGAGTTGGTGGAAAGCTACTGGATCTGCTATGTCCATTTGAAAAGGATTTATGACAAGCTGTTAAGTCAGACACAGAACGGGAGGACAATAGACGTGGCCGTGCAAAAGGCCAAGATAGTCCCTGAGAATTTGGTTGTGCAAACATCCCAACCTCTCTGTAAGTTCTCGGGACCAGTGACTCTGTATGAAGCTAATTGTGAATGAGGCTGTTGTCCTGGGAACTTTCACTCTCTTTTTGCAAAAGATGGCGTTCTTTACTCGGCTGCTGAAGATTTATTTTGGGGTCCAGCTGCCATTTCAGTCTGTGGCTCACAGCCCTCTGGGCCCACCTTGTCTGTGTAGCATGCGGCCATTTCCTGTCTCAGCTTTGCTCATGACTCTGCAATTTTTTTTTTTTTTTTCTGCCTCCAAAGGGCTTTCCAGGTTTCCTACTGCCTGGCTTTCAGTTTCTGTAGCTTGTCTCCCTTTCTAAGCTCAGCTGTTCAGGGTTTTTTTTTTTTTTAATGTATCTTGGGCTTTTTATTGAGTCCATGCATAGCCATTAATAGGGAGATTCTACTGTGCTCTTACCTTGACTTTGTTCTCCAACAGCCTTTAACGTAGAGTAGCATTGAACAAAGGGAAAGAGACAAATAACGTATAAACAAACAAACACATCGAAGTTCTTTCTTCCTTTCAAGAACATGACAGCCTGCCCAGTGGCAACTATTGTCAACAGAAATTTTGGTTATGTGACTAGTGCTACTCCTGGATCGAGGAGTTTTCTAAACAACTATATTTTATACTGCTTTCTAAGACATCCAGAAACTGATAATTAATGAATGCAATTAGGAAATAGTGGTTAGTGTAGAGTTCTGAGACTATCCTAATCTTTTTTATTTTGTATGAATGTGCTGGTGGAATACTTCACTAAATAATTAGCTATCTGGAATAGGAGTGCCTCCCATACACCTAAATTAATAAAACTAAGCTTAATGAATCACCCTCTATTCCTCTATTCAATTCATCTTATGTTTGTCATCTCCCCAGACACATATTTGAGAGTAAAGCACAGTAAAGGACTTGAATTTCATGTGTAGTTAGTTTCTAAGACTGACATTGTCATACATAAATAACTACCAAATTGAAGGTTCAGAAAATACTTTAAAATGATTCTTTATAGAGTTTTGCTGAATTTATGTTTTGTGAAGATTATTAAATGAAAAATTTAATTTGAAGTTAAATCTAATTTAATTTTTTACCAGATTACTAAGTCATCATATTAGCCCTACTGGAATGTTGTAATTGTCGGCATGTAATACATTGCCTGGCCAAAAGTACCAGGTCCAGTGGCCCAGGCCTCTATTTTCTATTTACCCATTTATTTTTTTTTTTTCTGCAGGCAAGCTTTATGCCACTGCACGCAGTCTGTGTAATTCTAAGGCATCAGATCCAGGGTCTTATGCCTGCTTGCCAGACAGTTGCAATTTGAGCTATGTCTCCAGCCCTTGTTGAAGAACAATTAACATAAAAACAGAAATGGAGGACTGAAGGAAAATCAATTATATACCTATAGGTAGCATATATAAACAGTGATTTAAATACTGATAGAGTAGTTATATCTAATTTAATAGTACGTTGATATTGGTTTTGTCACTTAATGAAAATATATTCAACATAAAAAAAATCCTCCCTTAAAAGATTTAACTTAGGTTCAGGTATAGTGACCTTAGATTTCATATTTACCTAGTCTTCTTGAATCTGAAATGTTCCCACACCTTTCTAAGGTTTTTTTTGTGTGTGTGTGTGTGTGTGTGTGTGTGTAATTAAGACTTTTGAGGAAGCAGTCCATCTCATCATCCAAACCCTCTTGTACACTAGTCAAGCTTAAAACTCCATTATAAATTCAGACAATTTGTGAAAGAAGGGAAAACAAGAGAAAAAAGACTGCTTAGTTTTGTATTTTGAATGTTCTGCTGAAGTTAAAAATATTTTATTATGTGTTACATTGAGACATACTATTTGTTGCTTTTGGGGGGGGGGGAGATGAAAGGACTTACTTTCATTCAAAGAAAATTGGCATTCCCCAGTTTTTCTGAAATTGTAACAAGCTGACATATCTTCAGATTACTTTTCCCTCAACGTGAAGAACTGGAAAATCACATTAAATGGTTCCAATGGTTGTGATTTCAAACTAACATATCTGTGTATGTGTGTGTATGTGTGTACACGCACATGTGTGTATTCTCACAAATGAATTAAAATGTTATTTGAGTAAAACTATGAATGTGACTGAAGTAGTTTACACTTCATTTTTAAACAGGACAGCTATAACAAATATAAAAAAAATGACTCAGATAAGGGGACTTCCCAATCAACTGACACAGGAGGTAACATTTTTGGACCCTAGGTTCACTTAAGTCATTTTCTGTGGGTGTACTGGACTTGTATTTTTGCTTTTATTGATTTGTGGAATTTTCCACTTCTCTTTTTCTCTATTTTCTCCATTGTTCTGTTTTTTTTTTTCTTTTTGTATCTACACTTGTTAGTTTCAGCATTTTTTTTTTCTATCTCAGAGAGCACTTTATACCTCTTTGAAGGGCCTCTGCATAAATTCTGATATATATTGTCTGCAATTCACTCATGACCCCTCTTGTTTTTTTTTTTTTTAATTTTGTTTCTACTGCTTAAGCTTAGCTGCTCTCTTCTTATCCAAGATTGGAGCTCTGTCACACTTTTTTCTAACTTGTGTTATTCTGCTTTCTATCATAGTACCCAAGCCAACCCTCAGTCACAGTCTGCTCTCTCCCTACCCCTATGTCTCTTATGAATAGGATTGTTAAGCATTAGTCTTTCAAAGCTATGTAGCTTGGATTGTCGGGAAGCAGTAATTTTATACTATTAAGCTGGACTTAGGTCATTAAAGTAGATTTTTTTCTATATAATGAATAATAATTTAGTGTTGCCTTCAACACACCCTTTCAAAGTGCTACAAGACAATCTGTAGTCCAGTAGCAGCAGATATTGCATAACAAATGTTTATAGAGTAGAATAGTTATATGAGTTGATATCTTATTATGATATGTCTATAGCTGGTACATATTAAGTTTAACCATTGATATGCATATGTGTCCCACTCTTAAAGAGGGTACTGTGGTTTAGAACTGGGATGTCCCCCGAAACTCTCGTGCATTTGGATGTTATAGATTGATTGCCTGTGGAATTATGTGCTGTTGAGAGAACGGGGCCTGATCTGGAGGGGTGGGTCACCGGCATGTAGATAAGATTGCAGGCTTTTAATGGGGGCTTATCATACCTTCCACACATGGAAGGGGAAGAACGCTGAGGCTGCACCCAGAAGAGGTAGATCACTGGGAAGGGACCTGGATATATATAATATGCTGCTACCTTTCTCTGAGAAGATTGCAATTGATGAGACTTACCTTCCTGTTTGTAATGTCACGAGGAGCTGCCTCCACCTCTCTCTCTGCCATGTACTTCCATTGTTGCAGGCCACCCCTGAATAGACTGTGACCTTTGAGACTGTGAGTTCAAATAAACCTTTCCTCCCCCAAATCTGTGGATGTTGGATCTTGAGTCATAGCAACAAAAAAGTAACTAAGACAAAGGGTATAGTGTTTAAGGCCTATTAAGTTTGGAAAACTTCCAGCGGTTTCTTTTAACCTACGTAACTAAGGTAGATGATTATTTTATTATTGATGGTGATATAGTACCATTAATAGTGGGACATTTTGTGAAATTAGTATTAGATTTGTTTAGGTAGATACATTGATGGTGTAGACTGTGTATTTTAATGTTAAGGGTAGGATATATATAGTATCAATCTATTTTTTAGCCTCTTGAAACAACATGTTAATCTTAGAAAATAATGTTATTGCTAATTTTAATTCAAATTGTGAATTACAGCATAGATATTGACCTTGCTTCCTAGTACATGTCAGCAAATGCCTTGTCCACAGACCATACACAGAACTTTAATCTGCTCCTGCCTCACTGAAAAGTGGAGGAGAGTAAGCAACCACAAGAAGTCTAGTCATTGAGAAGATCCCAACATTCATTACTGAGGAAGCTAAATACAGGTATAAATATTTAAACTTGAAAGAATTAAGGGAAATTCTGAGGAAAGAAATAGGCTTAAGGAAAATTCTACATAGTAGAAACAATGTCCATTTATGCTATCTGGTCTACAAGTTGCAGTAATAGAACCATAGGGGAATGAGGCAATAAATCACCTGCAAAATGTCCAACTCTCCAGAAAATGATATCATGGGGACCTGAAGTATCATAACTATGTGAGACAAAGTCAAAAATAACTATACCTACTGGGCAAAGAGCTCAGATTATGTGCAGAGGTGCTGGAGGAATGGCAGAGTGGTTAAAGTACTTGTCTAGCAAACCAACACTCTGAGTTCAATTCCTCAACACCACATAAAGTTGGGCATGGTGGTCTACTCCTGTAATCCCAGCACCGGGAGGCTGAAGCAGAAGAATTCCTGTGAGTCCCAAGGATAGACTGGGCTACAAAGAGAGTTCAGGACCAGCCTGGCTAACGAGCCAGACCCTGTCTCAAGAATAAATAAATAAATAAATAAATAAATAATCAGAGGAGAACTTAATGAAATGCTTTGTTGAAAGGATAAAGAAAATTGTTGAACCTCTAGTCAACTCACCAAAAGGAAAGGAAAGACTAATGTCAATGCATTTGGAAATAACAATAGATACTGATAAAATCCAGCGAAATATAAGAAACCTTGTTGAAAATTTTATTCTAATAAATTGGAGAACAGAGAAAATTGAACAATTTTCAGACACATGTGAGATACCAAAATTGAGATTGTAATATAACTGAGACAATAATAAAAAGTCCCTAGTGAAGCAAAGTCCAAGAGCAGGTGGAGTTCCTGCAGAATGAATAAGACACTCCAGAAAGATCTAACATCAATATGTCACAAATTTTTCCATAAAAATGAAAGACATGGAATACGATGAAATTCATATGTGGAAGCTAACACTGGCCTGATACCAAAGCCAGACACAGATGTAATAATACCAAAAACAATGTGAATGTAGATGCAAACATCCTCAGCAACATAGTTGCAAACACTATGCAACAAATTATTATAAACGATATACATGATCAAGTGGGCTTCATTCCAGGGTTTCGTAAATGATTCAAAATATATAAATAAATAAACGTAATACAATACGTAAATGGAAGCTAGAAATAAAACATGATCATTTCAATAGATACATAAGAAATCTTTGACAGAATCCAACACCCATTCATGGGGAAAATCCAAAAAACAGATATGGAATGACCTTATCGGAAACTGATAAAAACTATTTATGACAAATCCACCATATTTGCCATACTAAATGAGGGAAAATTGAAAGCATTTCCCCCTGAAATCAGAAAAAAAGACCCAGGTGTCCAATCTTATCACTCCTGTTTAATGTAGTACTTGAAACGTTAGCCACAACAATCTGCATAGAGAAATAAGCAAAGGAGACACATATAGAAAAGGAAGAAATGCAACTGGTTTAGTTTGTTTTCAGATAACATAATTCTTTTCATAGACTCCATTTTTTTTTACCAGAAGGCTCTTAAAACTAACATATAATTTCAGCAAAGTGGCCAGATTCAAGATCAATATACACAATTCAATAGCATTTCTATAAACAAAGTAACTCATTAAGAAAAATATCAGAAAAACATTCTCAATCACAGTCGCTTCCAAAACATACACACATACACATACTGATCAACTTAGTCAAGAAAGTAAAAGACCTCTGCAGTGAAAACTAGCACTCTAACAAAAAGAGACGGAAGAGCAGAGGAACTTAGTAAATGGAATGACATCACCTATATTTGGGTAGGCAGAAGCAATATTGTCAAAATGACCATAGTGTTAAAGCTGATGTATAGAACCAATGAAATTACAATAAAAGTACCAAGAACACTCCTCATAGAACTAGGAGAAAAAGTTAAAGATGACATGAAACTAAAAGAGATCCAGAATAGGCAAAGCAATGTTGAGCAACAAAACAATAGCAGGAGGCATCACAATCCCAGACATCAACTTATATTACAGTGGAATGGAGATTTAAAAAAAAAAAAGCCATGGCTGGTACAAAAACAGACAGGTAGGTCAGTAGAACAGAATTGATAAACAACCCTAGGTACCTTCAGCCCTCTGACCTGAACAAAGGGGTCAAAATCATGCAGTGGGGCAAAGATAGCTTCTTTAACAAATTGCTCTGGGAAAACTGATTATCCACTTGCCAAAGAATGGGTGGAGACCCGTGTCTTTCGCCTAATACTAAAATCAAATCAAACTGGATCAAAGACTTGCATGGTGAAAAAGGAAAAAAAATATGAATCTGATAATGGAAAAGTAGACAAAATGGATGAAAAAGGTTTGTATATGATACCAAACGTGGCAAAGAAAGCAAAAATGGACAAATAAGGATTGTATCAAGTTTGAAAATGCTGAACTAAACAGAGAGGCAACTGTCAAATGGGAAAGTATTTGGAAAATGTATATCTGATAAGAAATTTGTATACACCTTACATAAAAATCCAATTAATGCCAAAACAAAATAAATAAATACAATAAGCAAGTAAATAGGGATAAATAGCAATATATATTTCATGTTCTCAGGTCATATATATATATATATATATATATGACCTGAGAACATGAAAAGGTTCTTGCATCAGAAAATATCAGAAAACAACACTACAGTGAGATACCATCTCCAATAGAGGACAATAACTGCTATCAAAAAATCAAGAAATAGCAAGTGGTCTCAAGTGGTATGGCCAAAAGAGAACTCTTGTATATTGCAAAGGAAAGGTCTTCAAATTAGGTTAATTAGAACTCATTATACAGCTGAAAAGCTGATCTATTTATATGTTAAAATTATCTTCACTAACATTACTGAACAGACTAAAAATGAGCAATGTTGTACCTTTTCTCATCAAATTATTAAATATATGTGACCTACTGTCCACTAAAATACTTCTGTAAAGTTGTGAGCTCCTAGAACTCAATAATAAATATCTTCTTCAATCACCCACTTTTACAGATTTAAAAAAAAAGAAGAAGAAGCAAAGAAAACTAGGCTGGAATGTTTTGCAAGGAGGAGGCCTGTATAAGTGTTGGGGATGATGGTTATGGCCTTGATAAACACAGCAATAAAGATAACCCGGGGGTCTTGAAGACTGTGAAAGCTTGAAGGGGACAAGGAGAAAACACTGGGCATGATAGCAGTAGTGATGGTAGTGGCTGTAATAACAATTCTATTTTCATCACAATTTTGCATGGGATCGGTCCACATAGTTACCATTCCACATATACATACAAAATGTCAACTAATAGTAAATCTCATTAAATTTACATATTGGCTTCTTTTAAAATATTGATTTGAGCTAAGTAATATTTTAATAAAATGATTGGTTAGGTACATTATTATATTAATTCTGAATTTATAGATTTGTGAAAATTTGATTTGTGTGGTAAATATATGGGTCCCTTCAATGTTTTAAATATATTTTATTTGAGGCCTATTGATTTATGAATAGAGAGTATTAATTTGATGAAAATTTATAGGCACTGACTATAAAGATGACTAAAATTTCCAGTAATTTTAAAGGTTTGTAAATTGGGGAAACAATATAAAGTGTTATGTGATTTTATTTTTATTTGAACAATAGTATATGAAAAATAATCTGAGGCTATGAACATTCTACTCCAGTAGTTAGGATTCATCTCTCTTAGCACCAAGTTCAAGCTCAGTTTTAAGATATTTTTTAAAAGTAACATTGTGATGTAATTGAAAAAACACTGGATCATACATTTATCTTAAGTCTAGCCTCAGTTATGTCAGTAACATATCATATAGACTGAAACAATTTTTATTTCTGAAGATCAGCTTATAATTTGTAAAATTGAAGATCTCCCTTTGTTCTGTTTTATATACTATTCAAATATAAATAAAAATGGTAAAGTTACTCTTCTATAAATTCATGATAATAAATCACATCACTGATTGCTCTTAAAGTCAGTCCTGTATAGTACTAAGTCACAGATGATGTTGGTCAACTATGGAAAATACATCCACAATTTGTGTAATACACAATAGAGTTTGTATGACAATGGAAGGTAAAATAAAGTTGGAGATATAAGACAAACTCCAAAAGATGGCAGAATAATCTAACCATGTAGGGTGGTCTTAAGGTAAGATGTAGAACAGGGAAACTAGAAACAGTGACGAGCTAGAGCAGTATTTTATAGTTTTATTAAGAATGACCTCTTGAGATCCAGGGCCAGAACATTACAAAAGAAATAGAGAAACAAAGTGTATCTGGGACTGTTCGTGGGGGTGTTGAGGGTGGAGCGAGAGCAAAAACAAAGAAAGACTGAAAGGTAAGTGGAAAGTAAACCATTTTTCTAAAGTTCATATTTTTAGATGTTAGAGGAGCAAAGTCACCACTTGCAGAAAGAAGATAATTAACCAAAAATCAAATGGAAAATATCATACTTTCATGTTTAAGGAGTTCGTGACAATGATGGCAAAAAGTGAGCACACAGGTATCATGTAAAGATTCGAGAGCAATCTGGGCTACAGATTACAGATTGAAGAAACAAAAAGTGTAAATAAGTCATTGTTGAATCAATAAAGTACAAATACACCAGCAGTAATTAGTAGTAAGATTTCCATTGCTATAACAGGTTGAAATGAATCAACTTAAAAGTATAAAGCTTTACTCTGTCTCACAATTTTGGAGGTTATAGTCCTTGATTAGACAAACTCGTTGCTTTTTAGCTTCTGGTGGCTGGGAGAGGGGCAGCATATCATACTGGGAGCATATCATGCCAGCAGCACATGATGAAGGACAATTCTCTACCTTATGGATGGGACACAAAAGATCTCCTGCGATCCAGCAGTACTTCTGGGAACATTTCCAAAGTAATTAAAATCATTATATAACAGAGATACATGTATACCCATGTTCATTGCAGCAGAACTAGCAAGAGCTAAAATGTGGAAGACACCATAATACTCATCAACAGACCAATGGATACACAAATTGTGATATATGTACACACTGGAATACTACTCGTTTATAAAAACAAATAGGTTCTCTAATATGAGAAACCCAGATTACAGTCATTTTATAAAATACATGGGAGGGGTAGTGGGAGCTTGTGGGGGGCGTGTGGAGGACTGGGAGGGTGAAGAAGGGAGAGGAAAAAGATTTGTAATTTTGCCATGTTCTATACGTGCCCCAAAATACTCAAGTTTAGTGTAAATATTGCATATCTCATATATACATATCAATAAAATGGGAAACATAAATAAAAAAGAAACACAAATACACTCCCTCAAAGGAACAGTTTCAGTGGTCTAAACTGTTCAATTAGATGAGTTCACTGAATCTCCCGCCATTTCCCAATAGTAGCAAGATGAGGGCTGCAACTTCACAACATGGACCGGAGGCAGCATGTTTAGGACTTGGTCTACAGCCATAAAAACAATAGCAACAACTTACAGAGCCTACTGGTGTAAGGCACATGTGTCAGTTCACTTAAACCTCACAACAGCCGACGTTATAATCAGAACAATTATGATTCATCTTAGAGAAGAGAAAATACAATTGAAGTGAGGTTCAATAAATTACTCCCAGGTGACAGTTAAGTCACCTGGCTCTGCAGTTCATACATGGAGTGAGTAAGATCAGAAAACAAATGAAGGGAGGAGCTACCACAAAAATCAAGAGAAATAAGCTGTGAAAATTTAAAAAAAAAAAAGGGTGTAGTGAAGCTGGTAGGAAGAGATGAGGAAAATTGCGATCTTATAGAATATGGGTAGTTGTTAAGAGGTTACTATATTCAGCAGTTAAAGTGCTTGCCTAGCAAGCCATAAGTGATCGCTAAATACCCAAGTTCGATTCCCCCCGCACCATAAAAGCTGGGCGTGGTGTCGCATGCCCAGCACTCAGGAGACTGAGGCAAGAGGATTACTGTGAGTCCAAGGCCAGCCTGGGCTCCATAGTGAGTTCAGGACCAGCCTGGGCTATAGCATGAGATCCTGTCTCCAAAAAAAAAAAAAAAAAGTTACGATATGCAGAGTCTCATGATATTTAAAAATCTTATTTTTGAGAATATTGCAAATTAATTGAGAACATAGGACAAAACCCTATGAAATTGTTAGTGTGGAAAGTTGCATTTCCCAAAATGGTGGTAAAGATGAGAAGGGCTAAAGGATGAAAAAAACTGACATTCTGGTTTTATTTTAAAATATGACAAGTAAAGTTCGATTCAGGGTGCACAAAACTATGCTCTGATATATCCACCCATGCATTGTGCAGTGATTATAAAGAAGGGGAAGTTCATCATGAGTTGAGTTAATAATCTAAAATTTTCCATTGAATAGAGCATTATAATGTCTTGTAAAATTAATATATATGAAAGTTATCTAAAATGAAAAATTAAAGCTCTTGATCTCTATAGATAGATAGATAGATAGATAGATAGATAGATAGATAGATAGATATAGATATACCATATACGAAGTAACAATGATATGAATGGTATGAAGGTCCTGCATAAAAAAACACTCCAAAACCCAATAATTTAAATAACAACCACTAGTTCTTCCTCAAGCACCTTGAGCCAGCTGGAGGTTCACTGATCTCAGCTAAACTTGACTGTATTTAGCTTGATTTTGTTGATACTGGTCATGAGTTGCATCTTCTCTATGTCAGTAGGAAAACTCAAATAACAATAAAATAAGGACAAGAGAAAACGCTCAGTCTTGCGAACATCTCTCAGGTATATGCTCATGTCAAGTGTGTTTGGATTATATCTAACATCTCACAGCCAAATGAAATTATAGGACCAACTCCAAAGAAAACCGGTAATCAAGTAAACTCAGAATATAATGTGAGGGACTCCCAAATCCCATGTTTCAGGGTATGGACTCAGAACAGAAGGAGCAGAGTACCATCAATCTACTACTGGTAGGGTGATCAAGCTACCTGGATACAAAATATTCCTATAAGAAAGTGTTCAAAAATGTTTTAAGTGATAAACTAAGGCTGCAAGGTGTAAACTAGGATGTATCTCGTAAGTGACTTTTATGGAAAATTTTAAAATATTTGGAAGGTGACTGAGTCACTACTATACTAATGTGGATTAAACCACTGAGGCTTTTGTGTGCTGTTAGGATGCAGGGCCTGGTTGTAGGACTGAGTCACTGGAGGCATGACCTGGAGGGTTATATTGTCATCCCAGCTTCTTCTTATTCTGCTTCCTAGCTGTCATGTGATAAACAACTTATTTGCCACTGTCTTTTTCCCTTGGGTCCTGCTGACCACGCATGACTGAGGCCTGTGAAGCCCTGACCTAAAATAAACTTCTCCTCTTTGGTGTTATAAGTATTGGGTATCGTGTCCAGAAACAGCAGGTTAAGAAAATGACAATGAACCAGCGAAGATCCATGAACACTGTGGAGGCTTTAGGAAAGTGATGTTTTATGAAGATGTCACTGGAATTATGCTTAAGCATTACTATATTGGAGAGAGAGAATAATATTAAAGCTTTAGATGGAGTTCAACATGCCAAATATCAAGAAACCTGGAGTAAACCTACTGATATATGAAAAGTAGATTTCAGGACAATGCATATTAACATAAGACAGGAAAATGTTTGAAAATGATAAAAGGGCAAGTTGTCAATAAGAGAAGATTTGTAAGTGTGTATTTAACAAGTGAAAGAATTCAAACTACATCAAAAAATACAACTGAAGTAAAGGAAATACATGCCAGTCCACAAATATATTGAAAACTCTTGCATTCCTATTTCACTAGTTTATGGAACAAATACAAAATAATAAGGACATGAAGAATTTTAAAATATTTCAAATATTTCAAACTTATTTCAGTTGATAGAACACTAAATCAAATAGCACTTTTTTTAAGGAGCTCATAGAACATCTAGCAAAGCTCATCATATGATTGTCCATAACTAAGTGTATTTTAAAGGAGCTGAAAATATGCAGACTATGTTGTTTAATCAAAAGAAAAATTAGAGATCAGAAAAAAGGAAATGGAAATTTTTAAATTAACCAATATATGGCAACTAAGCAACAGGTATCAAAGATGAAATTATAAGAGATATTACAGCACATGTGAAATTGAGTGATAATGAAAACACTGCATACAAAAACGCATAGAATTCAAATGTGTAGGATGGACAAACATCACGAAGAAAGCTGAATTAAAGATCCTTTGCAAAAGAGGTCAAAGCAACACACAACAGAGATATTTGTATACGCATGTTCATAGCAGCACAACTAACAATAGCTAAAATATGGAAGTCACCAAAATACCCATCAACAGACCAGTGGATACACAAACTGTGGTATTTATACACAATGGAATACTATGCATCTATAAAGTCCAACAGTGTGGAGGCTTTTACAGGCAAATGGAAGAAACTTGAGAACATCATGCTTAGTGAAGTGAGTCAGAAGCAGAAGGTGAAACATGGAATGGTCTCCCTGATATGAGAGACCCAGATCACAACTATCTCATGGAACTTAAAAGGAAAAACCAAGTGAAACAGGGGGGTCCTGTAGGGGAGAAGGGAGGTAGGGGAGGGGAGGGAGAAGGACAAAAGGAGAGTAGGAGAGCCCTTGTCACCTTGACAAGATACATATGTGCACAAAAGGCTCAACTCCATTGTAAACCTTAAATTTTGCACGTATACATATCAATAAAATGGGGAAAAAGATCCTTTGCTTTGCTGTCTCCTTCAGAAAGAGCCACAAGAACTCTGCAGACAAAGACAATTTAAAGAATAAAAATAACACGTGCCAGAAGTAGCAATTCATCTGAATACAAAAAAAAAAAAAAAACCACACAGCCAACTCTCAAACATCATCTAGTTCCTCCTTGATTTGCGTCCTTTGATAATCATTCCCCTTCCATAATATGGGACCCACCTAGGGAAGGACAAGATCCCCACAGTGACTTCAGGCACCAAGCAGTAACTTATTGTAATAGAATTGAATGTTTGAATAATATTTCTTGGGCAACATACTCAGGAGGCCCTCCCTACAGTGAAAGATTTTATCCTCTGTCCTTTGTGCCTGAACACAGACCCATTTTACCTATTCTAAGAAAAAAAAAAAATACTTTTTCTTGCAGAAGAAAAGACTATCCTCCAAACCTGGTAGAAACAAGATCACAACTTCTAATAACTACAAATCTGCACTAATTGGGTCATGCCTGAGAGGTTAGACAGTGTTTCCAGAAATCTCACAGCTACTGCCACGTATTTCTCAGGGAGGGACATGGCTAACACAGTGAAAAATGCTAGTAAGCAAGCACCAGTTTCGCTAACTTAAGAGTTTAGTCAATGCTTGTTTTAGGCCTTTTAAAAATAATTTTTGTCATGTTTGAGACAAAGCCCAGTGCCTTCACACTCAGTTACATTCCCAAACCATTTTTGGTTGGTAGTGGTGGTGTTTTAAACAGAATCTTGCTATGTAGTTAAATTTCCTCTACTTGGCTTGAACTTAGGATCCTCCTGGCTTAGCCTTCCAAAGTGTTAGAATTGCAGACTGGCAATACCAGATACTCCGACTGTGTTAGTCTTAAAGTTCACTTCCAGACTCTGATCAGGGAGGAAAATAAATCTGCGCATAGCAGTTGACACATCCAATCTAATCTAGTGAACTGCCAAGCCACACCTGCAACCCTCTCTGACTGCTTATACTGCAATAGGGGTTCTGGACAGGAAATAAACAGTGTGGTCCAGACTGATTAGAAGCAATTACAGGTCAGCTTGAATGCAGAGCTCAACCTATGGTCTTACTGAGTATCAAAATAAAGACAGCTGCCTCATCTAAATTCAGAGCAAAATCAGCAACATAGCTTTTAGGGAACCCTAAAGCAATCTCTATTAGTCTTGGGGCATTACCCTCAAACCAGGTCAGTATCACAGGCTAGTATAAATAGCAAAGTGCTGTCACTACCAAACTACCTGCAAATGTCAGAAAAGGCAGTTGTTTTCACAAGTGTGTAAATATGACATACCAGGGCAAGGATGTATGGCTGGCTTAGAATACAGAATTCTTGAGAGCCTTGGAGCTCAGCTCAGGTGTTAGAGCACTTGCCTATCATGTATGAGTCCTAGGTTGGATCCTGCAGCACCACATACAAATTAGCATAGTGTAGACACCTGCATACCCAGCACTAGGGAGGCTAAGGTAGGAGGATTACAGTGAGTTCAAGGCCAGCCTGGCTATACAATGAGTTCAGGACCAGTCTGAACTACAGTGAGACCTTGTCTCAAAAAATAAATCTTGTTATCTCTAAAAGAATCAAATCTCTGGAGATGGTCCTTACCCTATTTTGTATCTGGGATGTCTCTATGAGGGCTGTGTGTTAAAGGCTTAGTCCTCAATATAGCAGTATTAGGAGATGGAAGAGCTGGGGGTTTTCTCTCTTTTCCCTCTCTTTTTATACCCCCCCACCACCGCCGTTGGGCCTAGTTAGAGGTTTTGTAGATTTAGTAGAGTCACTCCCTCTTTAAAAAAGATAATAAGCACAACTTGTTGTGGAGGAGAGTGTCTATCTGCCCACCTTCATCACTTGCGGCAGGCACAGGCCCAGGTCTTCCAGCCAACAACCAGTGCCGATGCTCACCGTGAATATAGGTCAGGGCCTTCGCACCTGCCACCTGCACTCATTGCAAACTAAGCTCTGGTCTCCCCACCAACCACCATCCCTTGCTGAGAAGCCATCAGTCTTAGCTGATCTAGGGCCGGGTCTTCCTGCCTGCAGCCATAGCCCAGCTCCTTCACCAGCCACAGCTCTGGGCCCATGTCCCCTGACCTACTGCCATCACTTGCTGTGGACATAAGCCCAGGTCCCACTCACATTGTTTGATGCTAATCTAGTCTCCCCACCCTGCTCCATCTCTGGCTGTGGAGCTTGTGATGTTGTGATGTTGCATTTTGTTTTATGATTTGTCTTTTTATACTTCCCACAAATGCTCAAGTTTTCTTTTCTTTTTCCTTTTCCTTTTTATTTTTTCTTTTTCTTCTTTTTTTCTGTTTACTTTTCCTTTTGTGTTTTCTTTTGCATTTTCTTCTTTCTTTTTAAATTTTCTTTTTTTCTTTCTTTTTTCATTTTTTTTTCTTTTCTTCTTTTTTGGTTTTATTCTGTTTTGTTTCTTTTCATCTTTTTCTTCAGTTTTATTTATTTACTTTTCCTTTTTCCTTCAATCTTTTTTGGAAAACTTTTTTGGTGTTCCTCTTTGTTTTCTTCTTTCTTCTCTATTTTAAATTTTCCCTTTCTTCTCCTTTCCTTCCAACTCCTTCTCTCTATATATCAGATAGTTTCTAAATCCCTCCATCTCATCATTAACTCTCTGATCCTCATATCCTAAAACACTCTGCAGATATGGAAACTACACTCTCAACTTCCCCAATTCATCTGAATCTTGCTTACAGTGCTCTTCCCTGTTAATTTCAGTCTGGGGCAGGAGTACTGACAGTTTGTTCACTACCTTATTATTACTCTTCTGCATTTTAGTTGACAACAAAAGCTAACCTCTAAATGTAATCTTCTTTCCATCAACTCCAATACCGCATATATGTAGGACCTGTTAAATATAATTCCACTGATCACAGACCCTGTCCTACATATGCAAGTCTGCATAGCTGGGCTTAACCTCCATCTTGCTGCTATATGCCAGAGGTATACAGGTAGCCAGGCCCAGGCTCCTGCCTGCACCTCAGAGAGCACATAACTGGGCCTTCTTGGCAGCTGTCACTGCTCCATGCCAGAGGCACCCAGATAGCCATGCCCAGACTTCTGCCTACAACTCAGAGCCCGTACAGCTGAGCTCACATGGCACCTGTTGCTACTGTGAGCAAGAAGCATTCAGGTAGCCATGCCCAGACCCCCTGTCGGTACCTCAGAGCCCACGAAACTGGGTCTACTCTGCACCTGTCACTGCTGCACAGCAGGGGCACACAGGTAGCCACACCCAGACTCCAGCCTACACTTCAGAGCCAGAACAATGGAGCCTACTAGGCACTCATTTCTGCTGCATGCCAGAGGTGTCGAAGTAGATGTGCCCAGATCCCAGCCTGCACATCAGAGCCCACCCCGGTGGGCTTAATTTACACCCATCACTGGAGACACACAGAAGCATCCAAACCCCACAAGACCTGCCAGAAGGAGAGTTGGATCCAAGTCTGGAAGCTTTGATACTAGAAAAACCTGTCTAAAATAGATCTAGTAACAATTGTCAAGCAGGAAAGTATGAACTAGTTGTCCTGCAACAAGGAACCCACCTCAGCAACACAGACAACATAATACACAGACATAGAACAACAGTCTCCACGATCAAAAAAAAAAAAAATGGTGATTTCTCAAAGAGAAACACAGCAAGCTGAAGGAATACTCGACAGCAGGGTGAGAAAAAACAAGGGCAAGATGCTGCAGAAATCCCCCAGCCCACCAAGGGATACTCAGATAGACCCAAAGGAAGATCCAAAATTCCTTAACTTCAAAACAAAAATAGTTACCTACTGGAAGAGTTCAAGACAGACTCAGACAACAAGTTGCACAAAATTCTTGAAGAAGTCAAAAAAAGACTTAACCAATAAACTTAAAAAATAAACAAATGTAAAACTACCAGAACTAAGGAAGTCAATATGGAAAATGAATGAGTTCACTCAAGAATCCCCCAAAACAGGAAAAGATAAAAGAACAGCATCAAGAGAAAAAAAATCTCCATAAAAAGTCTAGAAAAGAGAACAACACAAAATGAGGACAGAATTTTGGATTTAGAGGACAAGAACATAATAATAACTCAGACTGTTAACAACCATGAAATAATTTAATGTCAGTGAAGAAATGGAATGATACAAATTACAAAAGACTGAAAGAAACTTAATCTAAGAATAGCAAGAATACAAGAAAAATGAAAATCTATACTAAAGGACTAAGAAATATGTATTTGCTTCAGTCATAAGAGAAAACTTCCCATACATAGAAAATGAAATAGACTACAGAGTGAGACCTTGTCTCAAAAATAAATAAATAAAGTACACAAATTCTAAGAGCCAGAAGAGCCTGGAGTAAAGTCATTAAATTCCTAAATGATAGTAACTGTGAACCAAGACTCCTGTACCCAACACAAATATAATTTAAAATTGATAATGAAATAAAAGCCTTCCTTAACAAAGAAACCTTGATGGACAACCAAAAAATCATTACCAAAGATTCTCTAATATCTGCTGGATAGGGAAATAGGAAAAAAAAAACACAACAAAAACCATTGAGGCAGGTTTATCCTTAATAGAAAAAAAACATGTAAAGAATAAGTAAACAAAAGAGTTGAATATTCACAGGGTTACAAAATGGCAGGACCTAAGACACATGTATCAATTATACCCCTAAATGCTAATGGCTTCAACTCACCAATCAAATGATATAGATTGGCTGACTGTATTAAAAATATAATCCAACCATATGTTGCTTGCACATTTCAAACATAAAGAAAAACACACAAACTCAAAATGAAAGGCTAGAGTTCCACCCAACTGAGGGACAAAAAAAAAAAAAAAAAAAGAATAGCAATGTTCTTGGCTGACAAAGTGGATTTTAAGCCAAAACCGCTCAAAAAAGACAAAGAAAGTCATTTCATTCTTGTAAAGAGGACAATTCAGCAAGAGAAACTGGTGATTATAAACATTTATGCCCCAAACAATGGTTCATCCAACTATATAAAACGAAAGCTACTGGACTTCAAAAAACACATAAACTCCAACACCATAATAGTGGGGGACATTAATATCCCTCTGTCCCAAAAAGAGAGGCCAACTAGACACAAAACCAGGGAAGACGTAGCATAGCAGATCTGAACCAAACCATAGAAGGGATCTGACAGACATATATAAACTTTTTCATCTAACAAAAACTGAGTACACATTTTTCTCAACTGCCTATAGAGCATTCTCCAAAATATACCATAGCCTAGGCCACAGAACAAGCTTAAATGGATACAAGAAAATTAATATAATCTCACGTAACCTGTCACATCATAATGGAATAAAATTAGAAATCAACTACAACACAGATAAAAGATATAATTCAAACAAATGGAGACTGGACAGGACTCTTGAAAATAAATGTTAGGTTACAGAAGATATCAAGGATGAAATATAACAGTTCACAGAGACAAATGACAATGGTAGCATGTCAAAATGTATCTTCTGTGACATAATAAAGACAGTGTTAAGAGAAAACTTTATTTCCATAAATGCACACAAAACGAACTGAATAAACCCAAATAAATAATCTAACCTTTCAACTCAGGGCCCTAGAAAAGAAAAAAAGAAAAAAAAAACAATTCTAAATCTAATGGAATGAATGAAATTATAAAGATCAGAGGAGAAATTAGTGAAATAGAAACTAAAAAAATATAAAAATGAATGAAACAAAAAGTTTGGTTTTTGAAAAGAAAAACAAGATTGAAAATCCTCTTGCTAAGCTCACAAAAGAGGAAAGAGAAAAACCTACATCAATAAAATCATCAATGAAAATGTCAAAATTACAAAAGATGATAAAATTCAAAGGATAAGTAATTACTTTGTAAATTTATACTCCAAAAAATTTACATGGCTAAAAGAAATGAATGAGTTCTTAAAGATATATCACCACAAAAACCAGATGAATAATAAATTAAACATCTTAATAAGTTAATATCTACCTGTGATATCACAGAAGTAATAAAAACACTTCCAACCACAAAGAGCCCAGGATCTCATAGACTCCCAGCAGAATTCTATAAAAAATGTAAAGAATATTTAGAACCAATTCTCACCATTTTTAAGAAATTAAAAAGAAAGAAAAGTTGCCCAAATCATTTCTTGAAACAAGCATAACTCTAATTCCAGAAACAGAAACCCAACAACAACAACAAAAAGAAAACTACAGGACAATATCCCTAATGAATGTTAATGCAAAAGTATTCAATAAAATCTTCGTCAACAGAACGCAACAAATCATACAGAAGATTGTGCACCATCATCAAGTATGTTTCGTCTGAAACATGCAGGGATGGTTCAATACATGTAAATTAATAAATGTAATACAAGACATTAATAGAAGTAAAGATAAAAATCATGATTATCTCAATAGATGTGGAAAAAGTATTTGACAATTCCAACACCCACTTATAAGAAAGACTCTGAAGAAAATAGGAATAGAGGGACCCTACCTCAAAATGATTCAAACTATTTATAATAACTCCTCAGCCAATATAATCCTAAAGGGAGAGAGACTGCAAGCATTCACATTAAATTCAGGAACAAGACAAAGATACCCACTTTCATTAATTCTATTCAACATGATGCTTGAAATTTTGGCAAGAGCCATCAGGTGAGACCAAGGAATAAATGGAATGTGCATTAAAAGGGAAGAAGTAAAGATAGTCCTATTTGCAGATGACATAATACTCAATATAGACGAGCCAAAAATTTTACCCAGTGATTTTAGAACTAATAAATAACTTAAGGAAATTAATGGGTTACAATATCAATACCCACAAATCAATAGCATTCCCATACACCAATAATGAATCCAAAGAGAAAGAAATTAATAAAACAACTCCTTCACAAAAGCAATAACAAACAACAAAAAATAAAATAGGTAGGAATTAGCCTCACCAAAGAGGTAGAAGGCCAATACAAAGAAAACTGCAAAACCTTAAAGAAAGAGACTGAAGAGGACTTTAGAAAACAGAAAGACATCCTATGTTCCTGGATAGGAATAACTAATATTGACAAAATGTCCATATTCTCAAAGCAACTATACCAATTTAATTCAGTATCAATCAAAATACAACTGTGTTCTTCACAGAGCTAGCAAAAAACAACCTTAGAATTTATATGGAGCCAGAAAAGACCCAGAAACTCTAAAGCAATTCTGAGTAACAAGGGCAAAGCTGCAGAAATCACAATCTCAGACTTCAAAAAAATACTACAAAACAACAGTGATTAAGTTAACATGGTACTGGTATAAGTGTAGACAAGAGGACCAGTAGAACAGAGTTGAGAATATTGAAATAAACCCAAACACCCTAAGTCAACTGTTCTTTGGCAAAAAGGCTGAAACAATCCGCTGGAGAAAAGACAGCATCTTCAAAAAATCATGTTTGGAAAACTAGATCTCCAAACGCAGGGAAAAGAAATTCGACCTCTATCTACCAGCACACACTAAATTCAGATCAAATGTATCAAAGAACTGGACATCAAAACAGAAACACTGAACTTACTGGAAGACAAAATAGGTAAAACCCTGAAGACAGAGGGACAGGAGCGCATTTTCTGAGCAGATCACCAGCTGCACAAAAAATCTCAGCAAGAAACAACAAATGGGACTAGATTAATTTTTTAAAAAAGCTTTTTCACAGCAAAAGATATAATTAACAAAGTGATGAGACAACTCACAGAATGGGAAAAGATATTCACCAGTAACACTTCAGGCAAAGGATAAATATCTAGAATATATAAAGAACTAAAAAAAAAAAAAAAAAACCCTGCAAAATAAATTATCCCATCAAGAAATGAACAGCTGACATGAAAAAAAAAAAACTTAACAGAAGAAGAAGTACAAATGGCCAACAAGCATATGAAAAAGTGTTCTTCGTCATTGACCATCAGAGAAAAGCCGATGAAAACAACACTGAGGTTTCACCTCACTCCAGTGAGGATGTCCAACATCAACAACTCAAGAAACAATTGTTGGCGAGGGTAAAAAAAAAGAACTTCTAGTCCACTGCTGGTGGGAATGCAATCTTATATAACCATTATGGAAAACAATCTAGAGATTCCTTAGAAAGCTGAGTAGAGAAATTTCATTTGATCCAGCTACTGCTGTACTGGGCATGTTCCCAAAAGAAATAAAGTCAACATACCAAAAAGACACATGTATATGTATGTTTATGTCAGCACAATTTATAACAACCAAATCCTGGAGGCAACCTATAGGCCCATCCATAGAGGAATGGTTAAAAACGATGTGGTACCTATACACAGTGGAATACTATGCAGTAATAAAGAAAGACAGATATCAATCTTTTAAATGAAAATGATACCACCTTGAGTCAACAATGTCCAGTGAAAAAGGAACAAGTACTAAAGTCTGACTATAGATGGGTCCCTCTTATGAAAAGTACAAAAATAATGACATGAAAAGGCCCCAACATGAAGAACAGAATAGAAAGAGAGGCAATGGTCAACTAGGAAAGGGATGAGCCTCTGAAAAAGAGGTTGTCATAGTTGCTCACTGATTCACCAAGCTCCAAGGTTCTCATGGGTGACAAAATATGAAATTCATGTATTTATAAAAGAACGTTAAAATTGACAATATGTGATATTTTACCATAATAAATTTTTATTAAAAGTAGATAATAAAAATCTAAGTCACTTCCTTTTAGTAAGGGAAACATGCCCATTTTTAACATCATTATTAAACAGTATTGCAAGTTCTAGTCAAGGCAATTACATAAGAGAAAGAAATAAAAGACACCTGAATTGGAAAAAAATCTCAAAGCTGTCTTTTGATGCAATTGTTATAATCACTCATGTACAAAATCCTAAAGATCATACCAACTATTAGAATTAACTAATGGATTCAGTAAATATGCAGGATACATATGAACATGCAAGAATATCAGTAGCATTTATATGTTGATGGAGCTCTCTGAGAAGGAATCAAGAGAGTAATCTGTGTATAACAGCCACAAAGAATGGCTATAAATATGTATAACAATGGAGATGAAAGACCTTTACAAGGCAAAGTATAAGACATTGACAAATATAATTCAAAAAAAGTAGGATGATAACCTATGGTCATGGATTAGAAGAAATAATATTGTTTAAATGTCTATAGCACACAAAGCAATGTCATGATTCAATATAATGCTTATAAAAATTTCAGTCACTTTTTCACAGGAATAGAAAAAAAAAACGTCTCAAGTTCATATGAACTTCCTGGGTCGCTGAATAGCCATAGCAACCATGAGTAAAAAGAACCAAACTGGAGGGATTTCACTATCTGACCTCAAAACACAATATAAAGCTGTATTAAGTAAAACAGCATGGTATTGGCACAAAAAAGTTTCACAGATAAATAAAACAAAATAGAATGCAAAGAAATAAGTGCATACAGTAATAGGCAGCTGAATATTGATGTGTCTTGACCAGTGAAAACTTCACACTCACATGCAGATGAATGACAGTAGACCTTGAACCCTCATACAGCATAAAATTTAATTTAAAAACAGATTAAAGACCTTTATGTGAAAAACCTTATACCATAAAACTTATCAAAATACAGAAAAAAAGTCATGGGTGAGTACAACAAATTTCAAATTTTAACAATGTCAAGTATCCCACCATAACCATCACCAAATGGTTTGAGCTATTATGTGAATAGTCAGCTATTCCATGAGGACCAAACTTGTCATCAGTTTTTGTTGTTGTTGTTGTTGTTCATTTTAATGTTGAGATAAGGGCTACATAAAGCTGGTACTTACTAAGTATGCATTGGGTAAATGATTATCAAAGTTGAAACACATAAGGTATGAGTAAGGCCTTTTAAATATTAAAGTTTTCCCCCAATGAATTCTGAAAGAATACTCTAAATATAATAATAGGCATCAAGTAAATCTATTTTTTTTAGTAAACAGTCCAGATTCTGCATGGAGACGAGAAATATGTGAAACATGAGTTTGAAGTAACAATGTGAAAAAGGCTCTGTATTTTGTGATAATTAGTACAATAAATTAATCACAAATGTTGAATAATATTTTTCTTATTTTGCATAGCACATTCCAGAATGAAAGAAGGTAATTATATGTTCATACACACATATAATTACTATAGTAGGTTGTAAATGCAAGTTTAATTACAATTCTGAATACTATAGATCTACAGATAAAAATTCAGTTCTGAGAAAAAATTGTGAAAATCATTTTGTTAAATGCTAAACTGTAAAACAAAACAAGTGATGTCAAATTTCTAAATAGTGTTTTTGAGTATTTCAGGATGTACTCAGGGCTTTTCCACTGAATTAATCCTGAGCCTTTTCTTTTTCCTTTTTAAATATTTAATTTTGAGAATGGTTTTCTTAAGTTGCCCAGACAGTGACTAAACTAGTGATCCTCTTGCCTCAGACTATCAGAGCTCTGGGTTGATGGGCATGTGACACCACATGTAGCTCTCTGTACAGGGTTAGATGAAAGAGAAAGTAGTTGTGAGTTGCATTAAAGTCCATTTTAGAAGCATAGAGAGAATGTTACTTCAAAATAGATATCTTAAAATTTTTGTAATTACAGCTCATGTTACATGTAACAGAAGGGAAAAAAAAGATGAAACATAAGTAGCAAATGGAACAGCCCATCTAATTTGTACATGCAGACCTAAGGGGGAAAAAGATTGATTTGGAATGATTAAAATCAAGATTTTGAAGGATTCAATTATTTATGATATAATTGGAGCAAAAAAGATTATCAATAATGGTGCATCAAGTAAAAAGTGAATCTGTCTCTGTTATTACATCACAGAGGGAAAAACACCAGAGTCTGCTGCTGTGGATCAGGAAGGGATGCTCCTGTCACCGTGTAAACATACCTACGATCAAATCTTCCAAGCCAACTACAGAAGCGCCGGCTTTATGAAATCTCCGTGCTCTGGGCTCTCTAACGCTCAGAAAAAGGATCACAAGCCACCTGACAACCCTCCGTTGTTCAAGCCTGAATTCACGCCAAGAGTCATGAAAACTGCGATAGGGTGTTAGGAACTGAGAAACAACTTTTTTCCTCAAAATTCAGTTTGGTTCTGTTTGCTTGAATGAAAAAATGAAGAAGTGGATTTTTACATGTTATCACACAGAATGTAGATACTAGAATACTACAGTGAATCAAGTACATTAAATTTTATTTATACTTTTATGTAATGTTGACAATTTGACTAAGTTATAAATATATTGAGACTGGGCAGGGGTGGGGAGGAGTCATGGCTCAGTAGCTAAAGTTTTGGTAGCCAGTCCACGGCTCTGGGGTTGACTTTCTAACACCACATAAACTGTGCGTGTTGACGCACACCTCTAATCCCAGCACTCCCGAGGCTGAGGGAGGAGGGCGGTCATGAGTTCTGGGCCAGCTTGGCCTACATTACGAACTCAGGATCAGCCTGGGTGATAGGGTGAGACCCGTACTCTAAATAAATAAATAAATACTTTCCTACCATATAAAGAATCTGATTATGATCTCCAAAATTTTGTACCATAAGTTAGTTCCCTGCTTTAAAAAGTGTTTGTGCTTGAAAAGTAATCTGCTTATTATTATTATTCTTTGCGTTTTCTGCACACAGTACACACTTTTTAAGAAAGGTACCATGCATGCACAAAGCATGTGACATACCCTGGTCTTACATGAATGTTTAGCCACTCCCTCTAGAAATCTACGATAAGGGTTGTGTTTGACAGGAAGGGGAGAGCCTTGAAGTCATTTGCCGCACTGCTATCAACCTTTGCTGAACCGCTCCAGGACCGTCTTGTCAATCCCTGATTTAAAGGACCAACGTGATGAATGGCCTGGTCTTGGGAAACAAACGTGCCAACAGTGATAAACAAGCCTCACCTCCCTCAAGCATGTGACGCAGGTCAGGTCAGAAACGGCACCCCTGCCAGCGCTGCGCATGTGGCTGATGTACCACATGTCGTATTTCAAAGGCGAAAAGCTTTCTCCACAACTACACCCTCAACAGACTGCAGGACCTGCTGGCGTGGAGATATGAGGGATTTGCAGAGTTAGAGCAATGCTTTATACACGTTTCAGCAAAGGTAGCACAGCAAAGTAGGGAGGCAATTAGAGATTGAAGTTCATTGTGTACATTAATCAAACAGTGCATCATGGTGAAATTAGGTTATGAGTAAGAGTAAACAAACACCATAACTAAATAAAAATTATTTAGGCCTTAGAGATAGAAAAGTCTTCAACATCTATAAAGTTTTACAGGATATTGGTTGAAATGTCAGAGAAGTAGTCTTTTTAGTTCTTAATTTAAGCTCATTGTGTTTCCCCACTACCAAGTGTAGGTGAGCTAATTTTGAATATCATAATATGTATCAATTCTCGTTCTAAAAAACTAATACAGCTGAGTAGCAGGAGCGAGGATATAATTAAGTATTAAAAATTTTTAAAAAGTGATTAAAACACTTGACGTACAAGTTATCCATAGATATTTGGATTTTGTAAACAAAACAAACAAATGAATAACTCACAAAGTTTCCTTGAAGACTAGTGGGAAAGTCTATTTTTTCATGCAAAGGCCAAAATAGAGCCACATGATAAACTTCACAAGTTTTGGGCACATCAGGTGTTTCCATCTAGATGATTGTGACAGATTTGCCTTTTAGAACAGTAGTCACATTGTCATGTTCTTAGGGGCTGTACTGTTGATAGGTTTTATCTTTTTAAAAATTCAATAAATACGTGGTAAAGATAGTTTCAGTTTTTATGCATATATCTTCCACAAAATTTCTAGAGCTGCCAGCATAGTAAGGAGCAGCTTAAAATAAGTAAAATTTAAAAAAACAAAAAAATGTTAAATTAAGATTGTCTATTGTTGCCTTAAAAAGCAGAAAATTAGAATTTTTATTTTTATATGCAATATTTTCTTCATTTCAAATACTCTTTTAAATGCAGTATTTGGTTTCTTCCTTAAAACAAAATAATAAAATAAGTATAATAACTATTTCCTAGTGCATATAAGAGCTGGGAGACACTGAGTGATTATATGTCTTACTCAAGGTAAAAAGAAGCAATTTATGTTGATGGTATGCTAAGAATTCTTGAAGTCATACTACAGCATTTGGACTTTAACCGTAATGATGGGCTATTGATAACTGAAATACCGAGAAATAAGAGAAAATCCCAACATTGAGACAGAAAGAGCAACAGGCCCACCTCTGGATGACGTAGCAACTTTACAGAGAACTTTTTAAAATTCTAAAAGTTCCCCTGTGTTCCCACATGGAAATAATAATAGAGAAAACACTAAGAATGATTTGTTGTATCCTGACAGTACAAAGGCTCTCAGAATGTTACTGGTCTGATTAAATCTCATGTTTCCACAAAGTGTAGTAAGACATGGTTGTAGAAACCAGGACTCTCTGACTTCTGCTAATGACTTCTAATAGGTTATGCGCATGGTGAAAGTATGATTTACATACAAAGCTACACAAATCTTGCAGTTGTGATGTTTTACCGATTGTATACGTCCATGTAAATACTAAACACAAGAAATTATAAACCAGCGGCTTCAATCATCAAACCTTCCTCTTGCCTCTTCCATCCCACCTTCCTCTCTTCCACGTGGGCCCCGCTGTCTTGTTGCTATGCCTCTAGGTTAATCACGCCTCTCTCCTGTTTCACGTGAATGGACTTGCATAGTGCCGTCTTGGGTCTAGTAACTTTTGTGCAGTATCACCTTTCCCTGAGCCATTACAGCAGTGTCTCTACCTACCGAGTGCTCATTTTAGTTGGTAAATGGCATCCTTTTTCTGTGAATACACATCAGTTTATTCATTCACTTCTTGTTTTGGACATATGTGTGCAACTCACTTTAACGTGGTACTTCTTTTCTCTTTGAAGCAGAGAGTGTTAGCATGAGTGTGTGCCCTGCCATGCAAATCCTCATACTTCCGTTTTTTCTTACTTATTTTTATTTAATTATGCATGGGGTAAAGATTCAATAACCTGTTAGTAACATATACTTGAGAATTCGTTCCCGTGTGTGTCCCATTTGGACACAATTTTCCTCCTTCTTCCCTTCTCCCCCCCCCCCCCGCTCCCATTCTCATCTCTTCCCTTTCCTAGCAGCCCACCACTCCTCTTTCTTCCCTCTCTCCCTTATGTAGAAATTTTGTGCATATATTGATGGTGATCTTACATGAGAGACAAAATTTATTTCTGTTCTTTTTTGTGTGGTCCATGTCACTGACCATTTTTGGTTCTAGATGCCCCATTTCCATTCAAATGCTTTGTACCTCTATTTCTTTATGTTTTCATAGGATTCCAGTTTACATAAACACCACATTTCCTTTACCCGTTCCTCTGCTGATGGGCAGGCAGGTTGTTCCGAGGATCTAGCTATTATGAATTAATCATGCTTCTGTAAACATCAGAGTGATTTGATAACTTTAATTCTTTTGGAAAAATGCCCAGTAGAGACGCAGCTGGGCCAAATAATATTATTTTTCTTTGCTCTTTCAGTAATCTCCACACTGCTTTTCATAACGTTTGAACTAGATTGCAGTTCCACCATCAGTGTAGGAGTGTTCATTTCCCCCCCCACTCTAGACAAGAAGTTTATTTATTTATTTTATTTTTATGCTGAAGAAGACAAAGAATCTTCAACAAATGGTGCTGGAAAAATTTCATATTCATGTGAAGAAAAAGAAACTAGATTTTTATCCATTATATATTAAAATCAAGTCAAAATGGATCAAATGCTGAATATAAGAACAGAAACACTGAACTTGTTGGAAGACAAAATAGGTAAAATTTTGGGAGACAGAGAGACAGGAAAGAATTTCATGAAGCGTGCCAAGGGCACAAGAAATACCAACAACCATAAAATTAAGGGGACTACCTTAAACTAAAAAACTTCTGCACAGCAAAGGAAACAATTAGCAGGGGATGACACATCAGAGAGTGGGAGGTAACTTCTGCCAGTAATGCTTCAGATGGCGGATTTAGATCCAGCATATATAAAGTGTTCAAAAATAAAACCTCTCCAAAATGACTGACCCCATCAACAAGTAGGCCACTGAAATGAAAAGAAATTCCTCAGAAGAGGAAGTAAAGTCAGTCAACAAGTACATAAAAAGTGGTCAACATACTTGAACATCGGAGAAATGTGAATCAAAACAAACCTGTCTTCTTTTACTTCCATATTTTAAAAAATCATGTTTTCCTTTTTCTCTAGAATATGAAAATATGATGAATTTTTAATTCTCTTAAATTACAGTCAAATTATCAGAATACAATCTGCATTATGAATTTAGTTGAATCAACCAGTGATTTTGAATCCTTTTTAGAATTATCAATAAATTAGACACCTTATTTCCTGTATTAAAATGCAATTTGCTTTGGTTGGATAGTAGATAGAAAGATATATATTAAAACAAACCTGTAGCATGTTTTCTTTTTCAAATCATTATTCTAGTAAATTTTACTTTTTTAGTACCCAATTCTATTAACTTTAATGTGCCTATGCCTCTGTGACGGCCTCATCACATGCAAGAAAGAGATACTTCAATCTTTCCGATTACACTGCCTCGTGTTCATACCTTATAATCAGTTTATTCCCACCTCAGAGCACATGCACTATTCTGTCCTAAATCACTCTCATTTTGTCATTTCAAGCATGTCATGCAAACATGATCATATAGTAAGCAACCACTGAAGACTGACTTCTTTCATTCAATATAATGATTTCAGATTCATGCAAGTTTGCTATATAGCAGTGATGTGCCATTTCTTGGTGCTAAGCGGTATTTCATTCCAGGAATATAACCAAGTTTATCCATTAACTGGTTGAAGGACATTTGCATTATTTCCAGTTTGGAGCAGCTCTAAGCACCTAAGTAAACTTTTTTTGTTTTTGTTTTTGTTTGAGATAGGGTCTCACATTGTACTTCATTCAGACTTGTCTTTAACTCACTATGTAGCCCAAACTGGCCTTTGAACTCTTAGAAATCCTCCTGCCTCAGCCTACTGAGTGCTGGGATTATAAACACGTGCCACAATGCCTAGTTTATGTGGTGCTGGTGAAACAAACCCAGGGCTTTGTGCTTGCTAGGCAAGCACTGTAACCACTGAGCTATTTCTTTATTCCCAAGCCCCCAAATTACTTTGGAAGAAGTAAAATCAATATTATTCCGCTTTTACTTTTCTAGCTTTTCCCACCCAATTAGTCATTGCACTCTAAAATTACATATTATATATGTATACTATATAGAATCCATATGTATATGAATCCAAATATATATACATATACATACATATATATGTATGTATATGTATCACATCGATATATTCAACTCTGCTCCTGCTGAATTGAGTATTAGTAATAACTCACTGTGTTTTTCCCTAAACTCTTGTGTCCAAATAACATAGAACTTGGTTCAATAATGGATGAATCTCAGACTCACATGTTACCCTGGATTCACAATTATGTTATTCATCCTCAAGTAACATTATTGAATAAACTTGGGATTTTATTGTGGTCTATGCTTCTTATATCCTGAGACATTTTTCTGTCTTATTTTAGAATGGATATCATGCCATATCGCTGGATCACCAACCACACTTTTTTGAGATAGTAATATCAATAATCTCTACAAATGGAGAGATGCGCATGCCCATTTTCTTGGGCTGAAGATACAGTCTTTCTACTTTCATAGAAAAGTTTTCTATCCAAGGGTGACAACTCAATCCATTCTTTGTGGACTCTTTTAAATTATTATGAATGATCTTCTCAAGACAAACAGCTTCAAAATTGTTGTGACGCAGTTAATATCAGCTCTTTTTGTTTTCTCATGAAGCAAATGTGCATGTTAAGTCTTGCCTATCTCTAGTTTTTTCTTTGTTCTTTAAAATTGTTTCTAATTATTCCTTCTGTTTTGGCAAATTTGATTCACTTTTTAATTTTCAATTTAACTAGCTAACTTCCCTTTTTGTTAAAATCATTTGTAACTTTATTTGTGGCCTTCATTATTGTGTTTGTTTTCTTATATATTTAAGTAGACTTTGTTGCCTACCTAAGTTTTTGCTGCTTCTTGAATTTATGGCATGGACTTTGGTTCCATTGCACTTTGATTTTTAGAATATTAACTTACCTCAATATATCAATCGTTGCTTCTATGAGAAGTTTCTGTATTTATTTTATGTTTCTGACACTCTCATATTTCTACTTGATATCTTGCTATTCCATTTAACTCTCAAAATAACCTCATTTTGAACATATTAAAAAGCTGAGGTCTTAATCTATTGTCCCATAGCAATATTTTCTCATTGTTTACCAATCTTATTGCAGGCTTCAGGCATCAAATCTCAGAGTTTTTTTTTTTATGACTTTCTACCTGGTCAGCTACATTTAACTACCTAGAATTTATCACATCTTCCATTCATTGTTTCACATATTAGAGTATTTACACAGAATATTCTTTCCAGAAAATAGTGTCTAATTTTATAACAATAACATAATCTATACAAATGCTGACACAATTGTTCCCTCTGTTTTCAGTTACGTTACCATTAAAGCAGTCATCTCAAAATTCACATGTATTATACACATGCACTGAAAATGATCCTTCAGAATTCAGGACAAAATTATTAATTCTTATTTGATGCTCTAGAATCACAAAATTATTTTTTACAAATACTTAGCATATATTTTGGCAAAGTCATTCAATTCAGTTCATATTCTATATCTTTCTACTAAAATGGTGAGAGGCACGTGGTGTTAAAGGAGTATCCCAGTCTAGCAGAGAATTGGCTAGTGTTGGTGTCTTAAGTTACTTTTTCGTTGCTGTGACTCAATACCCGACACCCACAAACTTAGGAAAGGAAAGGTTTATTTTAGCTCACAGTCTCGAAGGTCACAGTCCATTCAGGGGTGGCCGGCAACAATCAAAGTACATGGCAGAGAGAGAGGTGGAGGCAGCTTCCCCGGACAAACAGGAAGACAAGCTGAGGCTAGTTGAGACTAGTCCCAGCGTCCTCCAGGAAGGCAGGTGCAGCTTATGTATCCTTTCAGGTCTCCGCCCAGTAATTAGTTCCTCCTGCATCCAGGTGTGGCCACCACACACCGTTAATCCTAACTTAACTGCAATCCACCCCTCCAGACCAGACCCCAATCCACCAACATCACATGGTTCCATTAAAATATATGAGACTTTTGGGGGACATTCCTGATCCTAAACACAACAGTTGGTTTCATGTTTGTTTCTGTCATTGTTAGACACTGTAGCTCATCTGCTCCAGTTCACTGGATTTATGTGAAAAATTACCTACTTTAGCTAAATAATATTCAAACAATTGTCAAGAGTATCATTATTATTTTTACAATAAAACAGAAAAACAGAATAATATTAATGCACAAATAATCTGGAGAATAACAAATTCTTCTTCAATTTTATTACAAAAAATTAAGTATTAACAAAAGCATATAAAGTGCATATTTGCATATAATCCTGTTGAGATGAATGTGCCCTAAATTTATGTGGGCTTTAAGGTTTTTTTGGCAAGTGATGGGGAAAAGTATAATAGTTAGAAATACATAATAAAGTACATATTATTTTTTTCATCTCATTCCTTTTCTCATAATTATTATTTTTATTAGTATACATATACATAATAATTTCATTCATCTTGGGGAATTGGCACAATATATGTTGCAAATTGATCATTTTTAATTGCCCCTTCTCTATCTTCCCACCTTATAGTTACTAAATTTTTATTTTTGAGTATAAATTATGATGTGCATATGTAGTATTACATGAAATATGCATAATTTAAGGTCAAATATGTATATACATAGATATAAATATAACAAAATTCTATAATAAAATAGTTATAATTGATTTTGTATATCTTTCCATCTTTTATTAATACGTGTGCTCCATAAAGAATGGTTATAATGAGCTTGAGTATTTTGTGTATGTTAGTGTCAACCTCACAATCCCCTCTTGGTCCTCTTTTCCACCCTCCACCTCCTCCCTCAATCCCACTGACTTCGATTATCCATCCTATTTGAAGCTATTACTTATATTCTGAGTTTTTCACATTAGAAAAATCATGTGATATGTAACCCACTGAGACAGACTCACTTCACTACTCATGATGGTCTCTAGTGGCATCCATGTACCTACAAACGATTCAAGTCTATCTATCTCACTTTGTGGCAAAGTAGTACCCCATTGTGTGCATATACCATATTTTATTGCCTATTGGTCTGTTGATGGATATTTTAATATCTTCCATAATTTAAATATTGTTGATTGCACTACTACAAACACAGTTGTACACGCATTGTTATTATATGTTGCTTTTAATTCTTTTGGAAATCTGCCCACATGAAATATCACTGGATCAAATGCAACACTTATTTTCAGCCTTTTGAGAAATCTCCATATGCTTTCCATAGTCCTTTTAAAGTCCTTCACTTATGCTAGTGTATTGTGTTAACAGAATGAGAAGATTTAAACTACAAGATGATCAAATAAATGTGCCCATCACTCATATAAAAGAGGAACCAAGATGAGTGATCAGAAGCAAACACTGGACCTCAACAGAGGAGAGGCTGGAACTTTGAGAGACTCAAAGCTGAGATAGCAGCACAATAACAACAGACACCAGCAACTCCAACTCCAGTGACCCAGCCGGGGGGGTAGGGCTTGTCTTTGCAAGGTCGATGATGAACAGCAGTTCAAGGAAACCCCATCAGGGCAGATACGGCTGTTTCTATCTAATGGGAGTTTCCAAGAAATAACGTGGAGTCTACAAACTTTGTATTAGAGAAAAAACTCACATTTTCTTTCCCTTAACCCCCAGAGCTTAGGCAGCTACAGCTCGATGCCATCTTGAGTAAAAAGCTATTGTTCACATGGATGCTGCCCTGAACTCATCATGTTAAGACAAATAAGTCAGACACGGAAGAATACCACATGTTCTCTTTCTCAAAAATGATCACCCATTGCCTAATAGTGATTATTAAAGATTGATAAAAAGAGGAACAAAGAAGGGCTGGATAATCGGAACTGAAACATAAATAGAATGAATGATTTCTAGTATTTTGTACCACAGCAGGATGACTGCAGTTTGCAATAACCTACGGTACATTTATAAGTAAGTAGAGTGGAGTCTGGGTGCTTCAAACACAAAGTCCTGACGAGTAGATACAAGTGCTAACTCTACTGATTGAATCAGTGCATATTACATACAGATATTGAAAAATCACACAATGCCACACAGATAGGTACAATTATTACTTGCTAATAAAAAGTTTAAAATATGTTTAAAGAGAGAAAAACATTAGCTTTTTCAATTTGATCATCACATACTGTAAACATGTATCAAGTTATGACACTGCACGCATAAATTGTTCAATAGAATTATGCATTTTTAAAATTCAGTTTTCCTGAAAGCCCCATCCTGATTTTTCCTCTGCCAGAGGAAGCTCTATGGTGTAACTTACCATGTGATCTCTTTCCTCACACACCCCAGATCTGCTGTCACCCCACAGCTTTTATATGTTCCTGTGCCCACCACTGCTGTTAGCACACTTCACACTGATTGTATACGTGTCACCGCATCTCTGTTTCTATCAGTGCTCTACTGGAAGCTAAAATACCCTGCAGCCTCAAGACAAGACAGAATATATTTAAAACATTCTTCACTTTTTCTTCTGAGATAAGGAAAAAAAAAAAAAGACAGTGGGAGGGCTTTCTGCATATTATGCCACAACATATCAGGGTGAAAATGAGACAGAGGAAAGCAAAAATGCCAAAATATATTCTGCATTTCGATTTTAACTTTTTCTTGTTTGAAGTGTTGCCCGATTGCTGCACCCACAAAGTTCCTTTGATCCATATATTTTTATATGTCTTATTGTTGCACGGGTTGTGAGCATATGGACCTTTCTGGCCCACCGTGTAGCTGGCAGTCCTATTAGGTAATCGTTTCTAGTGATAAAAATCGATATGGAACTTAAAACGAAAAACAAAGTGAACCAGGCGGGGAGGACGGGGAGAGAGGGAGGAATAGGTGGGGGAAGTACAAAAAGAGAGTGGGAAAGTCCTTGTCACCTTGGCAAGATACGCATGCGCACAAAATGCTCAACTTCATTGTAAACCTTAAATTTTGCACTTATACATAGCAATAAAATGGGGGGGGGGAGAAGAAGCCTACTGCAATTTGGTTTTCAAATTAAATATTATGTTTGAAATTTCATTATTGCTCTAGGGCATGGTTTTAGTTTATTAATTATCACTGTTGAGTAATATTCTTTAGAGTAATTAAGCCAACGCATACTTATCCATTATACTATTATGATGTCTATGTTTGGACATATTTTTAATTCTAGGAATGTTCAGGAAATGTCTGCTATTAGATTTAATAGCATGAATAATTAGCAATAAAATTACCAGATCAAAAAAAGTCAATCTTGAGGTTTAGAAGATAATAAATTGCTTTTCAAAATTGCTTTACTCTGTGAAACTGTTATCAAGAAAATATATAAAAATTCAAATAGATCTAATATTTCCATTGTATTTCAATCTTTGCTAATTTAATATTATATCTTATTGTAGTTTTAGTATACAATTGTTAGATTAATATTAAATTGAGTATAACCTTCTAATCACATTCTCTCCTATGTTATTATACCAGCTTCTCCATGCTATCTTATAATTATGAATATGCTACATATTTCTTTGAAAAAAATATTATTATTATTATTAATATGTTCCCCAAATACCATACATTCTGTGAAAAAGTACTAATGAAGTGCTATTTTTTTAAATCAAAAACTTTGCAAATTGTTGCAAATTAATCTGGAAACCAAATACAAGAAAATGTACTTTAGGAAAAATTCTATACTCTTAAACGGTATAATGCTCTAAGCATTTCCCTTCCACTAACTGTATGTAAAATGTAACTTAAGGTTTAACTGACTATCATTCCACTTTCAATATTACATTTAGGGATATCAATGTTAAATTTTTTCTGAGTATGTCTTAGACAAAGAATATTGTATATATACATGTATTATATATTTTTTAAATTTAGTATTAGAAGCATGTGATATGTTCTATTAGAAAATATCGACTGTGGAGACTTTCTACATGCTAATTTTATTAGTGTTGTTGAAATTTACAGATGCTTGCAATACTATAATGAAAGCATAGTTAATATTTACTTTTTTTCTTTGTGCACTCAGAATGCTTCTAAGCTCCTCTTTTCTGACTGTCACCTACAGAAAAAGCCCTCGGACTTTCCATGAGGAGTTCCACCACGAGTGATACTTCCCTCTTGTATTCAGTCCAGTAGGTTTGAGTTGGCATAGCCAGTTCCCACAAGTGCATACAAAGCCTTATAAGGACACAGGCACACACATAAATATATCCTACCACTTTACACATACACATGTATGCACACACACACACACACACACATACATACATATATATGTATGTGTGTGTATACATATATGTATATACATGTACCTATATCTATATATATGTATTAAATACATTTTTTACCAGTTCTGCCACTCTAGTTGAAGCCTGACTGGTAGAGAATTAGGTAGCAATATTAAGCTAATAAAGACCGTAGAAGGGACTGTAGTGTTTTTAGTAGAGGCCTGTTGAATGAAGGAGCTAGTAATATGTGAACAGCTTTCAACAATGCAGTGAGCATACTTCTTGAAAGCATAAGAGAAAAAAATTTAAAGCAGCCTTAATAGCTGCAGGCCTGGCCTTGGAGAACGCTTCTAGTTTCTGTTCAAGTGTAAGGAAAAAGACATTAGAAAGTGGGAGAAGAATGGTCATTGTTCAGTATTAGAATTGTGACTTTAGCTTATGTTGGATGATTTTTTGGTACTGTGGATATAACTTGGACCCTGTGTAGAGAGCTACATCTGCAGCTCGTTCATATTTTGTATTTTAAAATATGTCAGGGTTTCACTAAGTCACGTAGATGCCCACGTTGGGCTTAAACTCATCATCTTCTTTTCACACTCTCAGAATCCTGAGACAACAGACACGCACCACAGTGTCCACTTGTATAGACGGAATTATTGACAAGTAAATGTAAATATTCAGTAGAAGAGATTTTTAAACAAAAATTTGAAATATGTCATGGCTTTTATTGATGATGGTAGAAATATGACAGAATATATTTGAATTTGGTGAAGAGGTGATAAGCGGGGAAAAAAAGAATTATTGATGATTTTGGAAATTCTCAGCTGATGGAGATTACAAAGAGTCCAAAACTGTGAACTACACAAAGGCTGAGGGTAATTATAAGGTTATTTTTTAAATATTCATGAAAATCAACACATTAGGATATTCAGTCACTCACACATTTCTTTGAATATATTAACAGCATGCTTCCCATATCCTCTCAGTCAGGTCAAAGGAACACCTACAAATTTAAGGTCCAGGTTCTTCTAACACAGTAGGATCCAAAATCAGCATTTGTAGAATGAAAGAGTTTTTAAAAACACAAAAAAGACTCACAAAGTACTTGTGAAATATACTTTAGTAGAAACATTACCATTCAAGTTTTGAAACAGGACAGATAATTAAAAATGGCAAGTAACTCTTGCACAGCTCAAATTATACTGGAAAAAATAAGACTGAGTTGCAAAGCCATATTATTTTTTAGGAAAAGGAAGACAGGATTCTGAAGACAGGTAAAATTATACGGAGAAGGCAGACCCAAAGCCCTGAAAGATGTCTCCTCTGTTTTTGAACCCTGACCAAGGAAATTTGACTGCAGACTGAATTTTATAACTTTTAACTTCATTGGGCTTCATTTCTTCCTCTTTACATTTAAACTGAGAAGCCTACAGTTATTATTCAATATTTGTCCCATCACTGTAGAGTATTTATGTGGATTGATTCACCTAATTGCAGAAACTGAGAATTTTGTGACCAAAGCTGGGAAGCTGGTGACCCAGAGGAGCTGAAGTTATAGGTCAATATTGATTCTAAAGTGTCATGATTAGTAATCTGATGGTGTAAATGTAGTCTAAGTTCAAGCTTAAGTGCAAGAAAGAAGAGTGTCCCGGTTAGAAGATTAGCATTGCAAGGTAATATGCTTTACTAAGTCTACAGGTTCAAAAATTGACCATATTTAGAAACACATGGACAAACATATTCAGAAATAATGTCTAATCACATATATAAGAAATGCATGGCCCAGTCGAGTTGAAAAATAAAGGTAACCAGTAGCTGGGAGACTTATCCCATTCGTTAAGGTTCTGAGTTGAAGAAAATACTAATTAAGAAAGATCTAAAGCTGGTATTCTGGTGACCCCAGAGGAGCCAAAGTTATATTATGTATTTTACAATATCTAAGGTATCATAAGTCACTAAGGTCCCGGGCTAGGCTCAAATTCATGATTTCCATGTCAGCCTTTCAGACTCCTGAGATAATATACGTGTACCAAAGTGTCCAAATATATAGAAAGACTTTTGAGTAATAATCATAGTTCAATATTGATTCTAAACTATCATAATTGGTGATCTGCTGGTGTACGTTCTAGTCTAAGCTCAAGTCTGAAGGCAAGAAAGACCGGTGTCCTGGTTTGAGGATTAGCATTGCAAGGTAATATCTTTTACTAAACGGATTGATTCAAATATTGAACATATTTAGAAACACATGCACTGACACAACCAGAAATAATGTCTAATCACATTTGTAAGCACCACATGACCCAGTCAAGTAACAAATAGTGCTTACCAATATCTTCAAGACTTACCCAATTCATTAAAGATCAGAGGTGAATAAAAGACTGATCAGGAAAGGTTTTTTTTTTTTTCTCCACCCTTTATGGTTTAGATCTAAAACTGCCCACAAAATTCTCATGTATCTGCAAGGTGATTAATGATGGGGGCACTATAGTCATCTGTAGATTAATCCACGGATAAGGACATAGCTGACAGCTCTTCCACAATACAGTCAGATGGGAAGGAACAGGTCACTGGGCTTGCAAGGATGCATTTTAGCTCTGGCTCCTCCCCGCTTTCTCTGCTTCCTGCCTACCGTGCAATGAACAGCTGTTCTCTAATAGGCCCTTCCAGCATGTACTGTCTGCCTTGGAACAGCTGACTCTACTACACTGACTCTTCTAAAAATCCTGACCCAAGATAATTCTCTCTTCCTTTCACTTGTGAGTTGCAAGTATGTTGTTCCTTTGACAGGAACGTGATTAATACGCTGCATGTCCTTCTATGTACAAACTATATTCAACCTATTTTAAGATCTCTTTAAGTTCCATAATAGTTGTGATCTGGGTCTCTCATATCAGAGAGTCCATTCGATGTTTCACCTTCTGCTTCTGACTTACTTCACTAAGGATGATGTTCTCAAGCTTCTTCCATTTGCCCACAAAGGCCTCCAAGCTGTTGGACTTTATTGACGCATTGTGTCCTTGGCAAGATGCATATGTGCACAAAATGCTCAACTCCATTGTAAACATTAAATTTTGCATGTATACATATCAATAAAATGGAAAAAAGGAGAGATCTCAAGATGTCTCATACCAACACAGCCACAGCACAAATTTTAAAACTTAATGACCTAAATCTTGACTACATGCAAGTGAGGCTCATGGGCTTAATCCACTTATGTTGAAAATCTCTATCCATCTTGTGAACTTGTGAAAGTGTAGAGACAAGTTATCTGAGAGAGTTCACAAGGTGCATAAGATGAATATGTTTGCACATGGGACAGACATAAATTATTGGGGGCCAGAGGGTGAACTGAGAACTTCTTAAAATAATATCCATTATTCATTTCCAATAAAATCTCTTCCCATACATTAGGCAAAACCTCTGACTTGCTTCTAGATGGTAAAACACGAATAAAGGGACATGATAAACACACTAATGATTAAGTTACACTTGACCCTTCCTCAGTTATGGAGAAGTTCTCTCTTGCTAGCTTTGTAGAGTAGGAGCAGGGTGATATATAATAACATATTACTGATAGTTATATAGGGCAGATACATTTGAAAGTGTCTCCTGCATGTACTTAAATTTTTCTTCTTTTGTTCCTGAAGATATGAAATTTTATGTTTCTATCGCTGTCCTTTAGACTCAAAAACTTTTTTTATAGGGAGGATCACCTGGAGGCAAATTTTATTATATTTTGTCTTTCTCAAAATGACTGAGCCATGTTGTAATTAGATATGTGGTTATATATTTTTCAGTGTGTGTCCAAGCATATTTTTCTAAACATCATTTCTCTTAACTATTATGTACATTACTATATATTCTAACATATAATAATTACATTCAAATTGATCCATTTCTGCATAATTATATTGCATCTCATCGGGGTCTCTGGGGTCCCTGGCTGCTGTTGCCCACCGGCAATCAAGAATCAGGGAAGTTTGGGGAAGCAGTGTCTCAAGGGGCCATGAGTATGACAAATGTCACAACATCCAGAAGTCTGAATCAGTGTTAATAGCTGGTTTATTGGAGGCGAGGGCCAGGCTTATAAGCAATTGAAGGGAGAAGGGTCAGCCAAGGTATTAGGGTAAAAGGTCATTCACTGATTGGAGGACTTTTGTGGTCTGAAAGTTGCCTGATTTGCATGGCAGGTTTTTTGAAACTTGACCACGTGATTTTTGGTAAAGGAAAATTAGGAATTTGGCTAAGATGAAACCTGAGCTGCAGGCCATCCTGGGCTTGGGATAAGAGAGAGGGGCTTCACTCCTGCCGGTCTTGAGATGACATTATTGGGGTATGAGTCGCCTTCTACCTACAATTACCCCGGGCCTCGTCAGGGTCCCACAGCATCTTCCTGTGGAAATGTCTTTTTCTGGGGGAATAAGAACAACTGTATCTGTTCATCCCAGATAGGGAGTAGCAGACAGACCAATGTAACAATTGCAACAACATCCGCTTTGGAGAACCAAGAAGGTTGTGGGAGTTACTTAAAGGAGTATGGGTGAGGATTTGCCTACGGAGGCATACATGAGAGCTAGTTACAGAAATATGGGTAACAGGTTCACCAACAGGCCTGTGGATGCCTCCGTGCATTACAGGAAAGCCCATCGCAGCATAGACAGCAGCTCACTGAAACTGCATACCGCCACTTTCCTCTCACGACTTCTCCTTGGGTGGCTCTGCCTGTCTGGCCAGGGTTTCTCTCCTGCTCTCCAGCTGTTCCAGTGCTTGTTTCACTTGTTCTTCTTGTGATCACTCTGCACTCCCTGCCCCCGAACTCCCACTGGATTTCAGTTGAAGGTGTTCCTTTCATCTTTCCTACTTGCAATATGAATCCTACTGGGATGTTCAGGTAGGTGCCTGCTTCAGAAGTTCCGGCTCCTTATTAATATGCATAGGCCTCACAAAGAGACCATCCCCCCATTGTTCTGTGAGGCCAACGGGACAAAGAAAGTGAGCTTCTTTATATGCAGATGAATTAAATCCTTCTCCTGCTCTTCTGCTATGCTGCCTTTATTTGTTTATTGTTTTCGAGGGAGTTGCACTTACCAGAAAATGAACCCATTGTGTTAGATTAAAATTTGGCTTTTCAGATGAAAACTTAATTTAACTCAGCTTCTGCACTGGCCGCTGGTCTAGAGAAATTCAGTGGCCTCTTTGAATAGTCAATAACTACAAAAATATGTTTGAATTCCATGCCAAAAAGAAAAACCCCTAGAACATACAATTTTCCTTTTTCACACTTTAAGGCAGTATTGTCTAAAAGACCTTTCTGTGTTGCAGGACATCTTAGACACTGGAGAGGAAGAAGCGGGGTGAGGCTGCATTCACAGAAGGGTGACCTGAATGTTGGTTACAGGGTCTAAGCGGGGAGGCAGATGGGGGCCGACCAGGGAGCAGAATCTACCTTTGACTCTGTAGGAAACCTGCCCCTGTGGACCACCATACATGCTCTGTCAGGAAAACTAGGTCTTAAAGAACAACAGGATGGCTGCTTACCTAAGGCTGATGCACAGAGAAGCCAGTGCTCTCCTGGGGCAGCAGCCACTGCCTGGGGTTCTGTGTCCAGGAAGCCCAAGCCAAGACCCTGGCAACCTGGGTGTCAACAGTGAGGTTATAGAGGTCAGAGTGACATCATCATGCTGAGTTGCTGAAGACTGGTACCAAGTGGGAGGGTGCTGAAGGGGTGGTGAATAGAGAAAGGACTTAGAGAGTGGAGGATGGAGGAGGGTAGGTGGGGGTGGGAGGGTGGCAGACCCTCTCATTCAGAGCGCTCTATCTCTCTCTTTCTCTCTCTCTCTGTCTCAGGGCTGGCATGTAGGACCACCCAGTTACCAGAATTAATAAAATTAAGTTCACCCACTGTCCCTCTGTTGACTTCATCTCACTTGTCTCTTCTCTCCGTACATTATTCATGAGTAAAACACATCAAGGACTTGAATTCCATTTGCAGCTCCCAAGAGTGACACTTTCCTGCATAAAAACTTTACCAAATTGAAGGTCCATATAGTATTGTGAAAATAATTCTTGATAGTGTTTTGGTAAATTCATACTTCGTTAAGTTTTAAATACTGAAAAAAAATTTAATTTGGATTTAAAACCAACTTGTTTTTTTTTCCCAGATTCTTGATAAGTTACCAAGTTACCTCCCTCCAGGAGTGCTAGGATTTCAAGTCATGCACTAACTGTCCTATCTGAAACCAATACAGTTGATGAAGAAATATTTTTTGTAAAACTAAAAAATGATATTAAAACAAGAACAAATATACTAATGCCCTATTCTTTTTAATGTCCTATTCTTTTTTGTTGTTGATTTTCTCTAATGTCTCTTTATATGATTCAAAAACAACTGCATGTATACATGAGGATTTACATACATAATAATTGTGTCATTGTTAAGGAGAAAAAAATACCTCTTCAGATTGTGACTTTAGCTAGGTAGCAGGCTAGGAAGCACTAGGCTCATTAGTACACACAAAAGTCGAGTGCAAAACACTTAGAAAAAACGTAACCATGTTGGACTTTTAGAAATTAAGAAGATCTGTAGTTAACAGTCAACCCAACAGAGACACCAAGAAAAGCAATACTCAACACAGTAGCGAATTTGATGGCATTCATACGCCTCCTTCCTCACATTGTCCCAGGAGTGGTACAGCATTGTTAGGGTAAAAATCATTCTATTCACAATTCCTTGTTTCATGTTACAATTTGAATATAAAATATCTTCTAAGATTTCATGCTGAATCACCACAAGTTCCTTAGAACTTTAATTCTTAGTTATTGAGAATCAGCCTGTTAGAGACTGACATCATTCTAAAATGTTTAGAAATATATGCATTTGATATAATGTTTAAAGGGGAAACTACAATGTCTACTCACAAACACAAGTATGCTAACTCTTGTGCTATATAAACTTAAAATTATTGTTAATAATTATTATTTTAATGTTTTAATAGGTTTAGAAATGACTTAGATATTTAATGATATCACTTAAACTATTTTTTAAAATCTTAGAGCATTAAATGAAACCTTACATTAAAACATTTTATGACATAACTATTAAAGGCATATTTATGAATTCTCATCTGATTTATATAATTTCTTTATTTTTTGGTTAAACTCACATTTTTGGTCTTATATGAGTAATAGGGGATAAACGTTTTGTGACTGAGTAATATTTAGTACTGATAGATATTTCTATTTTAATCAGACCAATAGTAATGTTGTTTATCATAGATTATTCAATTAATTTAAATTTGAAAAACTATATTAATTTTATTTTAGAAGGATAATATTAAATATAATATAATTCATTAGTTAGTTTATGAAATAGAGCCCCTGCACACTCATGGAAAATTATACATTAGGCATGAAAACATAGACACTTGCAAATACAGAGGAACCAAATTATGTATTACTTATTCTAATATATATATAAATGTGTATTCTGTATTTTTAAAGTTTAAATTTTAAGTGGACTAAAATGAAAACTATTTTTGCTCTTTGGGAAAAGATCACATATGTAGCAGAAGGATTTTAAGAAAACTAAAAAAGGCTATCCTCATAGTACATAGAGTGAGATGCTAGAAGTTCATGTTGCCTCAGTTCCCAAAGGAAAAGGAAAGACTTTGTTGTTATGAAACATTCTAGGCTAATTTGAGACCACTGAAATAGTTTATTTTCTCCAAGTGAAGAGATTTCTGAGACATGAAGGCTTAAGGAGAAATAGCTCCTGTACCAGTCAGCAACATAAGCTCTGGGGAAATACCCCCTCACTTCTCAGAGCAACACTATTGAGGGCTGTTTAAAAAAAAAAAAAAAAAAAACTACTTAAACTACTGAGAAGATTGGCTGAGAAACTGAAATTGAATAAAGTGGTATTTTTTTCAGGTGTTAAATAATCAAATTTTTGAGGAAGGCTTTCTCACACGCGTGTTTATCTCTCCACTGAATTCACTGCTGGATAATGTGTCAATGTCTTTTGAAAATTGAACTGAATTTTGTTTTTAAAGTTTTTGAACTGATTTTTATGTACTTTAGAAAACTTCTCAGTAAGGTTGCTCCAGTTATGCAGTTAAGCTATTTCTTAGCCAAGGTGGCCCTCACAGAAGGTGAATATTTTGACATACATCTGAAGATGTAGAATGACAATCAAGAGGCTTTGCTAACATTAGGAAATGGTCTTGCAATACCACGCAGTTTAGCGTGTATCTATTAACCTCAGTAGATTTAGTTTTAAAAGTTACCCTTAAAATAGGTGGAGGGTTTTTTAGGGCACTCAATTTTATTTTTATGAATAAGATTTTCATACTTGTAGATACAGCAAGAAGCAGAGGCAGAGGGTCAAATGAATAAGAGGTCATAAAAGTGTGTGAACAAAAGATTTCAGACATCTAAATTGATTTCTTTTTTAAATTTGTACTGTTTTTTAGATAACTGCAGATTTGTCTCCACAAGGGAAGTGAGAGTGACCCTACTTTATTACGATTATTGTTGTCACGAATACTAATAAGGTGGTGATTTCTATTGAAATTATTTAGTTTTTCAACTTTTAAAAATTGTGTATTAAAATATATCAATGTTGAAACATCATAAATCCTCTAAACAGGCCACTTCAGTCTACTATGAGAGAAATGAGTAGAAGATCCGTATGTTTGAACTGCAAAGAAGTAGGTGTTCCGAATGAAATTTGTCCATCAGTAGCAATTCTCAGAGGAGAAAAAAATCCACAGCTACGTGAATTCATAATGAATGATCTTTTCCCTAAAACTGCGTACTGACCAAGAAAAGGGATGCTTCCTACTACACTTAGTTGCAAAGTTTCCCTCCTAGGAAACCAGCAACAAATGACAGAAAAAATCAAAGTTAGATCCCTAGCCAGAGAGGTGAGAAGTTCAGAAATACAAAGTTACCGGAGCCTGGAACCACTCTGGAAGAAAGGAGTGCAAATAGGCTCCTCTAGGCACATGTGCACATGTGCCTTTGCCAGTGCATGTGAGGATGAGACGTTTTCCATCTCATATTTACCACTATAATGTCAGCAACTCCAAACCCACAAACTCCAAAATTCAAAAAAAATATTATTGTGTCGGGAGATAGCCCAGTGATGGGAGCACATTCCTAGGAAGCCTGAGGCCCCAGTTAGAGTCCCCACTACAGGTGATGACTGTGTGGTGGTGGACGTCAGTAATCCCGGCACTTGGGAGACTGAGGCAGTCGGTGAGTTCTAGGCCAGCCCTGCTACCTGGGAAGTTCATGACCAGCATGGAATACATACAGAGACCCTGTCTCAAAATAAATATAAATTCATAAAAATCGTATCACGGGAATTTCAGTTTGGATAAATAGATTGTGATACCTCTGAATCAGAATTCTGAGGAAGGGCACGAAACGTGAGAGCTTCTAATGTGCTATTTAATGTCGGGAAGGAGCGGAGACGGCATGACCGTGACAGGAACGAATCTGTAAGCAGAATGAAAACATCCATAAGACGGGAATCTGATTGCATAGATGGGATTGCCTAGACACCGCGTACTTGTCTCACCACCTTAGATGTTTGTAATCAAAGAAAAGATGTGGCCAACTTCTACACCCCAGAACGCAGGTGGAATCATGCCTAAGGCCTGTTCCCTAAAGCCTTTCAAGTCTTTTGTGAAGTTCTCTTTCAGTGTTATTTTTTAATCAACATTTTCTTTCATTTTTATACTTTATAAATTTTAATAAAATCCACACATAATTCATAATGTAATAAAATCTAGGTAAATAGGTCTCTAGTATGATGATTTCTGTTAATTGTGCTAAAAGTTGGGCTATCTTTAAGCAGAGATGTATCTGCATTTCTAAATATTTCAAGTTCCTCTGGTATAAATGTTTGCTCGCTATTCCTAATCCAGCTGATCAGCGAATAGTCTTCCTCAAAGAGGATGTTTCTTATAGCTCTTCTAGTTATAATATCCTATTACTTCACTGGGGTTCAGATAGCATGGTGGTAAGGTGGGGGATGGGAAGCATTACATAACATTATCACTAAATGTCAACGTTTAGTGAAACTATTCTGTGACCTTGGCTTTTACAAGTGTTTCTTAGCTTTCCTTCTACAATAAGGTAGTACAAAAAAAAAAAAAAAAGTCTAGAATGTGCTGAAGGAAAGATACCCTTTGCTTGAATTAAGATTTCTTACAAACATTTCCTTAGAATTTCCTTAGAGGGTTGACCTTCATTAAGGAGGGTGTTAAGAGCATATTTCGCAATAATTTCTAATCTTTGTCAGGACACGAGATGATAATTCTTTGTTATTTACTTTTAGAATGTAGTAGAATTTGAAGAACTAAAACCCATAAAAATATGAGAGGCCATGGTTCTAAATGTTTCTAAGTTTTGTAATTATCTACTGCAAAATTATCATTTTAATAATTTTGAGTTTATTAATAAAATCTGAGCTGTATTTGTGTCCATCTCTATTTTTTTTTTCTGGCAATCGCCATTCTATAATGGGTCTAAGCTGATATTCACCACGTTACCTGCTTTTTATTGTGAAAAACTTGGATGGAATTGCTTTCAAGCTCTGTATAGCCATAGCTAAAACTAAAGTCACCGTCGTATCATCTTTTAAATTATTTTTCTTATATTCAAAAATGCATGTGACATAAAATTTACCATTTAATTCCTTTTAAGTGTTTAATGCCATTAAGAAATTAAACATTACTTCTATACTTCTCTCGAATATGTTTTTTTTTTCAGAATGGAAACACTGTAAATTAACAGATTCTCCCCCTTGAATTCCCTCCAACCAGCTGCCGGTAATCACAATTTTAATTTCCTTGAACTTGACTAGTTTATCTAATGAATTGGCACACAAAATGTTATGACATTCAGATTATTAAGGTTTGTGGGTACAGTGATAATGACCGATGTTTCATTGCTGATCTTAGTAGTGTTAGGACTTCTTATCTTTTGTCATGTCCGTTATGCTAAAGATTTGTCAACACTTACGCTCGCCCAGTTGCCCTATGTTTTATATTGTTTACTCATCTCTGCTCCAGTGTCGATCACTTTTTTGATTTCAATTCTGATTTAGCTTGCTCTTAAGTGCAAAATTCGGACTATCCTATTGACATATTTCTTCCTTTTCAAATGTGTGCATTTTATTGCCATGAAGTTCCCTTCAGTGCTACTGTTGATACATCTCCTGCTGTTATATGCCATTTGCCTTTTCATTCGTAACTATATTTTCTAATCTTGCCTGTGAGATTTTCTTTCAGTCATTATTTTTAACTATAAAATTTAATTTCTACAAGTTTGTAAAATTTCCAGGTGTTATTCTATTATTGATTTCTGACTTCACTCTGCTGACCTTTAAAGAACTCATATGATATTTTTTCTCTACAAATATACTTTCACTTAGCTTTCTAATAAAAGGTTTATTCTCAAGAATATTCCACGTATATGGAAAAATGTATATTGTGCTGTATTTGTGGTAGAATGTTTTACATATTTCTAATATAACTAGTTGAATTTCTTGTTATTGTCAAAGTCATTTATTTCATTTCTTACCTTCTGTCTGGCTGTTGCCTCCATAATTTATAGATGGCATATTAAAGTCCAGTTATTATTGCAGATGGGCCTACATTTGTATTCTGTCAATTTTTGCTACATTTATTCTGATGATATCTTACTGTGTGCTTTTTTCTTGTTGTTATGGTTGTTTTTATTTTGTGGTGCTGGAGATAGAACACTAGGCCTTTCAGCTATGCTGCATACCCAATTCATTTGTTCACTTTGATTTTGAAATACAGTCTTGTTAATTTGTTAAATTGCCCTGTGTGTGTTTGAAATTTCAATTCTCCTGCTTCAGCATCCCAAAGTGCTTGGATTATAGGCCTGCAACACAGTCTTGGCACTGTGTGCCTTAGTGTTTATAACTTTCATACTTTCTTCTTATATACTATATACTATATATATATATATATATGTGTGTGTGTGTGTGTGTGTGTGTGTGTGTGTGTGTGTGTATGTGTGTGTGTATTAAAATAACATACAATATACTTTGTCTCATAACTTTTTAAATTAAATCTTAATCTCTGTAATATGTTTGCATTATCAATGTTTTGATTATTATTTTTATGAAACCTCTCTTTTATCCATTTGCTTTTCTCCACTCAACAACACTGGGGAACAAACCACAGACACTCTACCACTGAGCAACCTCCTCAGTCTTTTTTTTATTATGTAAACATGTAATTTTTTGCTTTTCTATTTTCATCTGGAGCCTTAAAGTTGCCCAGGACTTGGGACTCCATCTTGCAAAGCTTCTTCCCCATTCTTCCTTGGTTGTGGGCCACTACACTGTCCATTCCTGACTCTTGGTGTGTACGGATCTAAAGAAACTGTTATAAACAGAAAGTTCAATAATTGGTTTTTCCTTTCTTCCAATTTCCATTTTTTGATTAGAAACAAATGGTTTGCATTTGAGGAGTTATAAGAAGAAGTTTCTGTTGCTTTATTATATGTCTCTCTTTATACAAAAAAATTATTACATTATTTTTTCAGTATTACATCTTCCTCTGTGTTCACTTCTTTTTTTTGTAGTGAAAACTTTAAAATTTATCCAAATTTCCTTTTGAATATATTCTATAATTATTGTCTTTCAAATTATCATGTGGATTGGGTTTTAATATTCCAAAGTCATAAAACTCTAAATTTATGCCAGCATAACTTTAATAATATGCAAAATTTTCCACTTAAACCACTCTGCTCAGGTATCTTTACAGTTCCTTATTTTACAAAGTTACATCTCTTATAATTTAAATCAACATAAAGTAATAATCACAATTTTATACATTTGATTTTTAAAACATGAGCAAAATAGTAATTAGAGCAATAAAGCTAAATATACTATCTTTCTATAAGCTACTATGTACTTATTAGACACTTTCTTTCCTGTATATCTTCAACTGACCATCTAGAGTTATTTAATTTTTTTCTCCCCATTCCCCCAAGGTATTTAACTTTAACCTGAAGCTCTGGCATTAGCTTTTCTTGCAGTGTGAATGATAATGTGTTCCCTCAGCAATCATTTATCTGGAAATGTATTAAGTTGCCCCCTTTTTATGTAAGACCTTAGTTTTTTGGTTCAGATTTTTCTTTCAGTTATTGATAATCCTATTATTTATGTAATTTTCTGTTTATGTGTTTATTTTGTTTTTAATCTAAACTGTTTGTTATTTTTACTTAAATTGTGATATTCATGATTCTTGGTATGACATAGTTTTCAGCTGAATCCTATTTATTTTACATATTGAGTTACGAGATTCTGAATTACGTTTTAACATGTTGATTTAGCTAGGTTGCTCTGGACACTGCACCAACAGAGGAAAGCCATTTTACTATTCTCTAGCAGAGTTAGAATGCCTATGCACTTACTTCGGCTCTATTAACACTGGTATGAGCAGTAGAATCTCCGTATTTATGCTTGGTTCAGATCTATAGTCTGCTTACTCATTGGGCTTTCACTGCTGCATCTCCTCCAGCTGATGTTAGCGCTCTCCCAGGTGGCGTCTACTCGTATCACAGAGGAAAGGAGATGGACTTTTTAGTTCTGAGCAACAGTAAAAGTTGTGACACTACTTCTTCCTATGTCATGGCTAGTAATGACAGAAATTAGCTGTCTTCCCACTTTCTGTACCTATTTCCTTCAAGTTTGGATATGTGAGATAAAAAGAAACCCATGAAACAAACCATAGAATCGGTGTCTAGACTTCGCAATTCCCACGTATTTTCCTTTCATCTCTTCATGAAAATGTTTTAATATTTTATATATAATGGCTGAGACACATTTGTATCAATTTAAAAGAGATAGGAAGCATAGCAACTCTAAATTTTAATTTGAAATGATTTTTGTATTTATTATTTTCAAAACTAATATGGCAAAATGCCTTGAAAGATTTGTTACATGTTAGACCCTAAAATTACACAAATCATAAATGTATGGCTTGATATTATTAACCTATTTACTTAATTTATATACAATATTTAATATTTTGTTATAAAATTTCACATAATCTTTGAGAGAGATTAGTTTGATAAACACTTTTTCTTTAAATATATATTTTATTATATTTTGAAATAAAAAACATTGAAAAACATTGAATTACAAACTTCTCTTTTTATTATTTTATGAAAGAGTTTATATATAAATCCTGTGATTTAGTTCTTAGAAATTTGGAGTTACCTTACAGTAGTCATGTGGACCTAGAATTACTCTATGGAAATTTTTAAATAATGGCAATAATTAATGTAATAGATGTTGGAATTGTTTATGCAAAAATTAATAAATAAATACAACTCTTGTCACCTCTGGAACCAAATATGTAGGAGCACAGCCCAGAAACATGAACTTAGGTTTCCCCAAGTAGTGTGGTCCAAGAAGGTCATCATTCTATGCAGTATTTTTAATTTCAGAGCAGAAGGAAGTCATAAATATAAATCAAATCTTTTTTTATAAACACTGGTGGTAGCACCAACTAGGTGGCTTATCCTGAAATGGGGAAATCTATAATAGGCCTCAGATGTCATTTTTATGGTGATATTTTTGCTCGGCTTGATTTCATTACTATAACTTCACGTTGGATATTTAGCTCTAATTTCAGTGAAAGTTGATCTTTAAAATTTAAATGAAAAACTCAATTTCTCTTGCTTTTTTTGTGTTGTACCAGATTCCACATTGGAGAAGTCAATGGGCAATCACATTGCAGAGAAAACGGAATAGAAATCAAACAGAAATACATCATATTGAAATTTCTTCCCAACAGAATCATCTTTATGTACAAAATATTACAAAGTAGTTATTGTGTCACTAAATCTCATTATTATCTTTATTAATTTGAAATAAAAATAAAATAGGACTCTAATGAAAGTCATGTTTTAATGTTGTCCAGAATAAGAATACACACACACACACACAAACACATATATATGTATATGTGTGTATACACACACACACACACACACACACACACACACACACACACACACACATATATATATTCCAACTAACATTACTATGGGAAATCTTGGTGACTTACATAATCAAGGAACATAGGCTCTTAGCTACAGATTCTACTAAATGAAGGTTTTGTGAATGACCGAGCCCGCTCGGTCAGTCAACGAGAACACGAGAGGGGGAGTGCGGATTGAAGAAAACTGGACTCTTGCAAGGGATGCTGCGAAAGACGCTTTACTATCCACAGCCTTCCTTTTTTATACACTCCTGAGCCTTCTCCCTTGTTAACAGAACAGTCCCGTGGTTCAACACCTGATCCCAATTTCAAGCAGAACAACACCTGACTTAAATTCCGGACAATAAACGTTTCTTCGTGGAAAGGAACTTGGCCATGGTCAGCAATGCTGAGGCTCTCGGGTCCTGAGGGCCCCAACATGTGAGCTTTCCAAAGACTATTTATTAGCTGGGGCCTCTGTATTAAGAAGTACTGGCCACTTTCATACAGCCACTTTAGATTTTATCTCTGTTAAAAACATTGTCAATTTAGATTTTATGTCTATTAACAACATTGTCAATAACCCTTGTTCAGCTAAAGTCCAGATTGTCCCTACCTCTTAGTTTTGGAATAGTTTGTATAATTTGCATGATAATTTTGATCCATTTTTATAATACATACTATGAATGTAACTTGATTTTTTTTTAGTTTGTTACCTATATTTTCATTAAGGCCTCTTTTGACACTGGAGTATAGCCAAATTTTGATTACACCACGATAATGATTGTTAGGGGCACATTGAGCTCGCTGAGCAGTTGTGGCTTGTGTTGAGTTGCGGTGTAAAGAGAGAGTGTGGGCGTGAAAACGAATAAGATACCAAGAATTTCTCTAAACATTCCTGGAAAACCTTTCCTGCCCATCTCATACAGATGACATTTTGGAGCCTAGAAAGCACAACCTCTACAAGGAAATTGAGCAGATATCATTTAAAATTAATGCAATATAATGGCAACTTGAGAAATGTATTTTACTTTTGAAAAATGTAAGGTTTGGACTTTAACTGACAAGTCTGTTGGGATGTTGTTACATAGATTTCAGAAAACCAACGAACTTGGCAGAATCTGTGTGACAATTGTAAGTCACTTAAATGTAAGAACGTGTTCTCATAAGCTCGCAAGGAGAATAAGAAGTAATATTTAGTCTCTGTTTACATGAGATCCATTTGTAAGTTTAATTTTATTTGTCTTATAGTTGGTGATCAGCATCTTAATACCTTTGATATGATCTTTATTTTAGGAGTATAGAAAAGAAAGCAAATTTTTTATTTTGCTTCAAGTATATATACTTACACACACACATACATATATAAACATATTAAGGTAAAATTATTATTGATAAGATATTAGGACAAATATCCAAATCTTTTTTATTATTATCATGCAGCTACTTGAACAAGATAACATTTCAAATACCTGTTATCATTATGTCGGAATTAGGAACAGATAAAACCTAGGCCTAGATATCTGTTAGTATATTAACATACATGTCCATAAAAATCAGCAATACAATTTTGTACACGTTATTAAAGACTTTCTTACCTTTTATTATAAAGACAGAACTTAAGATCCTTACCGTGTCTTATGTATATTGATATTGACAAGAATTAAAGAATGTTAGATATTATGTATACTTAGGAAAAGTATTAATCACCATAAGTATACTTATTACTCAATACAAGACTATGTCTTATCTAGAAAAGAACATTTATGTTATTAAATCCAACAGACCATACATTCAATTGTACTAAATTTAAAGAGCAGAGATACCAAAGATGTTGATTCCTTACATGTTTAAAATTTAGATACAATGTATCTTGTATTAAAAAAGCACTTATTGTTTACATACATCAAACTTATGCAGTTTTAGCTCTATGAACTTAGAATTAGATAAAGCTTGGAATCACATATATTTTGTCCATGGATGTATGTAACTCTAGGACATCTATACATACCTGAATGATTCATTACAATCTAAGATATTTTTACTAGAGTGTTAATCCTTTTAAAGTGTCACCTGAGTCCTTACCTGATTTTAAGTTGGGGGAAGTGTCTGAAGACTGAGAGCCAGTGTGGTAGCCATCAGTCACATGTGAGTAGCCAGGAGGTTCATAACAGTACCAGATGTCACAAATTAAAAGAGAAAATCAGACAGAATAATCACACACGTTGCTACATATTTCACCATTTATTCACTTTTTACAACATAACTTGAAACTTTTGCACCATTCAGGTGCACAAATTCTCCCTTATCCAGAATATTGTCTTCCTTCTGTCCTTTTTTTACTAAACACACCCTCATGCCCATACTTTTCATTGTATCTCCAGTTCTGCTTACTAGCTGTGTGCTGTTGTGCTCATTTTTTTATGTATCCATATAAGCATGGTCAAAAGCACACTTTATAGTAATAGATGTAAAGGTGCTCATTGGATATTTACACACAATAAACTTATGCAACGTAACCTCTATAAACAGCATTTAGATGAAACTTGGAATCACAGCATGTTCCGTCCTTAGATGTATCATATATGTTCTCTCATCACATATGTGCATCTGAAATTAGCTGCTTCTTACTGTATCTTGAGTCATGAGACAAAATAATCAATTTAACTTTTGTTATTGATATTTCTGTAGACCGGTGGCTCAGCATCAGTGCAGTCTGCAAGCGAAATTGCAGCACAGCCAGCTTGTCGTTTGTCATTTCTTATACAAGTGCTGCCAGGTGACATTTAGCTTACAGAGTGAGCTCTTAGAAGTTCTGTGAGCAACCTATGTGAATTCCCTCCTGATCACCGTAGCTGAACTCAAGAGAAAGAAGAAACACAGCAGCATTAAAATGAGATCCTTTAAATTTTCACAATAAAATTACTTAATAAAAAGTACAAGCAGTCGAAATAGCACCTAATATTCAAATAATTCTGCTGAAGGAACAGAAAGCAGCCACGGCTTTGCTGACGCCCAGTTCTTCCTTCACTTGAGAATTCCTTGTTGAACTGTGAGCAGGCTGGGCCAGGCTGTGGCAGTACCAAGGAAGGGCTCTGAGAAGAGAGGATCTTACCATCAACCTGTTTTTCTTTCTACTCCCAGGAAAGGGCATCTCATATTGTATGTTTTAGAAACTCACACAGAAGTATAGCAAGTTGGTGTGTGACTAGATTCATTCTTCTGCATGTGGATGTCCAGTATTCCCAGCACCATTTGTTGAACAGGCTGTCCTTTTTCCATTGTATGCGTTTGGCCCCTTTGTCAAAAATTAGGTAGTTGAGGTTATTTGGGTTTGTTTCTGCATCCTCGATTCTGTTCCACTGGTCTATCTGTCTATTTATGCCAGTACCAAATTGTTTTTACCACTATGGCTTTGTAGTATAGCCTGATGTCTGGGATTGTAATGCCTCCTGCTTTGGTCTTGTTGCTTAGGATTGCTTTGGCTATTCACGGTCTCTTTTGGTTCCATATGAATTTAAGAATTGTTGTTTCAAGCTCTTTGAAGAAACTTGCAGGTATTTTGATAGGAATTGCATTGAATCTATGTATCAGTTTTGGTAGTATAGCCATTTTGACTATATTTATTTTGCCTATCTAAGAGCAGGGAATGCCTTTCCATTTTCTAATGTCTCCTATAACTTCTTTCTTCAATGTAGTGTAGTTTTCTTTATATAGGTTCTTCACATCCTTACTTAGGTATACTCCTAGGTATTTAATTTTTTGCTGAGCTATTGAGAATGGAATTGTTTTTCTGAGTTCTTGCTCAATAAACCATGCACCAAAATCAAATCAAAATGGATTAAAGACTTAAACATTAAAAATGAAACACTAAACCTTCTGGAAGACAAAGTAGGCAAATTTCTAAAAGACATAGGGGTAGGCAAAGATTTTCTTGACAAGACACCAAGAGCAAAAGAAATTATCCCCATGATCAACAAATGGGATCTTGTCAAATTAAAAAGTTTCTGCACAACAAAGGAAACTGTCAACATTGTAAATAAAAAACCAATAGACTGGGAAAAAATATTCACCACTAACACCTCAGATAAGAAACTCATAACTAGAATACATAGGGAGCTGAAGAAAAGTAAGCCTACCAAAATAAAGGATCCTATTGAAAAATGGGCAAGTGAAATGAAGAGGCAGTTCACTCATGAAGAAGTACAAAGGGCCAATAGATACATGAAAAGAGGCACAAGGTCTCTAGCCATAAGAGAAATGCAAATCAAAACAGTGCTAAGATACCATCTCACTCCAGAGAGAATGGCTTATACCAACAAATCAAATAGCAATCAATGCTGGCTAGGCTGTGGGGAGAAAGGAACCCTCCTGCACTGCTGGTGGGAGTGTAAATTCGTTGGACCACTCTGGAAAGCAGTATGGAGATCTCTCAAAAGACTAGAAATAAATATCCCCTTTGATCCGGCGACACCCCTCCTGGGAATATATCCAAAAGAGGCCCAAACAACATACAACAGAGATATATGTATATCCATGTTCATAGCAGCACAACTAACAATAGCTAGAACATGGAAGTCACCAAAATACCCATCAACAGACCAGTGGATACACAAACTGTGGTACTTATGCACAATGGAATAGTACACATCTGTAAGGTCCAACAGCGTGGAGGTTTTCACAGGCAAATGGAAGAAACTTGAGAACATCATGCTTAGTGAAGTGAGTCAGAAGCAGAAGGTGAAACATCGGATGGTCTCTCTGATATGAGAGAACCAGATCACAACCATCTCAGGGAACTTGAGAGGAAAGACAAAGCAAAAGAGGGGGACAGGATGGGGGTGCAGGGAGGAAAGGGAGGGTAGGCGGAGGGACAAAAGGAGAATGGGAAAGCCCTTGTCACTTTGACAAGAAACGTATGTGCACAAAATGCTCAACTCCATTGTAAACCTTAAATTCCGCACTTGTACATATCAATAAAATGGGGGGGAAAAGGAAGTACAGCAAGTTGGGCTATATGCAGAAATTCATAGCTCACAGTAGCCAGTTAATCCTGGAGAAACACCGAGTCACTGTCTGACATAGGGGCTGTGGTCTTGGAGGGCCTGCCTGACATAGTTTGATGCCTGAGGCTGCAATAAACCCCAAAGCATCACTTGAGGTTTAGATTTTGAAATTTCATTTCTTTGGAAACTTTCATAAGTCAAGAAAACAAATTTAATAACTAATGACCCTGATGTTGTTGTATAATTTCATAGGTATTAATATTAATTTAATTTACATAACACATAAGTCACAATACTTTTGGGAATCAAAACATAGTTGAAATTTTAGTTTATGAAAATTTTAAGATTTTTTGGTACCTAAAGTATAGAAAACAATTGGCATGCTACTTAAATTTATAAAAAAATAAATATTACTCTGATTTGGAGAAATCACCTAAATAATAATGTTAACAATTATAGGTGTTTTTACCATCCCCTGTCCTTTAAAATGGGCCTGTCATGCGTTTCTTCTGCTTCAGAGCCAGTTTCATATCAACTGAGTTTGGCAAAGCGGCAGCAGAATCCTGATATTTTTTAATTGACCTTGTTAATTTTTTAACAAGTTAGCAGGAACCCTAGTATTTTTTTTTTCCTTTTATGCTTCTAAAGAAACCCTATTTTTTTTGTCATTTATTAGAATTTGGTAGAGTTAAATAGAGAAAACACACAATCAGAGTGCACTTTTTAGATGTATTGGCTAAGTTTCAATAATTTTTAATCTTTTTGCTTTTAGATTTCAATTGAAGTATGATAACTTTTTGATGTTTTGTACTATTGCCTAAAGCTTCTAGGTTTGCACAGAAAGATACCAGTTTTGGAGTATGAATAGTTCTCACTTGGGGAAGTGTAAAGCCAGGATGTCTTGTGTTAGAATTTTCTCCCTTTTTTGTAAATACCTACAAGTAGCATCTCCATACAGCTGGCTGGAATGTTAGATGGCTGTTTATCTCTACACGCTTCCTCCTGAAAATATCAGAGGAATGTTAGGCGATAAAGGCCAGATGCTAGCAATTAATAAAATAACACGTTGAAAATAAAAAAAAGCTAATGTTTTCAACCAAATGCTTTTAAAGGTTGTAAAATAAAACAAAACAAAATAAAAAACCAAGCCAATGTGCAATAAAATCAAAACAAACTGTCTGGTCAGAAAACAACAAACACAAACAGACCAGTCAGACAGAATACCTTCAAAGTCAGCAGAAAAAAATATGGATACCTAAAGCAAACGTTGAAAGCAAACCAACAAGATATCCCACAAAGTCAGATCCGACAGGAAACCAGCTCAGTAAAAACTGGGACTGTCAACCCATGCAGACACGCTTGTCCACGGAAGGTCACTCATCAGTGTCCACCTGGAGAGAAAATGCAGGTGGTGAGGCAGGCAGGACTCTGTGTCAGTGCCTGACTCCACTCCAGGTGGCCCCTCCGTGAAACAAGGCTCAACCTCTTTGGAGCTCCACATCATAGGGTGCCAATAAAACTGTTGACATGGAAATAGCTCTCTCCTTGGATGAATGAGAGATTGTTCTAGACACAAATACACATGACCAGGCCCTGGGAATATAAATGCAGATTTCTCCAAATACCACGTGACAACAAGTTAACAGTCACACATAGTATTCACAGGAACAGAACAGAAGAAAGTCATAACTCAAAGAACTTCAAAAAATTGGTTGAAGCATCAGGTGGGTGGGTCACTCTGAGGTGGGGAACCCTTTTTATAGGCCTCGGAGGGCATCTGATGACATTCTTAGATCTCAGGTTGGTGGAAAGCTTGGAGTCTGGACAATTCTCAGAATTTTTCTCGAGATTTGACATCAAATGCAGAGCGGAAACACGACCTATTTGGCCGTAAAAAGGGCCAAGATAGCCGCTGATAATTTGGGTGTGCAAACATCGCAACCTCCTCGCAAGTCCTTGGGGATCAAATGTGCCAACCAGATCTGCAGGATGGTCAATGTGAGTGAGGCTGTTTTCTGGGAACTTTAGTTCTCAGACTTTGAAATCTTCTACATCTTTACTAAATTTTGCAAGTTTCATTTGTCAAGGATGCTTTTCATTTTTATAAAATATTCAAAACTACTATTATGTAAATATTTGCAACATCCACTTATATTTGTTGGGTTTGAGCTAATTTGTCTTGTCATATATTATATTTGTATTTTAAAACCCTTTTTAGAAATCTTTACAGGCTTAGTTTTTACATGGCTTTCATGTCTTTTTTTTTTTTTCCTCTCAAAGACTGAATATCTGGTCCCTTTTAATATTTATGCCTGAAATTCCAACACCAAATATTCCTTTTTTTGTACATGAAGATTTTAAGAAAATAATTAAAGTTTAGTGAGCTCATAACAGTGCAGTCCTGATCTGGCAGGATCAGGGATCTTCCCAGAAGAGTCAACAGAGTACTCCCTACCTTCCCCACCACTACGCACATATATGTATGCGACACATACTCACACGAGTAAAGGAAATGTCATACAGTGAGGAGGAGACCAAAATAGGCCAGGGAGAGAGAGTTCTCAGGGAATTGAGCCCTGATAGACTTGGGCTTTATTTTTTCCAGCCTCTGCATCAATGAGAATTTTTTGTTGTTGTTTAAAGCATGGGATTTATGGTGTTTTGAAATGTCAGCCTGAGTAACTAAAACAAAGTGAATTTTCCATGTGACAATTTCAAAACACAGTAAAAGGTTAAAAATCTTATGTAAAACAATAAATAACAGATCATATACATATATTATATATACAATATATATATGTACAAAATACAATATATACATAATGTGCCTATATATTGAAATTATAATTTATGTAAACTAACACTAATAACAACATATTAGGTTTTTCATATATAAAAATTAGATAGTAAAAAAACTTCTGGGAAAAATACAGTAAAATCTACACCTGAAAAAAGTATCGTATCACCAATGTAACAATAAGCAGGCTAACACTTAAGGTGTCTTTTCCCCCAAACATGTCTTTATTACATTTTAATGTGGAACAGCTTAAGTTAAAGGTTAATGGAAAATATTTCACAGATGTGTTCCAAGGTAAAAGCCCTAAAGAAAAACCTGGATTGCTTTGACAGCAGGAATGGTATGTACTTTAAACAAGCACATATTGAAACTAAAGGTATTGTCCTTGCCCAAATTAATAGTTAACAGCTGGGCCATTCTGCACTGCACCTTGAACACCTGCTGGTTTACTAGATCTGTATGTAGATTGTCAGCATAGAGTCTGTTATTCCCCGCACCCTGAAAAGCTGGTCTGATTCTCATACACAGCTTGTTTACGGTCAACACACACTGTCACACAGCCAGTTTTAATTGTCTCTCATGTGATTTGTTGCTTGATATTTTCTTTTCATTCTTCTGTAACTTCTTTCCTAAATAAATCTGAGAGGAACTTCAGTGAGAGGTGGCCCCTTGTTTCTTCATTCTTGAAAGAGATGCCTTAGCGTCATTCCTCTGGGCTTCTCACTACTCCAAATCTTTCGACTGAGCAATCTTTTTGCCTCCAGCCTCTCTGTGCTGAATGAGATCTTAACAAAGTACAAGAATTATTGCTAAAGCATTCTGTGAATGTATGATGACATTTTTCAAGACTTTGAGTTTTGACATGGTACAGCAATTTTGCTCAAACATTTTCAGGAAAATGTTATTTATAATGACCATATAACAAAATACGAAATGTGTGATATACGTACTCTAATGTCACACATAAAAAAGGAAAAGAAAATGTTCTGCAAGATTGCAGAGCAATTTTCCAAGTTATTCAAATATTAATAAATGCAAAATAAGACTTTTATGACTGTGGCAGGAAGAATGTCCTTTATTATTTGAAAGATTTATTCAGAAGGATGTATATCATAAATATTAATGCCTGTAATTGTTGAATAGTTTAACAATCAGATCTCAGAAATTATTTTTCATTATCAACTACATACACAATCAGAATAGACACTATTCCCCTCCATCAGTCAAAATTAGAAGACAACATGTAGCAAACCATAAGAAATTATTCTTGTAGGTTATTACAGAATCACTATATAGATGTGTAAACAGAATTAATCTTACCAGGAAATGGGTGTTTTAAGAGTTACCCACAGTTTTGTAGATAAGGAGATAAGGAAAACTCTACTGGTTGGATTCATTGATAATTTTTGTGACTTTCAATTTGCTCTAGAACTCTGGATTCAGTAGCAAAATATAGTCCAGAAAATGGTGATACCACACCAAGAAAAAATATTTTTATTACATTGAGCATTATATCAAAATTCTTATATATTGTTTCAGATGATTTTTATCAAATTTTCTGCATTTTACCGTACTTTCCTTTCTGAATCCAAACTTAAGAAAAACACTTACTTGTTTTTATTTTATTAGCAGTGAGTAAAAATATGAAATGTGTTATATATTAACACATCATTAGACTTGAATAAACACTAAAAATATCACTTTACACTCCTCAAAATGTACTCGGCCATGGAAGGCCGATCACAGATACAGCAAACATTCAACAAGATTGTGGAAATGATGACAAGTAAATCAGAAAATTACTCAAATTTTAATGGTGACTCTTAAAAGTGATACTAGTGATACTTCTTATGTGAACTATTCTTAGCATTAAAAAAATAACTGATTAAATTCATTGCCAGGCAAAATGCAAAGCAATTTTTAGTTATATGTCGTTTAATCTTCTGAGGAAAGTTATGATGCCAATAGAGCTGTTCCTTCATTTTAAAAATTTAAAAATCATGGCAAAGATTCTCTATAAATTTATATATCTTGTCAGCCAGTCAATGGTGAAGATGAGCTTTAAGTGTAGGTCTAACTATCCTCAAAGGGTGTGACTTTAATCCCTATCTGGCATTTTCGGTAGACTAGATAAGAAGAATTCAGTCCATCCATTTGAATTGATTATAAAAATTGCAATAGCACAGTAGTATGTTTCCTTATGGATTAAATCTATTCAATATTTTGTCACATTTTTAACAGAACAAACTCATTAGTTATCGATTAAGCAGAGATAATAATTTAGAATAACTTAAATAATACCTTTGGTTTCAAAGCCAATGAATTTTTTCAAAAATCTGTGCTTTAGGGATGAATTTTTGCCATAAGAAAACGTAACTCAATAATGTAATTCTGTAGTTCAAATTGCTTCTAGGTAACCGCTACATTCATTTGCTTCTGACTTGAGATCCACCTTCTATGCCTTGGAGCTGGCAAGCAATGTTTCCATGTGTTCACATAAATAATTTGAAGCATGGGATACCTTTCCACACAGATCAGAGGTGCAAAGGAAGCAGTGACATCTGTAGGACTATGCAACAAACAATTGACTCTTACTTTCCCCCATTTATTGATATGTATAAATGCAAAAAAATTAAATTTTGCAATGAAGTTGAACATTTTGTGCACCTACGTATCTTGTCAAGGTGACAAGGACTTTCCCACTCTCCTTTTGTCCCTCCTATTATCCAATATGATCTAATAATTTTGTTTCTGTTACTTACTTTCAAAGAAGTATGAATTAAGTATAAGCACATTTTTGACAAACTATTACTTGTGATGATGAATCAGTTCCAAAGAACATGAGTGTCATATCAAATTTAAGATAATAACATAAAATTTCCACAGTAAATTTAACTATCATGTAAAGAGGTAACTTAAAGTATACATTTGTTTTGTTCACATTGTCTGTGTAATTATATTACGTATCTACCCCACTTCCAAAATGATTCTCTTGATAAAAAAAGGAACATGTTTCATAAATAACATCCAATACCAGTAATAGGATTTTAAAATTCATTTACCCCAAGAAGTAATGGAAAATATAATATAAGCTTTAACAGTAGCAATCAGAGTTATGCATATTTAGGTAGATTTAATATGGCATGTATCACTTGGAAATAGAATTATGGATAAGAAAGTTCAGGAATAACTATAAATGCTCCCCAAATAAACAATGAATGTTTAAGAAAAATATTAATGTAAAATGCACATTACCATGAATTCCCTTCAAAACACTCTCTTGGAAGACACTTATCTCGTCATTCTTGTCACTTTCTCAGGCAGTTCTGAAAATCCACTTTCATGGAAGTCTTTATAAATATGATAAAAACACAATGCATGCTGTTAATTGTGGTCCAATACAAAAGTAAGCTCTTGCAAATATTGTGGTATTTCCTCTTCCATCTTCTTCATCGTATTTAGCACTATGGAACTTCGCCCTCTTTTCCAAAATCAAAATGATTATGGAAGTTAAACATTTGAATCAATTCAGGACATCCAGGCAACTATAACAGTACAACCAATGCCATGCATGAAGGAGGAAGCCAGTCCCGCTTCAAAACATGGCAAGAGCAATCGGATGATTGTGGTCAAAGGGAGGGGCAATGTGTCGTTTACTGTGACAAATTTATAAAATTTAAACATTTGCCATATTTTTCAATCATATCAAGTAAGTATTCAATGGGCAGTTGGGAAAAAAGAAAAGAAACAAACAAACAACAACAACAACAAAAAAAAAAACAACCACAACCAAAAACCTGTGTTGGAGAGTGACCGAGGGACAGCACAGCAGTCAGCAAGTGCCAGGCGTGATTCATTTGCCCAGCACTACATAACCAGGCATCATGGCACGCACCTGTAATCCCAGTACTTGGGTGGTGAGGCAAGAGAATTGCTGAGCGTTTAAGGCCATCCTGGGCTACATACTGAGTGCAGTACCGGTCTGGACCAGAGTGAGATACAGTTACAAACAGTGAAAAACCTGTTTTGGACAGAAACTGAAGGTAATGGCAGAGAGAGCAGAGTAAATACGTCAGATGCTCTGATGTCTCTTAAAGTTCCAGGTTAGATTCATGATTATAATAAATAAAAATTCTCTGATATTAAAAATAGTTGGACAGTATTTGAAAGAAATCCCATGTTGGGACAGATTTTTTCCCCACATTTTATTGATATGTATACATGCAAAATTCAAGGTTTTCAATGGAGTTGAGCATTTTGTGCACATACATATCTTGTCAAGGTGACAAGGACTTTCCCACTCTCCTTTTGTCCCTCCCCCTACCCACCCCTCCCTCCCTCCTCCCCCACCCTACTCCCCTCTTTCACTTTGTCTTTTGTCATGAGTTCCGTAGGTGTTGTGATCTGGGTCTCTCATATCAGAGAGACCATTCGGTGTTTCACCTTCTGCTTCTGACTTACTTCATTAAGCATGATGTTCTCAAGTTTCATCCATTTGCCTATAAAAGCCTCCACGCTGTTGGACTTTATAGATGCATAGTATTCCATTGTGTATAAATGCCACAGTTTGTGTATCCATTGGTCTGTTGATGGGTATTGTGGTGCCTTCCGTATTTTTGCTATTGTTAGTTGTGCTGCAGATTTTAAATATCATCTTGACTCCCAGCAGCAGGATTTTACCTTTTAAAGATTCTACATTGGCAGGTAGGCCATTATTGGAAGGTTCACTTAACTATATTATTGTGTTGGATAGAGTAGAAAAATTCAATAAGATTACAGAAACTATTTGACATTTTCAAAACTTTAAAAAATATTTGTTGTTGACTTAACACAATTGCTAAGCTACTTTATGTGATGCATGAAATAACAGATATGAGGCAATACATTCTTCATACTCTCGCCAGCTGTATAAAGTGATATGATCTAGAATATTTTAATTCCAAAAATAGCCCATATATCCATGGACTCATGAAATTTTACGATCATTTTAGAACAAGAAAAATGACTGGTGATCAGAGTATAATCTCTGATGGGCACTATGGTGTGAGAGGTGTAAGGCTGTAAGGCATAGAGTAGGGGCAAGACCAAGAGGAAGAAGGGATGGTAAGAAGACTAACTTCAGTGGGAGAGATCAGCACACACGGAGATACCTTGATAGTAAAATCTTGAATGAAAACAAAATGTAGAGGAAAATGTCTGTAGGATGTAATATAACCCCGTTTAAGAAATTTTTATAATTCATATCAAAGTATTTTCAGAGGTTTCTGCACTGATGTATTCACGCTTTTGTGTAAGATGAAGTACACGTGGAATTGGGACTCAAATAGGTGGATCAGACCCATTGCATTGATTGGTTAGAGAAACTATTTAATAAATGCACTTATAATTTACCTTCCCTCCTATACAAGACAATCTTGCTATATTTTTTGTCTTATGGTTTTTTAACCCAATATTAAGTCACTTAATGTATTTTAAAGTTGCGAAAATTCTAAAATATATATAATTCTTTGACAGTGTCCCATGTTCCTCATCCTCTTACCTACACATATTCTACCGTTGTTTCTAAATTTCCAGCTACTCATAAGATCAGAAATCGTTCCCACAGATAGATTGATTAGACAGAAATGAGTCACGTAAGATTTAGATCTTGCAGCAAGAACTTCATGATAACCGAATGAGTCATTTAATTTTAGTTGAATTTTCAATAACATAATGCCACAATATTAGGTGAATGGTGTGCGTATGTGTGCATACACGTGTGCATGTGTGTGTGTGTATTAGTGTGTGGTAATTTTGTATAGAGATGTGATTAAGTGACGCTCTGTATAATGATATATGTGAAAACCAATATATTGAATCACCTACTTTGTTCTTCTGTTTTGATATTGTTACTCTGATTTTAATTTTTATTGGGTGTAGTGTTTTTGTTTCTGTTTTTTACTTTCTTCAAAAGTGTTTTTGAATGAATTTATTTCTCAGCCTTGTGGGGGATTGTGATGATTATTTGTGTGTTTCAAATTGACTATTTCGTGACATGTCCAGCTATTTGCTGGAACTTTATTCTAGCTTATCTGTGAGTGTGCTTCTGGGTGGATTCACATTTGAACTAGTAGATTACATAAAACAGTCTGCCTTTACTTGTGAGGGAAACATTCCATTCTACCAATTGAATTTTCTAAATAAAATGAAAGGATGCTCCATAAAATGAAGGAAGTTCTTTCTCTGGTTTCTTTCATGCTAGAACACGAAAGAAAGTGAAAGAAAGAAAGAAAGAAAGAAAGAAAGAAAGAAAGAAAGAAAGAAAGAGAGAAAGGAAGGAAGGAAGGAAGGAAGGAAGGAAGGAAGGAAGGAAGGAAGAAAGGAAGAGTGGTTTGGCAGACGTAACTGAAACACTGGCTCTCTTGCAGTCTGGAAGCCTGTTCTCAGATTGCCTGGGCCTCTTATTTTACTGATAGAAGCTATGTACACTGTTACTTTCTTCTATTATGTGTACAAAAGCTTCACAATAAATATCTGTTTACATAAAAATGCATTCTATTTGCTGTGTTTCTCCAGATCTGAATCAATAACAGTGCATTTTGTTAGTTTGCGAGCAGCCATTATCCATTATGCATTACCTCTTCAGTTGATTATAGAATTTAAATATAGAACTTAAAATTTCCTGGAAACCTCTCTTATGATTTTATTTACATGGCCATGATGGAGTTATCCATAATTTCATTACAAAATTGGGCACCTGAACCATGTCTGATTAATTACACTCATAATATATTAATTCAGAGATATGAATATAACACAGGACTCATTATCTTTATAGATTGGACAGTTTCCAGAAGAAACAGTGGCTCTCTTTCCACTAAGGTGCATATTTCCAATTGTTAAGATGATATCACCAAAGTATTTGTGAAAATTATATAAACACAGAATTCGGAAAGGGAGAAAATAAAATTTCTAATATTTTTTCTGTGTCATGGAATGTAAGTCAATAATAAAGCCCTTGCCTAGATTGAGGCCTTAATTTCAGTCACCGACTCCATATTCAAAGAAAAAAGAAGAAATAAAGACGAGGCCACCCTTGACCACATACCGAACTCACGTTCATTATTATCCTAGGTGACCTGGAACCTGTCTCAAAATTAAAAACATTGCTCACTCAATTTCACTTTTTAAAAATATACATTTTACACCATTTAATAATATAAACTGTTTGAGTGGGTTTCAGTCACTTGTAACCAAACAGTCCTTTCAGTACAATTTAAACAGCTCAAAATATTTGCTTTTCTACACAGAAGTTGTATTGCTTGGGCATAAGTTTCTAGCATGACAATCATCTCTATTCAGTCTTTATTTCTTTTCACAAATTGCATCTTATATCAAAACAAATGAAAACTTCAATACCTAACAAGAATTGTTACTTTGGAGTTATATTTTTTCTCTTGGCTAATTGTTTCTGAATTTTCCTTTTATGTATTATTAAAAAATTCAACACATACTCATATGCAATTATTTTTAATACTACTTATCACTGAATGCTATTTTGTTATGAAAATGTCTTATTCAAGATCAATGGAATTTTATTTTTAAGTTATTCTTGATAATACATTTTCTTTTATTGTATTTTCTCTTTTTTTTCCTTCCTGAAAGCTTTTTTATTCTCATATCCGATGTTCTAAATGAGTCCTCTAATTTTGGCACTTTAAAGTTTATTCATAGATTTAATTTATTATACTGCATTATGGAATGATTGCTGCTTACTTTCTAGATCGTCACTTCTTAAATTGTTTTATTTGGAATTTTAAAATAACTTTGGGTGATGCCAATGAATTTAATCTTGAACTAAATTATATTACAGTAATGTTTGGTGATAACAGAAAACAACTTGATACTTACTTAATAATAATAATGTATCCTCTTAGAATGGACAGAAAGAGAAAGTCTCCACACACTCAGGATTGCAAACACTACTATCAGACAGGCAAATGTGTCACCTGAGCCAAAAAGGGCCCTGAGTTTTGCAACATGAGCTGGCCAACTAAAAGAATTTTGCAGCCCATGCCAGCAGATTTAAGCATTGCCATGAAAGGGAGCTGTTTAATGAAGTATTCCATCTTCTGGGCAGGCTGTGTGGAGAAGAGAAACGTGTGTGTGTGTGTGTGTGTGTGTGTGTGTGTGTGTGTGTGTGTCTAAAGCTCAATAGTCACTTTTCTTCAGTGGTTGATAGTGTCCACTCTAACACTAAATTTATGCTTTGGAAAACATGGACTGAATCAGCTGAAAGCTCTGGGTAACAAAAAAAGACTGAGCCTGGTGGGGATGGGCCGCCGCCACACCCACAAGAATCACAGGGGCCTCTGGAGCCCAGCTGCCTCCAAGGTCCTCTCCCCGCGCCTGCTGCGTGGCCTTTTCATCATCCGGTCTGGGATGTACCATCGTAGTAGCTTAAGAGCTGTATCATTCTGTATGTGTAGTAATATTGTTATCATTATAACCAGTTTGCCTTACGTGCCACTGTGGTGCTGGGCCCGCAGGACTCTGTCATTCGATTGCTTCTGGAATTTGTTGAACTTGTGGGTGCATTGAATATGTTGTTGTGTATTAGTGTTTTCTGTCTGTTGGTGTTTTGTTAATTACAGGCTAAAGCTAATTTTTAAAAGGTGAGTTTGGTAGTCAGAGGGAAGCAGAAAACATTTCTTCTAAAAATAAAGTTTAAACTTCATTATTAAGAAAACACAACAGTTGTGTATAGATTTCTGAGATCAGGAGTACCACTGATGTGAGTGACAAAAACTTTATGACTGTTCCCCGCTGTAGTAAAGCCCCCTCAGTCCTGCTGACCCTTGCCTCCCCCTCAGGAGCTTTCAAAGCATACACTGCTGCTGCTTGGATGTATTTTCTCACTCTTCCCATATATAACCAAGTGTCTGAGGACACAGGGCATGTAATACAGATCCCTCTTTTGTTAGTGAATTTGTTCAGATCCTTTTACCAAAATGTTATCATATGTCAATATATAGTAGACTTTTTAGTTATTGATGTTATTGGCAGTTTTTCTCTCTTCTAGCGTCGGTATTACGAATTGATCCTATACGTTGCAATTTGTTAAGTGAGCGCTTAGATGCTGCGGCTTACCACAAGCCCATAGGCAAGGCTAGCAAGCAGCTTGTCCCTCAGGTCTGATTAGTGACATCAGTATGCCCACATACAATAATCTAAGCATTGTGGTATAAATCTAATCCTACCAGACACAGCTCTGCCTTAGCATTTGCCATTTGACAAAGAGGAGCACAGCTAGGCCTCCATACTATCCTACGTAGTTTTTGTTTTTCTTTCCAATGTATTCAATCTTATTTTTTATTTTTTTCTCGATCTTTTTTTCATAATTTAAAAAAGTTGGATTTTTATATCTGTTATTCTTTCTTGATTTTTCCCTATTTTATTGATATGTATAAGTGCAAAAAAATTTAAATTTAAAATGAAGTTGAGCATTTTGTGCACCTATGTATCTTGTCAAGGTGACAAGGACTTTCCCACTCTCCTTTTGTTCCTACCCCTACCCACCCCTCTCTCCCTTCCTCCCCACCCTACCACCCTGTTTCACTTTGTTTTTTGTTTTAAGTTCCATGAGAGTTGTGATCTGTGTCTCTCAAATCAGAGAGACCATTTGATGTTTCACCTTCTACTTCTGACTCACTTCACTGGGCATGATGTTCTCAAGTTTCTTCCATTTCTCTGTAAAAATCTCCATGCTGTTGGCCTTAATAGATGCATAGTAGCACATGACTGCTGCTCCCTGCATTTCTAATATCCACTCAGAAAGAAAGAGGACTCGGGTAATATTTTTAAATGCAAGACACTTGAAAATGAAAAGATTTCTTGTGAAAAATAATTTTTGATACAAAGATCAAAGCTTTGAGATCCCATTTAATAAAGCTCATGGTACAAGATAAAATGCAAAACAATTCAATACTCTATATAGGCGAAATTGAACAACACAAAAAGAAAATAATATTTCCGATTCAGGAATACAATGGAGAAAATTCTACCTTGGGTAAATATATTTATATTTCAGGTTACCAGGTAAGCATATATATTCATAAATTTTGTACATAGAAGTGTAAATGAATTTTATTAACTGTTTTAAATTAGAAAACTTACACCTAAAGAACAAATTTTAGACATTTACTCATTGACAGAAAGGTAGCTAAGCGATTCCAACCCAGTTCATGACTATTATTTAACATAGAAATCACTAGTGTTGTTCTACTCTTTTGTAGAATGGTATTACAAGAACACTTATTTCTTAAGGCTAAATTCATTTTAGATGATGTACTACCAAAACATTGATCTTAGTTAAAGCATATTAATGCTCATTATGTTAGAAATCTTTAGATTTTAGTAAAATTGAGAGACAAATGAAATTCCAAAATATTATTCGGTGCCAGGTACAGTTAGTGCATCATGTCTTTGTAACCACTTGGTAGATGTTAGACCCCAAGACGCAGGACTTCTCTTTCTAGAATAAGTCATCTCCATTCATTTCTGCTTTATCCATTGAGGACAGAAAGAAGAAAAACATTCCTTAAAAACTCTCTTGTCTTGGACTGAGGCCTGATTTAGATTAAAACTTCACTTTCATAGATTTCTTTTTAATATTCATACATAATTAAGATTTCTGAGGAAATGCTGACCATTTGAAAAAAAATAAAACAAAGACATCTGAAGGAGACAGAATCAATCTGGCTGTGGAGTACGGTCTACTCATTACTGGCTCTGCCAGAACTCAGCAAGACTCTGACATATAGCCAACACCTGAACAGCTTAGCCTAGGAAAGGACAGGTGCTCTAGGAACTGGAAGAAGGCTAGCAAGAAAGTTGGAAAGCCCTTGGAGTCCATGGAGACTGAAAAAAAGCTGAGGTGAGGTGAACATACTAGGTAGAAAACTGCCTTAGACCACGGTGGCCTGGTAGTGGCCATTCAGCCACATAAACACAGTTGGTTCAGACAGCTGGAAGCCTCACACCTAAAGGACAGACAGCAAGGGGGATAAATCTACAGCTTCAAGCTCTAAGTGCGTTGTGGAGTCCCTGCTAAGAGTTTCCTAAGAGGGGCATGGGAGCGGATCCCACAGTGCTATTCCAGGGAGCTATTAGAGAGAGGTAGTTTGAATAGTTCCGGGAAACAAGACGATGATAAAACACACCCCAAGACTTTGAGGACTACCTCAGTGAGGAGAGGGAATGGTGCCAAGACAAATTTTGGAGATGAGAGAAAAAAAGCTGCCGATCTGGAAAATCTGGGCCCAGTAAGAGCAGCTCGTGGAGTGCAGAAGTCCCAGGAACGAGAGAAGGCAGATCAGCTGGCAGGTGCTTGTCTAGAGTCTGTGAGTGAAGTTTCTAACTGAACAGGTTTGGATTGCTTCCTGCTCCCAGCACCGAGTTCAGTGCGCTACTGTTTTCCCTCAAGCTCACACGAGCTGAGAGAGGCTCCTGAGGAGACCGCTGCTGCAGGGAGGGCCCTCAAACGGTAAGCAGCAGGAAGAGTGGAGACATGTTTCGTCCAGGGTCTTACAACCAGCCCTTGGCAGGTTTCCAGAACATGACACAGTTCAATCATTGCTTCTCCCTCTCCCATTTTTCGTGGACAGTGGGAGTCAAAATCGGGAGACCCGAAAGGACACTACACATCCAAGTAGCCCGAGACTGTGTCCTGGACATTGGAATCGCTTCAGTTCTTCTTTCTTTATTGTGGCTGTGCTTTTTTTGTTGTTTATTTGTTATTTTTTTCATATTGCTTTTCATTTGAGCTATTTTATTTGCCCTTTTTGAAAAGCCCTTTTATATGAACTCTAGGATTATTTCCCCTTTTTCTTCTTTATTTCTCTGGCTCTTCTTTCTTTGTGCTACTTTTGCCTAGTTATACCTACTTTCCTCTGGTCTTTGATCAGAGATTTTTCTCACTTTTGTTAACTTCTTTAATCTTCTCTTTCCCCCTTCATCTCCCAAACCAACCCTTTGTCTCAATGCTCCTTTTTCCTGCCTCCACTCTTCTTATTAATAATACTATTAAGCATTTAGAAATTTTAGCTTAGCTGACTTGGAATTAATAACTGTTTGCTATTTGGTTTTACATGGGACATTAATAAAATTTTATATTATTTTATTTTATTTTTTATTTTATATGAATTTTAAATTTTAGAAGACACTAGAAACATAGAAACATGGTTTGTAGAATTAGTGACCATCTACACTAATTTTGGCCTCTTTTTTCTTCCTTAATATCCTTGCTCTGGACCTCCCCACCCACATTTTCAGGGATTTATCCCTTTCCTAGCAGTCTACTTCCCCTCTTTCCATCCTGTCTCTCATGTTGGAACTTTTTTATGCCATTATTTTTGTGAATTGCATAAGAAGGACACCCATGTATAGTCAGTCTTTTGTGTTTGGTCCATTGCAGTGAGCTTTACTTACTCAGGGTGACTCCATTTTTGTTCAAATTCTTCATATTGATCTTTCTTTATGGATGTATAGTATTCCATTGTATATAAGTATGTTTCCATTAACCATTCTTTTACCTATAGGCAAGTCAGTTGTTTCCAGGATTTGGCTATTATGAATTGTGCTACTATAGACATGGATATGCATGTGTCTTTTTGGTATGTTGACTTTATTCTTTTGGGAACATGAACAATGGAACAGTATCTGGGTCAAATGGAATTTCTATTTTCAGCTTCCTAAGGGAACTCAAGACTGCTTTCCATAATAGTTGAATCAGATTGCATTCCCACTAGCATTGGAGTAGTGTTCCTTTTTTTTTCCCCACAGCTTCACCAATGATTGTTGATTTTTGAGTTCTTAATATGAGCCAATCTTTCTGAGGAGTATTTTTATTCGCATTTCTCTAACGGCCAGTGATGAAGACCGCTTTTTCGTGTGCTTTCTGGCCATTTGTACTTCTTTTTCTGAGAAGCCTCTTTTCATTTCAGCTGCCCACTTCTTGATGGGGTTGTTTATTTAGGGGATTTTATTTCTTTATTTTTTTAAGTTCTTTACATACTTTAGATATCAATACCTTGTCTGAAGCATTACTGGTAAAGATCTACTTCCATTCTGTGGGTTGCCTCTTCACCTTGTTGATTATTTCCTTTGCTGTGCAAAAGCATTTTAGTTTAATGCAGTCACATTTATTGATTCTTGCATTTTTGACACAGGGACCAAAAGGAAACACGGCATCTTCAACACATGGTGCTGGGAAAGTGGATTACCACATGCAGGAGAATGAAATTAGATACATATCTAACACAACATACGAAAATCAGATCAAAATGGATCAAAGAATTGAGCATCAAAACAGAAACACTGAAGTTACTGAAAGATAAAATAGGTAAAATCCTAAAATACATAGGAACAGGAAAGGATTTCTTGAACATACTGCCAATTGCACAAGAATATCAGAAAGAATCAGTAAATGGAAATTTTTATTTTATTAACAGTGGTATAAAATTATAGAGCTTTATAATAAATACCTATATATTTTGTGTAGATGCCTCCATTAATAGTTATATTTCTCATGTTAAGATTGGAATATTTATATGTCTTAGCTGCTTATTATGACATGCTGATAATCGGTTTGTCTTAGGTTGCACTATTATAGTTCATCTTGTCTATCTGAATGTTAACGTGGCTGCACAGTTCTTGGAGCCTACTAAAACTTCATAAATTTTGGCCATTTTTTACCCTAGACTAATAATACAGATTTGTACATTATTACTGATGATAGTTTAGCGTTGTCTTTAGTAGATCCTTTTTTCCCACATTTTATTGATATGCACACGTGCAAAATTCAAGGTTTACAATGGAGTTGAGCATTTTGTGCACATACATATCTTGTCAAGGTGACAAGGGCTTTCCCACTCTCCTTTTGTCCCACCCCCTACTCACCCCTCCCTCCTTCCTCCCCGACCCTACTCCCCTCTTTCATTTTTGTCTTTCGTCTTGAGTTCCATAGGAGTTGTGATCTGGGTCTCTCATATCAGAGAGACCATTCGATGTTTCACCTTCTGCTTCTGACTCACTTCACTAAGCATGATGTTCTCTAGTTTCTTCCATTTGCCTGCAAAAGCCTCCACGCTATTGGACTTTATTGATGCATAGTATAAACAGTGTGGAGATCTCTTAAAAGACTAGAAATAAATATCCCCTTCAATCCACCGACACCCCTCCTGGGAATATTCCCAAGAGAGACCAAAACAACACATAACAGAGATACATGCATACCTATGTTCATAGCAGCACAACTAACAATAGCAAAAATATGGAAGTCACCAAAATGCCCATCAACAGACCAATTGATACACAAAATGTAGCGTTTAGTAGATCCTTTTTGAAGTCAATATTTGGTTTATTTAGGAAACAATACTACTAGTGTAGACTATGTTTCTAATATTAGAGTGGAATAGTTGTAGCATTTAGCTAGTTAATAGGACCTGTAAATAACTGGTTATTCAAATCCCACTACTGCAGACTTAATTCGTGCTGTTAATGGTGGCTCCGTGGTCGATCTTGTTTTTCGTCTATTTCTCCCTCAGTGTAATGCACACGGGAATAGGAAAGCATCAGAAAGTTAGTCACTAATGCCCCCAAATGTAATAGCTGAGGAATCTAAAATGGGCATAAATATCAAAATATCAACAAACTAAAATAAACAGCGAGGACAGGAGTAGTCTCATGAGATAAATCCCCACTTCAGAGACAGATATTTTGTCACTAACCAATCAAAAATCTTTAACAATAGAATCATTGGAAAACGACGGTAAGATAGCTATAAAAATACCTAACACCAGAAAAAAAAGATATCACTGACCTGAAATAATGAATCTTATAGGAAAGAAGTCAAAAATCAAATGGACAAAACAGTTCAAATAAGACATACTTAAATAAATGCAAAGGATGTTAGCTTAGAGACGAATTTGGTAAGCAATGTGTTAAATAATGAAATAGTTTATTGTTTTAAATAAAAGCTTCAAACAAAAAAATGAATGAAGTAAACAAGGCAATACAAGAAATGAAGAAATACTTCGGTATAAAAGTAGAAATCTGAAAGAATATAAAGCTAAAATTCATGATATAAAATATATTGAAGTCTGAGATTCATTTGAATTTTTGATTATTGCAATTTTTTGATTTGTATTTTTAAGTTATTGCTGCCTTCTCCATGCACAATATTGTGCAAATTACAACTTTCAAATAATAAAGCAGAATTTCAATGGAAAATAATAAAATAAAATTTACACTTAAAATTTTGTAGCTTGAAATACTTCACTTCATGCTCTCCTAGCCTCTAAGGTTTGTCATGTGGAATCTGCAGTTATTCTGATTGCTTTGTCTTTGTACATTACTATTTGCTTTTCTCGAGTAGTGTTTAGTATTCTAAGTATTGAGTTTCTGGAATTTTGATTACGATGTCTTGTGGAGTGGCTTTTTTTTTTAGTAAGTTTGTGTGTGTGTGTGTGTGTGTGTGTGTGTGTTTGTGTGTGTGTGTCTGTGTGTGTATGTGTCTGTGTGTGTGTGTGTGTCTGTGTGTGTGTTCTGTGTGCTTCTTGTACTTCAAAGTCATTTGTTTTCTAGATTTGGGGAAATTTCTGCTGTAAATTTGGTAGATACAATTCTCCACATTTGTTCTCTATTCTTTGATTCTCATATTTCTGAGGTTGTTTCTCTCTGAGTGATCCATCAACTGTCACATCTAGCCATCTTGCTGTCTTGTTTTCAAGGTATCACTGAGTACATGACATTAACTTCAACGTCCAACACTGTCCTCACTGTGTTTCAGCCAGCTTCCCATGCTTCTCATTGAGGCTTTTATGTGAATAAAACAAATGTCATCTGAGGCTATTATACCAGGCAAGAATTATTCTTCAAAATCAAGGCAGAATAAAAACTTTTCTACAACAAAGAAAACCTGGACCAGTGTTGTAGAAAATAATAATGGACATCTTAGACACAGGCAGGGAAAACAGCAGCACCGCAGAACACAGAGAAAAGGAAACATCAAAGGAGAACATCAAAACATCTGACACCAATGAGAAAAGAAATAACACCAAAATAGTATGACAGTGACGAGAGGCATGGAGATATGACAGTGATGTGAAGATGCAAGGAAGAGTTGGCAAAGTCAGCGATGCCCGGAAGGGGGATGCCTGCTGAAGACAGCTGCAGGCAAAGAGCAGCGTGAGCCTGAGGGAGGCCATGTTGGCTGTGCCTGGAAAGGTAACAGGAGTGGGGCTGCAAAATACCTTGAAGGCGGGGACTTGCAAATGTCTGCCCCAGGTCCTGAACACAGGCCTCTAACAATTAAATTATTTATAAGATTATGAAGGATGATTATGAAGCAGATATTTGATGATGCTGAGAAATTATTGTACTTTTAAGTGATAATTGCTTAGTGAATATATTTAGAAGCGATCCTTATGTTGGAAACACACCAAAATAAAACATAGTATGTTAGTGGATTTGCTTCAGAATAAACCCAAAGTACAAGTGAGGGCTAAGTTTTTATTTCATATATAGCATAAACAATGTAAGCTAGATTTCTACTAATTTTAGTCTAGGTAACCAAACAATATAGGTTATTCTAACATTCTCTTTACTTTATTATATGATCAAAACTTTCCTTAAGAAAAACATCAGACTAATTGATTCTCTTTTTGCTAGTTTTTGAAGGAAATATTTTTGCTATGGATTGGGCATGGGTTAAATATTTTTTTCAGAAAATACCTCATATGTCCATATAGTCTTCAATTTGTGGAGTTTCGGATGTTCTTCAAAGTTTCTAAACCTTGAATTGAAAATATCTTCACTGAAGAATTGCATAAAGCCAGCTCGTCCAACCCATGCCACATGCATCACATGCAGCTCAGAATGGGCTTTAATGTGGCAAAACATAAATTTATAAGCTATCTTGAAACATGGATTTTTATGTGTTTTTCTTGTAATTCATTTGAGTCATTTTCAAGCACATACTTTTTATGCAAAGGAGGGGAGTGTCCTAATCAGCATGTGGTAGGCCCACAAATACCTGAGTATTATTTGTACTTCACATTATAATTACAAACAATTTGTCCAGAAGAAATGAAAATCCATTGAAGCTAAGTATCAAGAAGTGAGAGGTAGTGGTCCTTCATGCAGGACGCCCTAGCCTATTGCAGGCACGGATAACTCCAGTTTCAGAATGGTGTACAGCTTCCACTGCTATCATCCAAGTGCAGACACTCAACTCCATCAGATGCTATGTGAGCATAGAATCATCTGGCAAGTACAACACAGCAATAACCGATAGCACTTGAACCTACTGTGTAAATGATCAGTGTTCAATATTGTTTAGAAACCATACAATTATAATTATTTCATTAGTAAGCTTTGCTTTCTATTTTCTATATATTTTCTTGAAAATGATTATAATTGTTTATCTATTATTAACACTATTTTTTTCCAGCATGGCTCCCACACCATCTCCAAAGAAACAGGACTCAAGAACAGAAAAATTATGCATGGAGAAAAATTGTTTATTCAGAAAGGAAAACAAAAGACTTTTTGTGGAGGCAAGTTGTCCCTTGTAACGTTAGGGGATATATGCCAGTTTTTAAAGACAGTAATTTGGAAAAGCATTATATGTAAAATCATGCCAGATTTGATGTATACCAAGGAATACGTTGTAAAGAGAAAATAACAGAATTTTACAAAGTTGATATCTCAACAATTTGTTTCAACAACTCAAATGGGCTTCATTGTAAAAGATAAGTGATGAATTTAATAGCAACAATTGAAAGTATTTATTAATGGTAAGTTTATTATAAGCAATATAATAGCAGGACATAGCAGTTGCAATTTGCTATGGTGAAAATATATATTTCTAAAATCTGTTTGGCTCACCAGACTATAGGACAGAAATTAAAAAAATTTTAAAATGCATCTAAAGAGATTTGGAGGGCAGAGATGCTCATTTACAGTTTGATGTTATGACAATGAATAACAGAACCGATGCTACAGAGGCAGCACAACTTACCATATTTTAAGATTTGATTTAAACATAATGACATTGTGGAAATAGCTCCTTTAGTGCCACTAAATGACACAGATAAATCAAAAGACTAATACAAATACAGAAAATATGTCAAAATGATTCTCTCTGTTCATTATGAACACGAGTGGTATTGTTACACATGGTGTTTCCGCAATGGGAGTTAAAACAGACAGACTTATAAAATGAATAGAGGACAATGTAATTTGTTCTCAAAACTTGGGTTTGGTAAAATATAATTGTGTAGCACATCAAAAAATATGGAAAGAGCTTTAAATATGGATTGTGTTATGCAAATTGTCATCAGGGGTTTGAATTCCATAAAGGCCAAGGGATTGAATCAGCCTAATTCTAGGAATTCCTTAAAAGTATGGATGCTGACTATGATATCATCATTTACTTATTGAAAGTACATAGCTAAGTTAAGGGAAAATGTTGAAAAGATTTATAATTTGCAATATGAAAACAAGTCATTTGTTTGTGCCAGAACTTGATTAGAAAAAGTGCTTACACGTGTGGTATTTTTAATGGACTTCACCATTCCTTTAAGTGAGTTAAATTTAAATTCTCAATGTAAAAAGAAACTTACCAATACAATGTTTCAAACGATAACACAATTCCAAATAAGCTACTATTATAGCAAGTTCAACGTAAAGCAAACACTTGTATTCCTGTTGACATAGTCCTGTAATTGGTGAAAAAACGTGCACATTCATTTTTTATTTCATACAGGAAATTGAAAATCAGCCTTAGTTTTCAGAAAAAAATCAAAGTTTTGCTATAATTGTGATTACATTTGCAGTGATATTGTAAAGCAACAGCTATAAAAATATACATTGCTGCGAGAAAAACAAACAGGTCAACCAACCAAACAGAACTGAAGATGCAGAGATATACTCAAGTATCCTCAGTGACCTGATCTTTGATAAAAGAGCAAAAAGCACACAATAGAAAAGGATAGCCTGTCCAACATAAATATATTACTTGGCATTTTTTAAAATGAAATTTTGAGAGCGCCAATCTGGCATTTATCTTAAAGAAAAAGTTGACCACATTTCTTTACCTTGTGTGAGTCCTATCTTGACAGGTAAAAATATTCTTTCCTTCATAACCATGCCTCATTAATATTGTCACTTTTGGCAGTATGTACATTTGTTAACACCTACTTTCAAGGATGAAGTTTAATCAAAGTAACATTAGAACCAAAATACCTAATTAGAACACAGAGACCTCATGTAGAGAGGCAATGATTACGACTGATGTCAGATGCTAATACATTAGTTTCACAAACAGCAAGGTCAAACATGGCACTAATTTTACCTATATGTCACCCTCTTTTTAAAACTGTTATAATGAACAATGAAAAGAAAATATGATTATGTGTACATTCCCAATGCTCTATACTTAATTTAAAGTCCAAGACAATCCCTCTTCACTCAATTCAGTTCAGAAAAGACAAAATATAGGACAAACAAGGTATAAGGCTAGTGTGAAAAATTCACGTCTCACAGAAATATTAGCAAAGGGAAGCTAGAAGATAGCCATGCATGCTCAGTCTGCTATTTTGATCTATGAGTGCCACAGAACACATTTGAAATTTAATTATCATCACTGGCCATCAGAGTCATGCAAATAGAAATATTGTTGAAGTTTACTCACCCCAGTGAAAATGTTCGACACTAAAAACTCAAAAAGATTGTTTGTGAGGATGCAGAAAAAAAAAAAATTCTACTCCACTGCTGGTGGAAATTCAATCTGGTTCAACTATTATGAAAAGCAGGATGGAGCTTCCTTAGAAAGATGAGAATAGAAATCCCTTTTGATCCAGCTGCTGCTCTACTGGGCATATTCCCAAAAGAAATAAAGTCAATATATAACTGAAAGACACATGCATATATATTTATATTAGAATGATTCATAATAGCTAAATCCTGGAAGCAACCTATTTGCCCATCAATAGAGGAACGGATAAAGATGACATAGTACCTATATAAAATGAAATACTATGCAGCCATAAGAAAGACAGATATGAAGCATTTGAATGAAAGTAGGGCCATCTTGAGTCAGTAATGCTTAGTAACATAGACCAAACACAAAAGACTGAATATAAATGGGTATCACTCTTATGAAATTCAAAAATAATGGCATAAAAATGTCCTGACTTGAGAGATTGGCTAAAAAGAGGGGCAATGGACTGCTGGGAAAGGGGTGAGTCTCCAAGAGAAGGGGGGCAAGATATAGGGCAAAAGTATGAAGGAAGGAAAAAGAGGCCAAAACTGGCATAGACCATAGTTAATTCCCCAGGCTTTACGTTTCCAATGTGTTACAGAATTTGGAATTCATGTACATAAAAAGAAAGAAAGAAAGAATAATTTTAATAGAAATTTAATTTCTAGTGGCAGAATTGAAGAAATCAGAAGCAATTAAGTGCTCTAGTATAAATTTGTCTCTTAAAATGTATGTGTTAAATATTTGATCCCTAACACAATACTGTTGGAAGGTGGAGCTAAATAGAAGACTTTTAGATCATAAAATCTCTGCCTTCATAAATACATTAATGGTGATTATAAAAAAAGATTTTAGCCTGAAATCTCTCCACTGGCTTTCTCTCCCCCTCTCTTTTGTTGTCCACCCTGAGATGACACAGTAAAAACACCCTTGACAGACACAGCCTCCTGACATTAGACAGCCCGGCCTCCATGAACCCAAAGAAACAGTGCTCTGCTCTTTGTAAAGTACTGGTATTTTGTTACAGCTGCGGGAGGCACAAAAACAATCGAAATGCAAGTCAACAATAGTTGTATGATAAATATAATTACACGATAGCATTGTGTCTAGAGTCTAAAATATCCTCCACATCTATAACTCCGTTATACTTACTTTTTTGCTGCCTGTATTAATATCATTACAGTCACCCCGAATTTTACCCTATTACTTAACCCTTAGGTAAATGTTGCTAGTGTTTTACAAAACGTAAGATTTTTCTTTGATACTTGCTTGTTTTTCCTATAACTCTTCCTTCTTTATCCTCAGCTCAGTGTTTCCTCTGACCATCTTTGTCAAAAAAAGTACACTGAGCTATGACAAAAAAAAGTGACTACATTCTAGTAGCACATTGAGAAGACTTTATGGGATGTATCTTGGTTGTGGGTCTGTGTCTTAGTGGCAGAATTTACCATAATACTTCAATGCAGTCCATCCATACGTTTCTTCAGCCACAAAAGTACAACCTTATTAAAAAGTAGATAAAGACATAGTATCATTGAAAGACTTCTGGAAGTATTATAATAATGATTTATTAATAGAAGACATTGCACCTAAGTACAGTTACTTAGATAAACATTAATAAAAACTCAATAAAAATTCTAAACAAGATATATTTCAATGCATGAGAGAAGATTAATATTTTTGTTGAATATCACCAAGATTGGCTTTGATATTATGTTATAGAAATCTGGACCAAGTACATCTATGCTTTTGAGAATTGTATTTTCTCTTGATATTTCCCAATGCTTTCCCTAAAAGAAAGATTTCTGTGAGGTTATAAATTATTAATACCACAGGACATAAAGTAGAATGTATTGTTTTTCAGTGTGATTCTCCAATACAGAATAAATGAGTGCATATAAATTATTCAAAGAACATAAAATATGCAAATTATAGTTAAATTGAATATTTTGCATGTTCTATTTGAAATATAACAAATGGGATCATGCCTCACATTAACTTGTACTTTTACCAGGTACAAGATAGATTCTTACATAAAACATTTAGTAGTTTTTCCTTTAGGAATTCAAGTAAAAAGAATGTCTTCTAAATTTCAAATATCCATGTAATGCAGACTAGAAATTCAGCTAATTTTTATAACATTTTAAAGTTGCAATTGTACGCTGAACATCAAAATTTGAGACTGCTGAGCCTCCCATTTCATGCAGTCAGCAAAATTTCCACCAAAGTTGCCATGATAAGGTGACAGCTTTTGTTATTAAGGCATGTTTATTATTTTCTCATGGCTCTCAATAACTGCTAAAAGAATAGCCTTGTGAAAGTGCTATATAAAAAGAACAATGCCCTCATTTAATCTACCACACTTAAAGTTCATACTACTGATACCTTGGGCAGCTGATATCTAAGGTAGAAGCAACCCAGGTTTATTTTACTTTATTTATTTATGTATTTATTTATTTATTTTTCTGATACAGGGTCACTGTCTGTAGACTAGGTTGGGCCTGTGCTGTCCATGAAGCCAAGACTGGCTGCGGACTCACAGCAATCATTATGCCTCAGCATCCCAAGCGCTGGAATTACACGAGATGCACCACCAGGCCTTTCTGTGATGCTAAAGATTCAAAAGCAAGGCCTTGAGCACACTTGGCAAGCACTTTAAACTCTGAGATTTGCCCTCAGCCCAAAAACTACTTTTATATCATCTGGTCTATGTTTTGTCTCAGCCCCACAGTGTGTAAAATGAATATGATACGAATATCTTAATGGAATTTATGCTTTGTTGCTTAATTAATTAATATACTTTACTTAAAAATTAGTTTAATCGCAATATTCTAAGATATAGATATCATCAGAATCATATTTTACTGTAGTAAAATAAAAGATTACTATCTAGATTACATTATTTACCTAATTAAAATATAACAGTTTGTCAAAATATGTCAACTGGCAATATGTATTTGTAAGTCATACATTTACATTTATACAAACTGTTCTATTATCCTTTAACAGGTCTAAAATAGCTCCTTTTAAGGATTTGCCTATATTATTCCTTCAGGATTTGAAAATAATTTCTGTAAGGGCATTTTGTCTTTCTTTTACTCTTCCTTTCCAATTTTATATTTAATCTTCTTTGTTCCACCAGTTCTGAAACCCGCAAAACTCTCCCATTATCAAATGTAAAATATCATCCAGTATCGTCCGGGACTGCATATGGTCACCTGCATACCGTAATGTTGGCAAAAATCTTCATTACTATGGCAGATGAAAATCCTGCTCTATCGTTTCTGGACATCACCCTTCATGAAATTTGGTAATCAGTATTGTTGCCATTTCTACTGGATAAGTCATTTTCAGAGAGAATTATTGGGCTGAAAACAGAAATTTGTGAAATTATCAATACTGAAGAATTAATATTCCATTTACTCTTCTTCTAAAATTATATTCTGTCTTTTCATGTCCAGATTCCAGATACAAGAATTTGTCCAACTCATAAAAATGAGTTATTTATTTATTTTGGAGCGATTTATTTTGAGCCTAGCAGTTTGGGAATCCTCCAGCATCATGGCAAAATTTTAGCTTAAAGTGAGCCTTCTTTGTCTCACCTATTGGCAAGCATCACCCACCTACAGGGAGCTTCTGTTTGCTTTCCTTTTCTTAACAGGAAACTTGTTTGTTTGTTTGTTTGTTTGTTTGTTTGTTTGTTTTTTAACGCTACCAGGAATTGAGCTAAAAGCCTCCATGGTGAGCTATATGCCCAGCTTTTTTTTTTTTTTCCTTCAGATATGTTCTTGCAGCACTGAGTTTTTGCCTAAGGTAGACACAAACTTCTAATCATCTGACTGATATATAATAATTGCATGCACCTTGAAGAGCTGGTGGATGTACTTGCCGCATTTGATCATTTGTACTTCCTTCCCCTTTCCACCTCCCTGCCCTCACATCCGCATTCCCTGTTTATAAAGGCAGTCTACCTATTTTCTCCCCTTGCTTTTTGGTTTTCCTTTTTTTTCCTGATGTCTTCGGTAATTTTTTTTTTTTCTCATATAAGGTCATGAAACACTTTGTCTTCGTTGACTGATTTGTTTTACTTTGTATGCTGGTGTCAAGGTGCATTCATTTTCCTATAAATTTTAATGTGTATTTTCCAGGTACAAGAAATCGTCCTACAATTTCATACAATTTTTTTCTATTTATCTTTCTTTATTGCAGAGTAGTAATCCATTGTGTATATAGCTTCTTTGTACATTCATCAGCTGATGGGATATCGGCGATTTCCAATATCCCACTCTTGAGTGTCACACTGCTAAAATCATGGGTATGCGTGTTTCATGGTTGAATGATGTCTTTAACACTTTGGGGGAGAGACTCTGAAGATGTATTGCAGGGTCAAATAGAAGACCTATTTTCATCTTTTTTGTTTTTGGAAACTCCATACTGCTTTCCATAATGATTGTAGCAGCATACACTTTCACCAGTAATGTAGTGTTTTGGGTTTTTTTCTCGTCAACTTCATTGGCATTTGTTGACTGACTACAGATGGGTGAACCTCTTATGAAATGTACAAAAATAATAACATAAAAAGGCCTGGTCTGAGGGGTGGAACACTGGGGCTTGACTCAGAAGGAGCAGATTACAGGGACAGGATGTCAAAGGGCAGTTCTGCCCTTCCTCCTTCCTTTGTCTTTCTGTCTGTCGTGCTGCACCAACATCTCCAGCTGCACTTCCGCATGTTCTACTAACATGCTGGCAATTCAGAATCAGACTGCGTGAGACCTTCTGAAACTGTGAGTTAAAATAAATCTTAAATTGTGTATGTCAATATTCTGTCTCAGTAGTGAATGAGTAACTTGAACAGTGGATTTTGTGAAAGCTTTATACCCACAGATATGATGATATGTTTCTTGTCCTTGTTTATGTGATATAGCTAATTTACTGATTTATATATGTTGAACCATCCTTGCACCTCTAGGCTGAAGCCAACATGGTCACATTTATGATATGTTGAATAATTTATTGCATTGAGGATTCTGCATCTACATTTATTAAGGAACCTGAAGTTTTCTTTCTATTTCTCCCTTTAGTCCTGGTTTGGTTTTGACATCAGTGTGAGTTTATCTTTCAGGAATATTTTGTGCAATGTTTGTTCATTTTCAATTTTACAAAAAAGTTTTTCTGGTATTTGAATTAGATCATCCATAAAATTCTGCTGGAATTTGCTGAGTCCAGCTATGTTTGTGTTGGTAGAGCTTTTGTAACTGCCTTTCTTTTATTATATGATTCTGTTTATATGAGTGTGTGAGTTTCCCCATGGGGAAAAAAACAAAGACCCCCTGAGATGCTTACTTCAAGTCAAGAAAACTCTGAATTGGGATTAGAATAAGGTCGGTATAAAAGACAGACACAGTAGGACTAGTTACATAAGTGATATTGTAATCAAAATTTAATTTTTCTGTAGCCATTATGTTTGTACATGTATAAAGAACATTGATTGAATTATCATCTGAGCTTGTTAAAGTTAAATTACAATTAAGTATCCAGAGAAAAAGCATCTCTCAAAGAGGAAATCTGTTTTCTATTGTGGGTAGGAATTTATTGTATTTGCATCTGTACAGACTGTGGTTGCATTACATTACTGGAAATTAGGGATTTGGCCACAGTACCAGAAAATTAATTATGCTACAACTCAAACCCATGATGTACTCAAACAAATGCAAAAAGAACCATATTCTTCCCAATATACATTGGGTTACAGAAGAAATCAGGGAAGAAATAAAAAAGTTCATGGGGACAAATGGCAACAGCAGAACATCACAACCCAACCTGTGGGATGCAGTGAAGGGAGTGCTGAGGGGGAAATTCATTCCCATAAATGCACAAATAAAAAGAACTGAGCAGGCTCAAATAAATCATCTAACAATATAACTCAGGGACTTGCAAAAAAATAAGAACGAGCCAACACAAAAAGCAAAGGAGGAAAGAAATTACAAAGATCAGAGCAGAAATTGATGAAACCAAAACTTTAAAAATACAAAAAAAATAAATGAAACAAAAAGTTGTATTTCTGAAAAGATAAACAAAATTAATAAACCTCTTGCTAAGCTCACAAGACAAGAAAGAGAAAACCTACGCCAATAGAATTAGAAGTTAAAAAGTTGAAATTACAACAGATAACATGGAAACACAAAGTATTGCAAGAAGTTATTTTGAAAACTTATACTCTAATAAATTCAAAAATCTAAAACCAATGGACAAGTTTCTAAATACATATCAGTCTTCAAAATACAATGAAGGAGAAATTCAACACCTGAATGGGGCAATATCCATCTACAAAAGCAGGAAGTTACAAAAACATTTCCAACCAAGAGGAGCCTAGGACCTAATGGTTCCTCAGCAGAGTTCTACAAAAAATCAGGGAAGATTTAATGCCAATACTTTTCAAACTGACAAGATATGAAAGTTCCCAAAATCATTTCTTAAAACTGTCATAACTTTAATTGCAAAACCAAACAAAAATGTAACAAAACAACAACAACAAAACCCTACTGACCAATATCCCTAATGAATACATATACAAAAATACTCCATAAAATTCTTCTAACAGAATGCAGAAAATAATAAAGAAGATTATTCACCATGAGCAAATGGGCTTCATTTCCGAGATGCAGAGGTGGTTCAGCATACATAAATGGATAAATGTAATACACCAACCGCATCTACAAATGCAAAACAAAAATCATACCATCATCACAATAGATGCAGAAAAAAATTGACAAAATCCAACACACATTTATGATAAAGACTGAAGAAAATATGAAAAAAGGGCTCTACCTCAATCTGATCCAAGGTATTTACAACAACACCTCTGCCAATATTATCCTAAATGGGATAAGACTGAAAGCATTCAAACTAAGTTTGGGGAAAAGATGAGTACTTTCATTGTCACAACTAGTACTCAACATAGTATTTGAAATTTTGGAAACAGCCATCAGGCAATAGAAAGTAACAAAGAGAATACAAATAAGACGCGAAGGTGGCAAGATATTCCTATTTGCAAATGTCATGATATTCTAAATAGAAGATCCAAAAAGTTCCATTCAAAATATTTTAGAACTAATAAACAAATTTAGGAAAAATCAGGTTACAAAATCAATACCCACAAATCAATAGCATTGTAGTATACCAATAACTAATCCAAAAAGAAGGAAATAAGAGAAAAATCTTTACAATAGAAGCAACAACAACAAAAAATTAGGAATAAATCTTTAAAAAGTGAAAGACCCATACAGGGAACATGACAAAGTCTTGAAGAAAGAGATTGAAGAAGACTTTGGAACATGGAAAGTCATCTCATGTTCCTGGATAGGAACAACTAATATTGTCGAAATGTCTGTACCTCCAAAGCTACTATACAGATTCAATGCAGTACCAATCAAAATGCCTACATTATTCACAGAACTAGAGAAAAAAACAACCTTAAAATTTATATGGAACAAGAAAAGACCCAGAATTTCTAAAGTAATCTTAAGTAACAAGGGCAAAGCAGGAGGAATCAAAATATTAAGACTTCAAAAAATATTACCAAGCAACATCGATTAAATCTACATGGTACTCATGCAAGAACATGCAAGAGGACCAGAGCAATGGAGCAGAACTGAAGATCTGAAGCAAATATTTTCAGTCACCTGAGTTTTGATAAAGGGGCCAAAACAATCCACTGGAGAAAAGAGAGCATCTCCAACAACTGATGCTGGGAAAAGTCGATTAACGCATGCAGAAGAATGAAATTTGCCTCATATCTCTCACCACACACTAAAAATAAGATGAAAATGAATCAAAGAACTGGACATCAAAACTAAAACAATGAATCTACTGGAAGGTAAAATAGGTAAAACCCTAGAAAATACAGGAACAGAAAAAGATTCACTGAGCAGATTGCCAGCTGCTCAAGAAATCAGAGCAAGAATCAACAAACGGGACTACATTAAATTAAAACTTTTGCACAGCAAAGGAAACAATCAACAAAGTAAATAGCCACCCATAGAGTGGGAAAAGATCTTCACCAGTTACACAACAGACAAAGGATTAACATCTAGAATATACAACGAATTCACATACATAAAACCCCCCAAATAAATGACCCCATCAAGAAGTGGGCAGCTGAAACGGAAAGGAGCTTCTGGAAGAAGGACAAATAGCCAACAAACACATGAAAAGGTGTTCTTCGTCAGTGATCATCAGAGAAATGCAAATAAATCCACGTTGAGGTTTCACCTCACCCCAGTAAGAATAGCCTACGAGAACTCAAGAAAACAACTGCTGCCAAAGCTGTGAAAAAATAGAAACACTGCACCATCGCTGGCGGGAGTTGACTGTGGTTCAACCATTATGGAAAGCAGTCTGGAGAGTCCTTAGAAAGCTGATAATAGAAATCCCATTTGATCCAGTTACAGCTCTACTGGGCATGTTCTCCCCCCCCAAAAAAAAAAAAATGAAGCCAAAAAATACATGAATATCCAGTTTATAGTAGCACATTTCATAATAACCAAATGTGAAACAACCTAATAAGGGAATGGTTAAAAAGGATAAGGTACTTATACACAACAGAGTACTATGCAGCCATATAAAGAAAGACAGATATGAAGCTTTTGAAAGAAAACGGGGCCAGCTTAAGTCAATAATGCTGAGTGAAATGGACCAAACACAAAAGACTGACTATAGATATGTGTCCCTTTTATAAAATTCACAAAAATAATGGCATAAAAAAAGCCCCAGCATGGAAGGCACAGTACAAATGGGGGCAATGGACTACCAGAAAAGAGATGTCTCTCTGAAAAGGTGGGAAAGGCATAGGGAAATGGTAACAAGGAAGGAAAAAGGCCAAAACTAGTGTAGGTGCACATGGATTCCTTAAACCCTATGTTTCTAAAGTGTTATAGAATTTGGATTTCATGTAAATTCAAAGTGAAGAAAAATACACTGATATGACAATATGACTTGTAACATAAGTGAGGATTGTAATTAAAGTTTCTTTTCTCTCTCTTTCTCTCTCTCTGTATATATATATATATATATATATATATATATATATATATATATATATTCGTGCATTGATTCCAAATTCTATAACAATTAGAGACATGGAATCATGTACCCCTCAGTGTATTGAAGTCTGAGTTTTATTTGATTTTTTGATTATTGTATAATTTTTGGTTTGTATGCTTTTAAGTCATTGCTGCTCTCTTCATGCTAAATATTGTTTAAATTATGACTTTCAAATAATAAAGTGGAATTTTAATAGAAAAAGAATGTCCTTCATATACTGTCATTGTTTTTGTACATGTATGCATAATACTAGTTGGCAACATCAAATTTACTTAAAGTTACCTTATAATTAAGTATCAGAAGAAAAAGTATCTCGCAAAGAGGAAATATGCCTTCTATTCTCCGGAGGGGTTTATTGCATTTCCCTCTGTACAATCTATGGTTCTATTATGCTATGTGTAATTAGGGATTTGGTGATGTTATTTGAAAATCAAATATGCTATGTGGAAATGTGTCTGGTTGTCAAATAAATAGGGCATGGTTCTGAACATTTGGGGATTATGTCACTTGATAAGATTAAGAAATGCCTTGTGAAATTTTCTTTGGGTGTGATTGGTTTTCAACCAGCAAATGAGGGAAGAACAAGCATCCTGAGGGTGTGAGTGGCCCAACCAATAGGTTGACAGATAGAGCTAAATATTGAGAATAAAACAAGAAAACTTGTTACAGCTTCGTGTGAGAAATTCTGACTTTGTCACTGTAGCTAGATATTGATTCACTCCTGTCTTGCATCACCAAACTCCATTAAAGATTCCCCGCGGTCTTCCACCCTTTTCCATTGTTTTGGGACAAGAATCTGTGGCACAGTCTTGCAGTGACTGTTCTGCTGACTCGGACTTGTGTTCCTCCACCTCACGTATGAGCACCCACTACAATCCACTGCAATTTTCCAGCTCTTACAACTGCAGATGATCATTTCACACTTTCTTTTTGAACTTTCAGGCAATGTTATTGAATTTGTATTTCTTTACATATGATTTCTATAAATTCTGTCACTAAGAGTCCTAACCAATACACACCCTGTTATGGTTTGCATCTGTAATGTCCCCCCAAACCCTCATGCATTTGGAAGTTTTAGGATACCTATGGGAAAATGTGCTGTTAAGAGGTAGGGCCTGGTTGGAAGGGTCAGAGCACTAGGCCTTGACCTTGAGTGGTGGGTTCACTGGACATGACCTGGAAGAATATATGCTACCTGCATGCTTCTTTGCTCACTCTGCTACAGGTTGTGATGCTGTGAACAGTTTTCTTCCATCTTTAAAATATTTTGCTTGTCTTTATTGTGTCTCAATAACTGACTTCTGTTCTTTGTATATTTAATTTTATTTCTAATAGTGGATTAGTGCTGAATATCACCAAGTTCTTTGTCATCAACTGAGGTGATTATATCTCTCTTCTAAGCAACAGCGTCTTTCTTTCATTCATTTTGTTTTAGGTTGAAGCATCCTTCTATCTTAAGAACATAGTGCACATGATCTTAATGTACCATCCTTCAAGTGGGCTTTTGAATTGTATTTTACTATTAATTTATACTTATTAGTTTTATTTTAGCATACATAAAACAAGCATATAAAATGAAGCATCGAGTGATTTTGATACATGTATAGCTTGTTATCATGTTTACATAGAGTTAAATGCATCTATTTCCTAAAATACTTATTTCATTAGTGTGAAATTATTCAAAATCTTTCCAGTTTCTTTCAAGTATACATTATATGGTTATATTTATTTTACCTCAAAATGTTATTTTTGTCACAGTAGCCTCAAAAACAAGTACCTATGAATCAACATAACTAAGGAAGTAGAAGACATCTACTATTAAAACACAGTACTCTGAAAAAATTGAAGATATTAGGTAGTGAAAGATAAGCATCACTACTTGAATAGGCAGACAAAATATGGTCAAAGTGATAACCCAACAAAAACTGATACACAAATTCAATGCAATGCCAATCAAAATGTCAGCAAAGTTCTTCATGTAACTAGAAAAAAAAAGTCTGAAATTTATATGGGATCAGAAGAGACCTTGAGTAGGCAAAGAAATTCAAAGCAACAAAGCAAAAGAGGAAACGTCACAATCCTGGACATCAAGTAACATCACAGAGTAACCATGACAAAAACTATGTAGTCATGGCACAAAACGAGACAGGTGATCGGTGTAATGGAACTGGGGATTCAGAGACAGTTCAAGGCTTCAAGGCACATTTAGCCAGCTTATCTTTTACAAAAGAATTGAAACCAGGGTTGTTTTCTGTAGTCTCTGCACTCTATCACAGCCCAAGAGAACTCCTCATACATGTGTTGCTGTAATTTAGTACTTTCTGGTGAATGTTTTCTTAATCTTTCTCTCCTGCATTCTCCTAATCCTCTGGTACCCGCTGCGCTAATCTCACCTTCTGTGAAATTAACTTTTTGATTCTAAACAAGTTTATAAGGTACTTGTCTTTCTGTACCACTTTTTCTGCATCACCTAAAAATCTCCACACAAAATACCAAACTTGAACCAAGGAAATGGAAAAACCCAGAATGAACCCATAACAAGCATGGGAATCGAAACAGTAATAAAGTTTCTGCCCACAAAGGAAAGCTCAGTAGCAGATGGATCCATAGCAGATTTCTACCAGTTCTTCGGAGAAGTGTTATCACCAATGCTTCTCATTCTGTCCAATGAAATTGAAAGAAGGAATATTGTCTAACTCATTTCTGAAAGCTAGTATTATTCTGATACTGAAACTAGACAAACCCGTTACTAGGAAAGAAAATTACGGCTCAATCTCCTTAATGAACAGAGACACAGAAGTGCTCAATAAGACACAGGCAAAGAAAATTTAGCAAATCATTAGAAACATTATACATCATAATCAACTGGGCTTCATTCTTGGGATTCAAGGATGGATCAACATATGGAAATTGATGTAATACACCACACAAATACAAGCAAGAACTAACATCTGATTATGATCTCAAAAGATGAAGAGACAACCTTCCACAACATCCACTTTTACTCATCATAAAAAAAACAAACGAGGAAAATAGGCACGGAAGGACCTTCCCTCAAGCTGACAGAAGCCTCACGTCAATGACTCTACTCCCTCTAGATACATACCTAGGAGTAGAATTCCTAAATCAAGCAGTTCTACTTTTCAGTTTAGAGGAACTTTATAATTCCGTATGGAGCTATGATAATTTCCACTCCCCTCTACAGTCTGGAAAGTTTTCTTCAGATCCTCCCTAGTATTTGCTATCTTTCTTCTTCTCTTTTATAATTCTCATTCTTACTAGAGTAGAATAGTATGTACCTATTTCTTTCACACTATCAGAGGCACAGCCTGCTGACTGTGGAATTCCACCTGTTTCTCCATATAATAACATAGATGACCTCCCCTCTGGCTGCAAAGTTACACCTGTGACCACCAACATTACTAAGAATTGTTATCCCATGAGCTCATATCCCGAGACTTGCACATCACTGTAATGAGGACCAACACCCCAAAATGTTTTGGGGGCCTTTTGCTCAGATAAGTTTTGTGGCCAAGGACTGCACTAGCCAGCCACAGGAAATATTACCCCAAAGAGAATTTCAATGTCCTGGAGCGATGTGTCTCCACATGACACTGAGATTATCCCAGAAGCTCTATCTTCAGTCATTAACCCTGGGATTGAGATCAGTAAGATCTGCTCCATGTTAAATCTCACCACTCCAGTCCTGAGTTCCAAAGCAGAGTCGTGTGCTTACTACCCTCTGTCCCAGAGAATGAATTCTTGGTCCATCTTATGCTGCCTGAGGTTAGGGTATTGTTAACAGAGGCAGTCCTCTAGACACCAAAGTTGGTAAGTACATTCACACCTGAATCTCACCAAAGGGACCTCGGGAAAAGGGATATGAACATTTTAAAGGTTATTGTGTGGTCCATGGTGCTGTTTACAAGCAAGCGAAAATATGAGTTTATGTCATCAGAATTCTGTTTTCTTGTCTCATACTGAGAAAGGTCTAAAGCATCATCTACTAGCACTGGCCTGGGAGCAGCTGTGCTTCCCATGATCGAGGGAGGGTTGATTAATATAGTCTCTTTTTCACAAAGAAGGATGCTAAACCAAGTCACACCCGAGTCTCATCGGTGCAGGGACCTTCAAAATGAACAGCGAGTACCTAAGATTCACTTTAAGGCTGCAAACATGCAAGACAAATGTCAAATTTGTCCGTGCAGGTCACGACTTGACACTGGGAAAGACCAAAAACCTTGGTCTCTGGGCTCGTGCCTGGGTATTGAGGCTTTTGTTTCCACCTAGTTTTGTCACCGTGATGGGGCCAGCACTGAAAAATGCAGTTACACTGTTTTAGTCTGTGGGTCCTTCGTTTGGGATAAGACAGTGTGTCTCTGCCCAGTATTTGGTTTCCGCATGGCACTCCTGGTACTGAGCTTTAAGTTGAGGGAATGAATCTAATTTCCTCTTGTTTAAGCCAGTAGAAGGCATATTTCTTCAATTTGCCCGAATTCAGAGGAGAGAGAACACTGCAATTCTTTTCTTTCTACCTTATCAAACTTTTCTATGGATTACTACAAATCCAGGAACTAAGGCTGTACATCCGTCTTCCCTAGCTGCTAGCTGCTGTGAATAAAGTTTATTGTGTTATATATACTCAAACAAGTGTATTTCTATGTAACCACTGTGTATTGCATATACATATTAAAATAGGGGAAATTAAAAAACAAATACAAAACAAGTGTATTTATGATAACATAATATGAGAGTATGATGCTGAGCTATTATCTTGACCCATGCCTTATTTTATTGACTGCTGTTTTTGTTGTGGATTTCTTTTTACTAGTAATGTTTGCAGATTCGGTCCATGTCTTCATTTATTTTGACATCGGTTCTGGCTTTAGAGTCAATACAATGTCAGACTCAGAAAATGGTGAGAAAGTTTTTTGGAAGCAGTGAAGTTTTCTGTTAATTTTTCTCTAAAATTTCGCGCAGTTCGCCAATGGAATTACATTTTCTTGAATTTTTTTGGGGGGAGAGGCTTCTGCTTCTGACTCACCTCACTATTATAAGTCTTTCCTGATTTTATATTTTCTACTAATTTAGTATTGCCAGCTATATTTCTCCAGGTACTAAGTCATTGAGACTACGATGCCTGCTATATACAGAGGAGCAAATGCCTTATTTGGCTTAGAGATTCCATGTTCAGCAGGCTTCAAAACAAGACATTTATGGCCGAAGTGCTTGGAGAGCAAAACTGCTCACTTCAAGTGGAGACCAGGAAGCGGATTAAAGGAACAACACCAGGGAGAAAGGGCCCAGATGTTTAAGAAAGCATTCATTAATTCATATATACTTAAGAAATTTTTGATTCTTTCTGCTTTTTATTTTTAATGATATACCATTGTAACAAAGAAATGCTTTGTGTAGTTTAAATATTTATAAGTTTATAAGGAGTTATTTTGTGCCCTAACATAAAATTTATCTTGAGGTTCCTGATTCACTTCAAAAAAAAAGAGTGATGCTATTATTGGCAGTGTGTTCTGTCAAACTCTATGTCCTCATAAAATTCTATCTGCTTGTATTATACAGTAGTTACGGCAGAGTACTGACATCTCCTCTGACAATGTAAAGTGGCCTGTGGTGTCAGTTCCAATCAAAATACTCTTCAAATATTTATGGCCTCTTATATTGTTGTGATTTATCTGTAATTTCATATCTTCTTATGAAACTGACTCGTAAGTAGAGTGTTACAAATGAATTTGAATTTTCTCACTTCTTCTGAGATATAAAGTGTGAATCTTAATGCTGCCTGAAGGAGACCTGGGCAAATGTGAGCCAAAGATTTCTAGTATAATTTTCTCTTGAGTGTGCCCTTTTCTTGGTCTGGCTTTCTCTTGATTGTTACAAATTCTTAGCTGCTTTCGAGTATTGGCACAAAGCTGCTTTTTCTGCATCTTGTTTACTTTGAGTTTCCAAGGGGGAAGTGAGACTCTCCTACTTCCTAGTTCATCTTCCTGTTAACATCCTGAGAATGTTTCTTCCCTATTGTTTTTCACCTGAGCTATCTATTCTCTTCAAGCCATTTGACCTGCCTACTGTATGCCAGGCATTGTTACTAGTTACTTTTGTCCTTCTTGAACTGGTATTCATAATTGGAGTATTCTCTCCATGCTATTCCACTAAACTATCTACTACACTTCAAAGGGCTCATGCGTCATAATCTGATTTTTACGGTCTCTTTTCTCTCTGTCTTTTACTCACATAGGGTATACATTTTTACTGCTGTATACGTGTAAAACAATAAAAACTATTACAAATCGAGTATTAAAATATCCAGGTACAATTTGTGGATATAATATCTCCATATGTTAGAGATTTTTTTTTCACTTCTGTTTAATGAATGGAGACCGTTGAAAAAGAGGTGATAAACTGCTGGATATAGATGTTATAATATTAAAGCCATTTTCTTCTTGTTGAATGTACAAAATATGCTGCTCTAATTTGTTTTGGATATAAAACTGAAGTTTCAATAAATATTTATTAAATAGCAACTCAATATTGAGCTAATTTAGAAATCTACAAACTGCAGCCTGTGCCAAATTATGGACACTCCCTGCTTCAGAAACTTCTTTGTGAAACACCAGTATGCCGACTTACATAGTATCTGTAGTAACTTATTTGCTGTTTCTCTTCCAAATCAGTCAGTTGGCTGTGCCTGTGTAGTTAGAGTGGCACTCACACTCTACACCATAATAACACACTCCTCTTGAAGCCCTGTGATCTTGCATAGACAACCAAACCCCCGGAGCCGTTTTACCAAATGAAAGACTATTACACCAACAAAGAGCTGTGGTTTAGAATATTCATCTATTATTTCTTTATCTTTACTTTGCCTGCTCACTGTCGAAGTTTTCTTTCCAAATGGGAAAGCGTTTATCTGATAATAATTTATGTGACTGTACTGTTTTCTTTTTTCATTATTCAATCTACCATCCATGTGCTATATATCGTATTGGTTTTGTGTAACTTTCTCACTCCCCCAATGTCTGGATTAAGTGCCTTATGTTTATCTTATAATAATATGAAACTTGAATAATAATATAATTTAATTTTCTTTCCAGACTTTATTCAAGCTTGTGTACATTAAATAGGCAAGTTATTTTCATATGCACCTATTTTTTTTTACATTAGACTCTAATATTATTCATACCATTCAAAATCTTGTGTTAGTAGAGCATTGGAAGGAAGAAAAGACATATTTATTATGAGGAAATAAAAAATAAAAAGAAGGATACATAACTTGGAGAAATGAAAAATACTAAGAATAAATATACAGAATGAGAAAATTAAGTAGAAAGCAGAAAAAGGTAAATGTGAAAAAATTAAGATATGAAAAAGTAAGTGGAGATTCTAACATAATATTCTAAAACAAGAGTGTTAAAAACTGAAAAACCAAAATTTTAAAGTATGCTGAAATACTCTTTATTTTCATGAAGTGATTAAATTAAAAATTAATAATTTAATCCAAAAATGTTAATTTTTACACATTCCCCTAGTGCTTCTGCATAGTCATGCTTCGTGTAACTAGCTAACTAGATGATGGACAGGTAGGTAGATCAATGGAAAGATATTAAATCTAATATTAGTGAGGTCACCTTCCATATTATGATCATAGCTATGTTAGCACATTTTGCTCCATTTCATTGTGAAAACCCTGTATTACTTCTTTCTCTCATCTTCCATCATTTTCAACAGTCCCCACTACTGATTTTACTTGCTTAAAGTGATAATATTTGAGAATTTCTACACAGAGTTTATAAAATTAATTAAGTAAGATGTGCCCTGTTTCTGCTATCAGTTACTGACCTTCCTTATACACCCAGCAGATAAGATTGAATAACCCTTAACCACTAGAGCTAAGGGTAGATTCTGGTAGAATTGCACATCTCATCTTTTGTTCAGCTGCATTGTTCCCACCCATGCTGTGCTGTGATGCATGCCTTCATTCAGTGCCCTGATGGATAAGGCCTTGTTTCCTTAGTCAGGTACTCACTCAGCATTTGGGCTTCACATACCGAATGTTTCATTGACTGTGTTCATCTCTTGTTGGCATTTGCTTCTTCATCCATTCCTTAATCCACATTGCCTATTCCATACATCCTTGCATCCACCCCAGATATTCCCTCCAGACAGGGTATAATCTGGTTTAGATCTATTAATACCTTTTTCCACATTCTTATTTATCACAAAAACATGCAATTTTGCAGGCATGTCTAACTTTTATCTAAATAGGACCACGGTGTATTTGTTTCTTTTCATCTTACTTTAATTTGACCAACAAATACAATGTGGGGATTATTCCTAATCTGCTGGTATGCCATCAAAATTTTCTTATGTATTCATGTAATGTTCCATTGTGTGATCAGAATTCATATTGTTTCACATGTTTTGCCAACTCAACGACATATATAAGACAGGTAAATTCACTTTTATTGCATATATTCCCTAATGCAGAATAGATTAAAACAATAAGAAAATGAAGATAAACCAGGAAAGTCAGAGAAAAGAACACAAAAAGATAAATAGGAGGCTGAAAAGATGGGAATGGAGGAAGAGAGAGGGAGAAGGGCCAGAGTACATTTTCATTTATTTTCCTTATCTCCTAAAAGAGTGTATTTTCATAGAATAACAGTAGACAAATACACAAACAGTGAGTAAGTGCATCACTTTTCACACTTCCTTCTAAGAAATGGCTTTATGATATTGTAATTTTTAGCATAAAACTAATAATTCCTAGTTATATTATTTCGCATTTCCCTACTGGAGGTCTTGGCATCAGTCCATCTAATTATCGATGTGTGTTTTTTTGTCATAAATTCTTTTCATATTTTTCTGTTGATATTTTTGTCTTTTGTTTCCAATTTGAAAAATTGCACTTCTGAATATAGTGTTTAATTGTCATGTCCTATACACATTATTTTATCTAATGCATCATTTTTCTTTTGACTTCAGTGTATCTTTTGTAAAAGAAATATTTTTGTTTTTATGATTAAGCATTTCTTTATTTTTTGTAGTTTTGGTAAGTCACAAAAAATTTCCATAAGTTATTAACCAATGTATGTGTTCTGAAATATCAAATAGTGTAATTACTTCAGGTTTTCCTTTATTCTGAGATTTATTTCCTAATGTAAAGTTTTATAAAAGCCTAATAATATTTTACTTCAAACAGATTTTTAAAAATTACTTCAATTTCTTTAACAAATTAAAATATATTTACATAAATAAAATAACATTTTAAAATGTTTCATATGTTCACTGGAGTCTAGCTCTGAGTTCTTCAGTACCAGTCTTCTATTAATTCTATTTTTTACATTGCCGGTATCATTCTATTTGATGTATGCGTGTTGACAGTCTAAGTTTCTTCTTCGTTTTTTCATGTTTTTCTATTTCTATGTCGTTGGTTATTCCTTTCATTGTATTTATTTGTTTGTTTGTATTGAAGAATAAGTCCAGAAGACAAGAGGCAGGTTGTGAAGAGAACACTGGAAAAAACATAGCAGGGGAAAGAAGGAAGGTAAATCTTTTGCTAGTCAGGAAGAAAGTACTCCTCTCTTAAGGCCATTTGCCTCATTGTATTTTAACTATTAAATGTTTATCCATTGAATAGTTTTCGGGAGCGGTCAGCTACAGGCTATCAGTATTTACAGCCAGTTGCCATTTCTAAAATTTTGCTTTTTGGTAACTTCTGCAATTGTGTGGAATCCTGTAACCCTCACTGCTTACAACTCCACTATCTCCTGTCACAATCCCCTTGTGCACTGTATGATTTTATTTTTAAGAATCTGTGAAAGCTCTTTAATTAGGGGAAGCTCTCTGATTAAGAATTTCTGTCAGTGCATGTGATTTTTTTCATTTTATTGATATGTATATGTGCAAAATTTAAGGTTTACAATGGAGTTGAGCCTTTTATGCACATATGTGTCTTGTCAAGGTCACAAGGGCTTTCCCACTCTCCTTTTGTCCCTCCCTCCTCCCCTACCAGACCCCCCTATTTCACTTTGTTTTTCCGTTTTAAGTTCCATAAGAGTTGTGCTCTGGGACTCTCTTATCAGAGAGACCATTTGATGTTTCACCTTCGGCTTCTGACTCACTTCACTAAGCATGATGTTCTCAAGTTTCTTCCATTTGCCTGCAAAAGCCTCCACATTGTTGGACTTTATAGTAATCAGTGCTGACGTGGCTGCAGGGCGAAGGGAACCCTCCTGCACTGCTGGTGGGAATGTAAATTTGTGCAACCCCTTTGGAAAGCAGTATGGAGAGCTCTCAAAAGACTAGAAATAAATGTCCCCTTCGATCCAGCGACACCCACCCTGGGAATATATCCAAAAGAGATCAAAACAACACACAACAGAGATATATGTATACCCATGTTCATAGCGGCACAACTAACAATAGCTAAAATATGGAAGTCACCAAATACCCATCAACAGACCAATGGATACACAAATTGTGGTATTTATATACTGCATGATTTTAACTGCCATTAGGGGATTGGGACAATGACTGCTCTGGCTTCTTCAAGCTGGATGGAACACCTTTGTGTTGTCAGTCATGGATTTACGGCAAAGAGGGGACAGCTAAGAATAGCTTCTCCCCAGGAGAAGCTGAGGCTCATTTTGATGGATTTCACTGCAGACAGGCATCCGTAGTTTGATGATTTGTAGTCTAGAGGAAATGAGTAGAGTTTGCTAGACAAAACCTAAATTGTAATATCGCACAGATAATGAAGGGCCTCTATAACTAAAAAATTGTTAAACCAAGAGCCAATTCCAAAATATAATTTCAAAGGAGCAGTTAAATTCTGATGCAGCATTAACTTGTGGGTGTAATTGGAGGAGAATAGAAGTGATGCCGGACATGCCTTGGTTTACTGTTGAAGAAGGTACTCAAAGGCGTAGGGAAATGGGAATGCTGGAGAGTATCTGCCAGATGAAACTAACTCATCCATACTGGGTGGGTCCAGAACAGGTATGCTTTACTATGCCTTTAGAGAAACGATTGATAAAGGGACTGCTGGCATTTTTGAAGTATTTCATCATCACTTCTCTTCAATCTAGACCTGACAGTGGGAATGGCGGGCCCTGGACTGGAAAAGTTATATGTTGTGAGTCTGTTTGGATCTTGGAGTAGCAGAGCCGAGTGGCAGCAGTTAACCACCAAAGGCAGGGTGGATATATTTATCATAATGAACAGCAGAGGCAAAGCGTTTATAAGAATGGTTTGACATCTGTGGACCTGTGGCATTGTCTCACTGGTCATGGTGTATCCAGAAATGAAATAGTAGGGATGCCAAGAATTTTCTAGGGCAAGTGCAAAAACATCTACCTGAAATAGCAGTGTTGCCATTAGTGTTGCCTGATGTCTGGTTTCAGGAATTCTTGATATAATTAAGAATAATCTCCCAGAGTCATACAAGAAGCATATGTGCTTAAAAGCTCAAATGTACTTATCAGGGTCTTCAATAAATTACCCAATTTCTTTTTGCTTTCCCAAATTCCCTTACAGTAAAGGGGCTATCAATCCTTCACTCACCCATAAGCCTAAGGTGAAGTAGCAAGATGGTGGCTAGCGGTGGAGTCGGCTTTACAAAAGTTTCAGAACTGCAGTAACTTGGAGGGGGATTCAATGTGCTTGGTGGAAGCAAGGAAGAAACTGGAGGAGGTGGCGGGAGTTCTGAGGATCCCTAGTTTTCCTATCTCTGACAGTCAATTGTTTTTGTTGTTTGTTTTTGTTTTGCTTTGTTTTGTCTTTTGAAAGTTGCAAAGAGAGAGCTTTATTGGGAGACTTACAGAAGGAGAGAGAAGGACGGTGAAGCTCCCACTAGCAGCCAGAAGCGGGGCCTGGAAGTGTGAGCTGCCTGTGTGGTTTACTGTCTAGGCATTTTTGTAGTGTAGCTAGGTAAGAGACTGTCCTATTCTAAGCATCTCAGTTGCTAGTTGCTAAGGCTGGTTGTTAGGTTCTTCACCCTCAAATCACTGCTGCAGCCCACCCTTGGATACTTTTCCCTTAAATATCTTTCTCTCTATTGTCTTTTAACTAAGTTCTAAGGAATGGTCAGATACAGACTGTAAGGAGTTATATAGTCAGCTGCCTTTTCTATAATCTTGCCTTTCCATGAATTCTCCATTTCTGGAGACCCTGTAATCCTAAATGTGTAAACCCCACTGTATTCTCTCACAACTCTCCCACCCCTTGGAGTGTTTGACTCTAACTGCCTTGTAGGGATTGGAACAATGATCGCTTTGGCTACTTCAAGCTGGAGAGGTGCGTTGTTGTGCTGTGAGTCAGGGTTTCACTCCAAAGAGGGATGGTCTAAGGCTGACTTTCAGTGAAGACAGGCATCTGTAGCTTGATGGCTTATAATCTAGGGGAAATAAACAGCAACAGTTTGTTAGGCAAAGTCCAAACTGTAATATCCCAAAAATAACGATCCCTATAACTAAATGATTTTTATGAAAGGATGAGTTAAATTCTAACAGACTAGTAACTTGTTGGTTCAATTGCAGGAGCATATAAGAAACATTATCAAAATTAGGACACTCTGCCTTAATAGCATAAGTTCTCCCTTGAGTGGCTGTTAAGGCCACTCTATTTTAAATGCTTCTAAATGTATTTGAAATCCTGAAAGAAGGGCTTAAGAAACTTTTGCAATGAGAGAAACTGGAGTGTCCCCTGAGGCTTATAGTCATCTAGATCTGATTGCTGAGCAGACACCCATAAGCTATAGGAATATCCCAAATCAATCTCTACAGATATACTTAGTACTTGACAGAATTCTCATACCTGCTCCCTAACCTGTGATGTAGAGTTTATTGTGGAAGGAAATGCCAAATGGAAGTCACTGGAGTTGCTGCTACCTAGAAATATAGTAAATCAGAAAGAATATTGCATTCCTGGAGGGACCGCAGTGATTAGTGCCACTGTCAAGGTCTTGAGGATGCAGGAGTGGTGGTTCCCACCACATCCTCATTCAATTCTCCTATTTGGATAGTGCAGAATATGGATGGATCTTGGAGAATGGTGGTGGATTATCATAAACTTAATCAAGTGATGACTCTAATCACAGCTACTGTGTCAGATGTGGCTTTGTTACTTAACAGATAAACACATTTCTGTTACCTGGTATACAACTATTGATTTGGCTAATGCACTTTTCTCCATACCCACCCATAAAGATTATCATAAGCAATTTGCTTTCCGATAACAAGGTCTGCAGTATACATTTCTTGTGCTGCTTCAGGGGTATGTCAGCTCTCCAACCATGTGACACACGTGGTTCATAGGCACCTGGATGGGCTTGTGCTTTCACAGGGCATACTACTGGTCCACTATGTTGATGACATTATGCTAACTGGGCTCAGTGAGCGAGAGATGGCAACTACTCTAGACATGTTGGTGAGGAATTTGCATATCAGATGCTGGGAAATAAATCCCACTAAAATTCATGGGCCCTCTGCTTCAGTAAAATTCATAGGAATATAAAGGTATGGGACGTGCAGAGATGTCCTTGCTGGGCCTTTTTACATCCAAGAAGGAGTCACAAAGCTTTGTAGACCCATTTAGATTTTGAAGGCAACATATTCCTTTCTTGAGTGTGTTAATCAGGCCAATTGATTGTGTAACTCAAAAAGCTGCTACTTTTGAATGGGGCCCAGAATAGGAGAAGGCTCTGCAGTAGGCTCCAGACTGCTTTTCTGCTGCTCTGCCACTCAGGCTATATGACCCAGCAGACCCAATGGTACTTGAGGTGTCAAAGGCAGACAGGGATGCTGTTTGGAGCCTCTTTAGGCCTCCACAGGTGAATCGCAGTGGAGGTCCTTGGAGTTTTTGAACAAGGCCCTGCCACCATCTGTAGATAACTACTCTCCCTTTGAGAAACAGCTTCTAGCCTGCTAGTGGACCTTAGTGGAAACGGAATGTTTGACAATGTGGCATGAGGTTCCCATGCTGCTTGAGGTGCCCATAATGAACTGGATACTGTCTGACCCATTAAGTCACAAAGCTCAGTGTGTGCAGCAGCTGTCCATCATGAAATGAACGTGGTGCCTACTTTACAGGGCCTGAGCAGGTTCAGAAGCACAAGTATATTACATGAAGTGGCTCAAATACCCATAGTGCCTACTCCTGCTGTGCTGTCCTGTGTTTCCCAGCATGCACCTTTGGCTTCAGAATATACACTATGGTCACCTGATAGAGCAAGAGAAGAATAGGGCCTGGTTTATAGTTGGTTCTGAACATTATGCAGGCACCACACAGAAGTGGAAAGCTGCAGTGCTGCAGCCTGTCTTCAGCACGTCCCTAAAGGACAGTGCCGAAAGAAAATCCTCACAAAACTTCAGACACTGCAAGTGGTTGTGCATTTTGCTTGGAAGAAATAATGCCTGGACTTGTGACTATATACTGACTTATGGGCTGTAGCCAATGGTCTGGCTAGCAGGTCCTGGAAATGCGGGAACACATCAAAAGGACTACTGAGGAAGACATTTTGAGATGAAGTATGTGGATAGATCTCTCCATATAGATGAGGGATATAAAGGTATTTGTGTGCCATATAAATGTTCACCAAAGAGTAACCTAATCAGAAGATAATTTTAATAATCAAGTGGACAGGATGATTTGTTCTATTGAGAAAATTCAACATTTTTCCTCAGCCTCCCTTGTTATTGACAAATGGGACCATGTGAAAAGTGGCCATGGAGGCAGGGATGGAGGTTCTGTGTGGACTCAACAGCATGGACTTGCCCTCACCAAGGCTGACTGTGCTCCAGCCATGGGTGAATGCCCACGCTGCTAACTGCAGAGACCATTACTGGGTCCCCAAGATGGCACCATTTCTCAGGGTGATCATTCTGCAACCTGATGGCAAGTTGATTGTATTGGACCACTCCCATCATGGAAAGGACAGTATTTCGTTCACATGGGCATAGATACTTACTTTGGTTTGGGATTTGCTTTTGCTACATGTAATGCTTTTTTTTTTTTTTTTTTTTTTTTTTTTTTTTTTTTTTTTTTTTTTTTTTTTTTTTTTTTTTTTTTTTTTTTTGACTATGGGAAGCCTCATCCACAATCATGGTATTCCACACAGCATTGCTTCTGACTATGGAACACATTTTAAACTCAAATAATTGTGGCAGTGGGTTCATGCCTATGGGATTCATTAGTCATATATGTACCCCACGATTCAGAAGCAGCTGGGTTTATAGAATGGTGGCCTTTTGAAGACATAATTACAGCACCAGCTATGTGGCAATGCCTTGAAAGGTTAGAACAACTTCTTCAGAAGACAGTGTATGCTGTGAATCAGCAGCCAATATATGGCATTGTGTCTCGCATAGCTGGGATTTAAGGAGTGCAGCTAGAGATGATATCACTCACCATCACTCCTCGCAACTCACTAACAAAAATTTTGCCTCCTGTTTCCACAGTCTTATGTTCTCCTAGCCTAAAAATATTAAGTCCAGAAGGGAAAAGACTTGTACCAGAAGTACAACAAAAATTCCATCAAACTGTTAGCTGAGACTTTCCCCTGGTCCAATCCACCTCCTTGTACCACTGAACTAACAAGCTAAAAGGGAATTACAATACTGGCAGAGGTGATAGATCTAGACTGCCAATGGGAAATTGGATTAGTACTCCATAATGGAGGTAAGGAGGACTACGCCTGGACTGCAGGAAATCCTTTAGAGTACCTCCTAGTGTTGCCATGCCCTGTTATTAAAGTCAATGGGAAACTGACACAACCTAATCCACACCAGATGAAAAAAAGCCTAGAAACTCCAAAAAAAGAAGGTATGGCTCACTCCAGCAGGAAAAATACAAGAACTGCTGAGGTACTTGTTGAAAACAAAGAAAATACAGAATGGACACTAGAAGAAGGTAGTCATAAATACCAATACAACCACATGACCAGTTACAGAAATGATGATTGTAATTAGAACTCATTGCATATGTTGCCATTATGCCTGTCATGTATATGTGCTATTACTCATCTTAAAATTAGAATTTATTCAGTTATATTCTAATGTGTAGGCAATTAAATGTCAGGAGAATTAAGTGTTCTTCAAAGGGGAACTAGGTTGTGTATTGTGGGGAAGAAGTCATTGCATTTCCATTTCTATGCAGCATAGTTGCGCTATGTTAGACATAATTAGGAACTTGGATATTGTGTTTGGAAATTGAGTATGGCTAAGGAGACACATCCGGTTGTCAAGTAGACAAGGGGTTGATTGTGATCTTTGAAGGGATTATGTCAACTTGAAGGAGTTAGGACGCAAGCAGGATAGAGCTTATAGATGTGTTTCTGGGTGACTTGTGGGCCCGCAAATGAAGGAAGAACGCCCATGATGGATGTGGGAGGCCAAACTGGCAGCTTGAACTAAAGAAAGGAAGGAAGAAGTACAATTGTTACAGCTTTTCCTGGCTAAGGTCTGGCCTTTGTGATTGTTTACAAATATGGTCTTGCTCGTCAGGAAGTTGCTGATCTCCATCACAGAATTGGCCCAGTCTCTGGTCTTTCCCATTATTCTTTAAACAACTACGATCCATAGCACACTAACACTATCTGTCCTGTAGTTTGGGACTGGTGTTCTCCCTCACATCTGAGGATGCTAGACTCTTCTGCACTTGTACTTGCAGGCAGCCATATTTGACTATTTCTTTCCTAAGATTTGTAAATCCTCCAAATAAATCCTCTTTCCTTATAATTTCTACCTCTCATAGAATCTTAACTAATACATAGTTCATACTCCTTCTGAAGGTTGGGTTTTTTTCCCTGTGGATTCTTTAAAATTTTTAGTCTCTCTCTGTCTATGATTAGTTAAAATAATTGTCTTCAACACTGATGTAGTGGACATGAATTCTTTAGGATTTCTTTATCATGACAAAATTTTTATCCATTTGTTTATGAGGGGTAATTTTGCTAGCTATGGCAGCCTGGAATAACAATTATGTTCCTTATTCTCTTGAAAGATTTCACTCCATGAACTCACGGCCTTTAAGTTTTCTTTAGAGCAGTCTGCAATTTATTCTCAAGGATTTATCACTGTAGCTACATTCTGTTTCTCCTTTGCAGTTTTTAGTATCCTCTCTATGTGACTAGCAAATAGAGTTTTGTTATGGTGTATCCTGGAGTGGCTCTCTTCCCGTCAAAAATTATTTGGTGTTATATATGCCTGCAGTAGCTCAATGCTAATTTATTTTTTCTAAATTTGGAAAATTCTCTTTTGTAATTTTTTGAACATATCCTTAATACATTTTGAACTTTCATTCATTTTCTCTCGCCCTCCCATAATCCTGAAGTCGGTTTTCTTTGAGTCATCCATCAGTGCCTGTATCCAGTCTCCTCCTTGTCACTTTTTTTTCCCCATCATTGCCTAACATAGGGTCCAGTTTGTCAACCTTATCTTCAAAATTTGATAATCTATTCTCGAAACACTCAAACCAAGCCCCATGTTTTCCTGTGGATTTTTCACAGTGTGTCATTCACCTTGAAACTTATTCTGTCTTTCTACTTCACTATTGGCATGTCCTTCATTTCCTCCATTTTCTTATTTCCTTATTTGTGTCATTATAATTGTTAAGCTTTTTTCTATTGAAACTGTTGTTTAAATGGTTAAATCTATTTGACCTTACTGATCGTCTCTTGGATTTGATTGGCATATGGTATGAATTCTTTGGCCAATTGATTTACTTATTTTTGATGTCCTTTCCTGTAGGTTATGCTATTTCTGGGAACCATGATAACAGATTTTGGGGAATCAAGCATTTCTGCACGTGATTTATTGCCTCATTTACCCCAAGGTTCTATTGCTGTGGGTTGTAGGTCAGTTAGTGCTGATGATAGTTGTTTCTACTATGAAAATTACCCTAGGCTATTTCATTCCTTTGAATTTCCTTCAGTTCATTCAGAGCTTGGTAGTAATGTCTGTATTTATCTCAATAAGCAACCTTTTTCTGGTTGCTTATACTCTCCATATTTCAGTGAAGGAAGAGCAGATTACAGTTTTGTATGTGGCCTATGGAAATGGTATTTGCTAGCATGTATTGGAAGTCAAAATGAATGTCTAGGCCATCATTTACAATTTGAACAAAGATCTACAATAATATCATAATCTAAGATTAACAAATTGTTGACAGACCTTGTAACTAGACTAATACCATATCTATTCTACCCTCAACATTAAATAACACAGTCCACACCATTTATGTATCCATGTAAATAGAGTTAATAGTAAATTCACAAATTTTTACTCTAATATTAGTATTAAATCCCATCAATAATAAAATAGTTCTTTAGATGGGTTATTTAGGTTAAACCAAACTCCAGATACTATCAACTGTTCATAGGCTCCAACCACTACACCCTTTTTACCAGTGGGACACATGTTCATATCAGTAGTTAAATTTAATATATACCAGCTATAGATATATTAAAACAAGTTATCAACTCGTACAACCATTATAACCGTAACATTAGACATGTGATCTCTACTACTACTGCATCTATATACATTGTCTACTGGCATTTTGAAAGAGTTTGTTGAAGGTGATACTAACTTACTACTGATCATATAGAAAAGAATCGGCTGTAATGATCTATGTCTAGATAAACAATATAAATTATTACTTCTCAACATTTTAATCTGTCTGGCTCTAACATATTAAAACTAATACCACAAAAAGAGTGATGGGCATAGGGAAACAGCAGACTGAGACTGAAGATTAGCTTTGGTTTGTGATAGAAAACAGAATAACATTTACAGGATAGAGAAATGAATCACAGAGTTAAACCCCAGATTACAGGAAAGTAGCTAAGCTTAAGCAGTAGGAGCAAAGGTAAGAAGAAAGAAGGGCAAGCTTGAGTGAAATAGAAAGAGATGTATCAGAATCTACAGAAAGGCTTTTCCAAAAGGCCTTAAGATTGTACTTAAGACAGAAAAAAATGCAGAAACTAAAACATGACAGCTACAGAAAGAAGGGAAAGAAAACAAAGGAAGAAATAGAAAATAAGAAAAATAAGAACCCATAAATCAATAGCAGCAAAAACACAGGTTCAGTCTACCTACAGAAAACCACAGAAGTGAGCCTAATGTCCAAAAAGATACCTTCCTAAGTTATTAGAATGAGAAGTCTCAACATCTGAGACATTTTGTAATATTTGTTATAGCTCTCCTTGGATCAAAAATGAAGTATAAACTACTTTGTATTGATAATTTTATTCAAGTAACTTTTAAATCAGTTGTGAGAATACATAGACAAACACACACACGCACGCACATGCACATCTTAATATGAAATCACAATCATTGAAACTATTTAATGCGATTTTCAATTCTTCACTTTGAGGCAAATGTAATCTCAAGATATGACAGCTCTGTTTTTCAGAGAAGCCTGGAGAATGCCAACTTTCTGATTTTCTGTGAGTAAAAGTAAGTCCTTTCATACTTTTTCTCAAAAAGCAATGAACAACTTTCGAGAAAGCAACTCACCTCCTCCTTTACATTAGTCAGATATGACAGATTTGTCATTAAGTTTGAAGAGTGAGTAATGTGATGGGGGAGGTGGGTTGTTTTCTCAAAAGTATCATTGATACAAAAAAAAAAAGAAAGCCATGAGAATATTTCTGACTCAAGAAAGCTAAAGGAATATGAAATCTAAGGGCAATATATCTGACTCCAAATTGAATCTTGAAAGGGAAGATTTTTTTTTGGTTGAAGATATTTTTATCAAGTGACAAAAATCAACATCAATACAATATTAGACTGTATGCAACTACTGTATCTATGTTAAAATTACTATTTATTTACTCCAGGTAAAGGAATAGTTGATTTTCTTTCTGCCTTGCCTTCTTGTTGTTCTGTTAAAAGTTCTTTAATAGGGGCTGGAGACTTATTTCAAAGCTTAGGAGCAATTGACTGGTGAACGCCTGGCCCTAGGTTTGATCCCCAGTACCACACAGGCTGGGGGTACTGGCACACGACACACCGGCAGAAAACAAATGAGTAAATAGAAAATAAAGAGGTGAGCCACTGCACCTAACTCAAATGAAAAAAAAAAAAAACTTCTTCAAAAATTGTATTTGTTTTAGCCAGGCAAGATAGTGCGTGCCCATAATCCCAGCACTCCCAGAGGGGCAATTTGGTGACTTAGCAAGAATCTGGGGAAAAATTAAATTTTTCTAACTCCAAATTAAAATTTTCAGTCTTTAAATCTTCACAAAGCATATGTTTACCAAAACACTACTAAGAATTATTTTTACAATATTATCTGGGCCTTCAATTTGATAAAGTTATTTATATAGCACAATGTGACTCTTTGGAACCACACATGGAACTCAAGTCCTTGAAGTGTGTTACTCTCACATGTGTCTGGAGAGAAGAAAAAGTTAAGGTTGAGTCAACAGAGGGATAGAGGGCAAGTCATTGAACTTAACGTTAGTAATTCTGATAACTAGGTGGCCCTACTTGGCAGCCCTGAGACAGAGAGGGCTCTGGACGAGAGGTTCTGCCGCCCTCCCTCCCCCATCTACCATCCTCTATCTCTCCATGTCCAAGTACTTTCTCCATCCTCCCCTCGCTCCCTCTTCCACCGGTCTTCAGCAACTCAGCATGCTGACATCATACTGATGTCTATGACCTCATTGTTGGCCGCCAGGTTGCCAGGGCCTTGGCGTGGGCTCATGACCAGAACCCCAGGCAGCAGCGGTGGCTGCTCCTGGACAGAGCTTTGGCTTCTCTGTGCAGAAGCCCTAGATCAGCAGGGATCCGGTTGTTTTCCTGACAGAGGTCCAGATGGTCAGGTGTCCGACAGAGTTACAGATAGAGTCCGGCACCTCACATCAACCACTCTCTGCTCCCCAGTCCTCCCGGTCTGCCTCCCCCTTAGACCCTGTAACAGGCCTACAGCCCCCCTTCTGTGAACTCAGCCTCTCCCTGCTTCCTCCTCTTCGGGGTCTCAGACATCCCACACCTGGCGCTAGGCATCCTCCTGCAAGGGTTGGCTGCCACAGAGACTTCAGAATGAGCTCCGTGACCAGATTGTGGGCCCGCCAGATCAATGCTCTGCAAGACCCATGGGGGATGACTTTTACATCCGGAAAGGCAGTATAATAGGTCCCAAAGACAGTCCCTACCAGGGACGGGTATTCTTCCTCAGAATTTGATGTTCACCTAATTATCTTTTTAAACATTCATTCATGACTTGCATCTCGTTATCCCACCCAAATATTAACAGCAATGGAGCGATCTGTTCAGATATTCCCCGACCAAGTAGTCACCAGCACTCACGATTTCAAAGGTATTTTTTTTGCTTTGATTTTTTGCCTTTAGCCTTCTGTAAGTTATCATTTCCCAGCCCCAAGGTGTTGTTATCTATCTATTGATTGCTACTGTTATCCCAGCCCATAGGGTCATTTGGTCCCTGCAATCAGGAAGCTGTACAAATGGACAGAAGCAAGTATGACACCCTAGCTCCAGGTTTACGCAGAAGTATGCAATGTAAGTTCAGAGAGTTTTAGCAAAGTAATTTCATTGCCAAAATAATAAAGACAAAATTACCAGTTCAAGTAATTGGTTGTTTTTGGTTACTTTCTGTGGGGAGATGCCTCCCCCCATCTTGTGGGCTCACATTGTGCACATTTCAGGTCAGGGAGTATGTGGAAGGGACCCGAGAGGGACCTACGTGTGGGCGGGGGCAAGAGCCAGGTTGGTGGAGGATGTCAGGGGACTGCGGGTGCTGCGGAAAGTAGCCTAAGGTACCTTTGGTTCAGTCCCAAGTAAAAAAAAATTCTTTATTGATTTAGGATGGGAGAACAAAGTAAAAATAAGAGAGTGTGACTTGGGGGCTAGACAGGGACAAATTCAACTACCTAGTCGGACAATTTTTTTTTTATCTGGAGTTTTCTACAGCTGACAGGGAAAGCTGAATGAAGATTACAAAGCTAGTTAGACATCTTTTTCCCTGTATTTTTGTTGTTGTGGTTGCTATTTTTTTTTTCCTGAAGAAACAGTGTCTGTAAATGGTTTAGTTTTGGACAAAATTAAAATTCATCTCTATATTCCATTTGAAAGTCGAGTCTTAACTAACAAAAAGGACAGAGGTTCATAGGTTGAATTTTTAGAAATAAAACGTTTACTTTCCATGTTTCTGCACTTCCTACTGCTTGAATCCCATGCAATTTCCCCCACCCTGCCTGTCTCCCATTCTCTAAGTTCGAAGTGGCTTCTCAAGAAATACCTGCAGGGCTCAAAATCTGTCCTGTTTTCCCGAGAACCCCATAAGGTCTCTGATTTTACTCAGATTCCGTGTAAGTGGAGGGTGGCAGAATGGCAGGGAATCCAGCTAAGGACTTCATTAATCATACACAACAAGCGGCATGAACTTCACTAATGCCAGCTGCCTTTGCCCTCTAAATCCCAAAGGGGAGGTGTGGGGCAGAGAGGTGGGTGCTGAACTTTTTTTCTCACAGCTGAACAACTTCGTCTTTAAGACATTGCTAGCAAGCCTGTCCAATCTTAGCCCCAGGAAGAGGCAGACATTCTTATTAAAGTGTTTGGGAAACAAATTGATCCTCTGCCCTGGAGGGACCTCAGTCTTCTAAGGTTTTTTTTATTACAAAGTATTTCAACAAACACATTTTAAAAACAAAATGCATTCAGTATATTCAGTATATATTCAGTATATCCCATGACTTTCACATTGAGCTGCATTGAAACCCCAGCTTCTCACCACCTATTTTATTTTTGTGACTGTATTATTACTTGGGATAGGCTGGAGTTTGAGATTCACTTTTCTCAGTGTCAGATTAATGGAATTACAGGCATTTACCAGCATGCACCAAAACATCAGGCTGAAAGTTAACTTCGAATAAACTTCTTTTACTCACTCCAACACAATTTTACCTTTATTGAATTTCTGTTAACATCCTACCAAGGAAATGAGATGTTTAAAGGTCAGAAAACACGTTCATGAAAAAATATACATTATTTTAAATTTTAACAAATTCTTGATAGTCTAACGATAAATACTCACTTTGATAAATAGTTTCACAAATTGTATAAATATCAGGGAGAAGTGTAATTTGACAACTTCAATTGCTTGGATCCTTCTACACAGTTAAAATTTAATTTTATGAGAATAATAATGTGTGGAAAACCAAATTCCTCCATAAGAACTGTACATTCAGGGATAAATAATCAGATAGCAAAGACCACCACCATTGGATTCAAACCGTTTTGTAATTTACCCAAATACATTTTCTAACCTGTAGGTTAAGGGTAATAATTTTAAAGCTTTGATTTTTTTTAAATGTAAGGTCATAACATTTTAGATACTACAGGATAACAATAAATGTTCAGCAAGGGAAATGTAAGCTTGGTTGCTTAGTGTTTTTTGAACATTTAATCTAGCACATTTCTGCAATGACAATATGTAGATATTATATTTTAATAAAGGTTAAATTTCTTACAATTATAGCAGAAAAAAGACAGAAATCTAATTTATGCTTAAATATACAATTTTGTAAGATATGTTAATTACTCACTTGAGAAAGCTTTTAAACCTAAATGAGATGTTTCTCTATTGAAATTTTCTTTTGAAATGTTAATTTACTTTTAGTATGTTACTTACCATCTAATATTTTAAATGGAGAGACCGTAGTTTTGTAAAGGTATAAAATTACTAATTGCTTGGATTTTTCAAAAATCTAAATTAAAATAGCCAGTAACTCCATACATGTGTTTGAACTCCTTGTCCAACACCCCAACCCTTACGACACACAATTTCCTTTCTGACACACTAAGGAATGCTGTCTAGTGGGACTTTCTGTTATGCTGGAAATTTGTTTCGTGCACATCATCCAGTGCAGTGACCACGTGCCACACATGGATTTGCAAACCAGGAGACAGAGACGGCAGCCCGGCACAGTTGTGTGTAACAGTGATCCAGCTAGCTGAGAACTAGTACAAAGGATGACAAGTTTGAGCCCAGCCACCAATATAGTAAGAAACTGTCTGAAAAATATATATGCAAGGTGGGAATATAGCAGTTCCGTGGGAAAACACCTGCCTAGCCTGGACAAGGTAGCGGGTTCTATCCCTAGTACCAAAAATAAATACATATATAAAGGAAGAAACATATAAATCGAGAGAAATATTTATTTTTACATTACTTTCATACTTTCAGATGTATGTATTGCGTGATTTATAAATAAAATATGTTTTAGCCTTTAGGTTTTTATTACAATTAAAAAATAATAAAATATTTACATTGTGATGTGTGCGTCTAAGTTACTTTATTGTTGCTGTGAAAAATGCCTGACATATGCAATTATGGCTGAGAATTGCGTCTGTAGATATAATCAGATCAGTTGTAATTCAACGTGGAAACTGAACCCAAATTCTGACCACTGGCATCTGTTAATAGTTGGCTTTTTAACGTGGGTAGTGTGGATAGTTTAGAAAATAAACAACCCTTAATTTTGTAATTTTCTTTTATTCTAAATTAGAGAAAAGCTGTATCATTTATAAGGGCCTCAAATCATAATCTTTCTGTGTTTTCATAGTGGTTATAGCTCTATAATTTAAATGTTTTCCCTAAACAAAGTTATTGTCTACAAATCTCTTTGCCATTTGGTGCCAAGACATTACACATTTGAATTTTAATATAACCCTAACGGTCTCTATGTTGTATTGGTGACAATTGCGAGAACTGGAGAGAAATGGCTTACATTATGAACATCAGCATTTACTAGCTATTTGAACTCAGGCATATTAAATAACCTTCCTGAATCTCAGGTTTTTCGTCTGTTAAAAAAGAACAGGGATAGTTCCTCCCTCATATAATTGATGTAAATAATAAATGAAAGAGTGTCTTGTTGATCCTTGTCACGCTGTAATTATTATTATTGTTATTAACTGCTCCCTTTTTATTAAATATTTTTCCATTTGGGTTGGTCAGCTATTGTAATGACGAATATGGTTGTGTCTTTGGAGATGCATGTGTGAATACAGGTAAGAGCTTCAAAGTGTTAAAGATGTGTGCTGTTTGAAACATGTAGAGACATGATTTAACCATAAATTCACTATATTTCATGAACCACCTTATCTAAAATTATGAAGAACTTTACTATAATTCAACTAATAAGCACAAGACAATTCCCTCTTAGACGTCTATTTAATAAATACGAAATAGCATCCAAAATCTTGGCTAAATCTGAGATACAGAAATGAAGCAAATATTGCATAACATTTTGGAAACATGACAGATTTGGTAGATAAGAGAATAATGTATTATGTATATATTTCCCTTCTGTGTGTTTATCTCTTTGATTCTTGAATTTCTCACAGCAGAATTAAAATTATAAATTCCTAGCCTCGTATCTGTTTACACATATTTCACAATCTGAGCCGTGTATTTCTATGTTTTCATTTAATTTTTCATATAATAACTTAATTATTCCTAGGTGGAAAATTCTTGAACGATAGAATACCAGGTTTAGGCTTACTCAAGTTATAGTGTCCCTAGAGTTACTCTGTTTGTTTAAAATTAATGTGACCTGATCCCTTCATTATAGAAAAATTGATTATACAGTCACTTTGAGACCAAAAAAACTAAAGCTATTATGTAAAGCATTCTCAGGTACTCCCTGTTATTGGCAATAACTTTTTAAATCACACATGTAAAATGTTCTAGAAAGGAAAGAAAAAATAATAAAAGGAAAAGGATTTATGGAAAAATATTACTCTTTTGGTTCAGATCTGAGCTGTTCCAAAAAGCCACATGTACTCATGGATACTGTGTATTTTGGAATGTGGGGTGAATCTGGAGGGAAAGGATGCTTGGCACTTGATTTGGAGGGGTGTGTGCTGGTTCCATCCATTCTCTCTGGTTTGGTTCTGTTCCGTTCTGTCATGGTGTATGCAGCTCTGTCTCCCGCTTCAGGCCCTCCATATGAGTCCACCATGTCTAGGTGCCTGCCTGTAAATGGACCGAGAGCTCCTAAAACTGTGAGCTAAAACAAGTATTTCCTCTCATAGACTGTAGATGTTGGGTATTCTGTGCAATAGACAAACAAACAAAAAAAAAACAGCTAATACATTCATGATCAGAGTGAATAATCAAATTCAAACATTTGTTTAATGGGCTTTAGGCTTCAGAGAATTTCTAGGCTATAGTAATAATAAATGAAACAAGTATTTTGGTTTTTTTCAACATTATTCTTAATTGAATTCTTTTTTATACTCTTTTCTCTTATTTTAAAAAGATTGTTATTTATCTTCAATTTCCATGAACACAATGTTTATTAGTGTTAGCAAGTCTCACTTTGTCACAGGACTGCAAAAATTTATTCTCAATGTATTATCCATCTTTGGTATTGCTGGTGTCTTTGCAAAACAATTCTTAAACACCCAATATTTGAGTATTTTGCCTCTTAGATTATAAATACAGTTCATGGATTAATATATTTTCCCACTTTTAATATTTTCATAAATTTCTTCTAATATTAACATTACTATTTACTATTTGTTTAGCTATGGTTCTTAGAAAAATAGAATGGAAACGTGGAGCTATTTCCCTGTCTCATCAATGTATGTACGTATCAATCTATCCACCTATCTGGATTCATTAGCTTAGCTTACAGAGTCAGTAGTAACATGTCCATGACAGCAACCTGTGAGATCAGAAAGATCCAAAATGGCTCTCTGCTAAGAAGAAAAAAGGAGGACCTGGTTACTGCTCAGATGAGAAGGTTGTAGCTGCAGAATGTGGGGATCAAAAGTGCAATATTAATCTGATAACAAAGGTTTACATACTCTAAAATATCCAGCACTTTGTTACCTTGACAATGATATGTATGTGCACAAAATGCTCAACTTCAACGTAAACCTTAAATTTTGCACTTATACATAAAGATAAAATGGGAATAAATAAATAAAAATAAATAAAATACCCACTGCAAATGTCTACTGGCAAGCAATATCGAGAGGAAAATGATGTGGAGGCAAGAGTCCCTCAACAGAAAGCTCTCCCAGACAAAGTGAAACTTTTTTCTTCCTTCCCTTTTGATTCATTTCAGGCTATCACTTTATAGATTGGTGCTTGCCACGTCCTGGGTCGGTCTTCTCCCCTTCTTGCGCTTGCCTGCTTGTTGGTCATCCACAGACACACCTCAACTCCGCCCTACCGACCAGCTATGCTATGCATTTTCTAACCTATTTGAAGCACGTAATTAACAGTCACCATCTACCCATTTTCAACCTAATAGACCGTACTTGATCCCCAAATACATGAACATATTAATAATTATGCTTAAAATAATACAATTGTCCTTAATACAAATGAAAACACTAGATTTCTCCCTCAAAATAGATGGCAGTGTTCTCTATGGGAAATGATTACTCTTCTCCTGACATTCCATAACCTGAATATTACAGTGTAGTTTTTTTAAATGCCAGCATTAAGTCAGTGTTGTTTTATAAATAAAACAAAGATCTCAACATCTGTGTACAACCATGTTGACAAACTAGAAAAGAAATTTGACAATCGCAATCTTCTTTAACTGTTTACCTGGCCCTGGGTGATATTAATAAATACCTTCTGTACTGCACATTCTGTTTTTTCGTGGCATTCAGAATATGCCCCAACAGGACTTGGCTTTGCACCTGATTGAGTGAAATTCTGTATTATTTTTCATGCTGCCTGGATTATATTGTTCTAGTTTCCCATTGTCTGTAATAATAGTGCACACTATCACTAGAAAACATTCTGAGGGATCTTTTGCACTCCAAGCATATTCTTATATCTCTATTGGGGAGTAATAGTCCATTTTGTCTTGGTAATCTCGATTGATCACTCCTCAAACACCATACTCTCTATTTAGCTTGGTGACTTAGAGGCATGAGAAGCCAAAATGACCAGGAGGAAATAATTTCCTCCATTTCAATAAAACCATCATTATGGCTCTTCACTTAAAACTAAAACTTATAGGTGAGTAGAGCACAAAGTCATGGGAACAGGAAGGAAACTTTTGCTGGTGTGTCACTGGGGGTGAGATTTCCATTGTCTTTGCACTCCTTGATTCTGGGAGCTGGATCTCCTGGCTGCGGCTACAGGAGACACGACGCCGTAGTTCTGATGCTTATTCAGAGCGCACACAGCCTTCTGGACAATGTGTTCCCAGCTCTGCAATGTGCTACCATCTAGTTGGCACTGCAGTTTCGTCTTCAGAAGCCCATTTCACTGTTCCATTAATTCAGATACTTCCAAATCCTGGAGAATATGGTAAAACCAATGGATTCCATGAGTGTGAGCACATTTCTAAACTTCTCTTGTGGTAAAATATGTTTCTTTGTGTGAGGCAATGGAGTGAATACCACGATGGTGGATGAAACATTTTATAAAACTATGGATGTTACTTCTGGCAGAAGCATTGCATATAGGGGTGGTAAATCCACACATGGATGGATTAGTTTCTGCTCGCCTCAATGACAAATCATTACCTTTTCCATGATAGAAGTTGTCCAATGCAATCAATCTGCCACTCTGTTGCAGGTTGGTTACCTCAAGGAATAGCAACTTACTGGGAACCGGAATTGGTCTATGCTATGGAAATAGTAGGCATTCAGCAGCGGTTGTAGCCAAGTTAATCTCGGTGAATGAAAGTTCATGTTATTGAATTCATGTATAACCTCCATCCCTGCCACCATGGTAACCTTATCCATGAGGCCACTGGGCCAATGACAGAGGTGGCTGTGGAAAGAGGGTGATTACTATTTATAGAAAAAGTCACCCTATCCATTTATTATTAAAATCCTTTTATGCTGAGCATTTGCATGGGGCATGAATATTATAAGTCTTTGTCTGAATGGAAATCTATCCACATACTTTGTCCCCAAATGTCCTTCTTCTTTATCTTCCAGTTATATTATTTTCATGTCTGTGACTATCCAGCCAGATCGTTGGCTGTAGCCCACAAATTTGTACATAATCACACATTTGGCCATTTTTCTTTAAAAGAAATTTATTTAATCGAGGGCCTTTCTAAATATTTGTCCCTGGTAAAGTGTTTCCTTCACCACTGTTCTTCAAGGGTGTCCTAAAAAGGGGCTGTCACGCTCCAGCCATTGCCTTAGTGTGGTGGCAGCATGATGTCCTGAACTATTTGCCAACCAGACCCTTCTCTTCTCTTTTTCTGTCAAGTGATCACAATAGACATCATAAAGTCACAGGTTCATCCTACAAAAGAGAAGGTAGTACAGTTGGAGCAGAAACCATGATCACTTGACACACTTCTTCATACAATGTGCCTGTGCCTCCTTGATTCGCTTAAGTTTGAACATGTATATAACGGTTCCATTTGTTGACGGACTGTTGTTGCACACATCCAAGTTTATGATTTGATGGGTCATATAACATCTAGTTCACACTGAGCCACTCAGTTTTCACGCTAACCTGACAGCCTATGGTAACTATTAAGTCTTCACTAGGACCCGGTAGCAGACCAGAAGCTGTTTCTCAAAGGGAGACTTGTATTCAGAATGTGTCAGACCCTTGCTGTAAAATCCAAGGAACCTCTGCTGTGATTCACTCATGATGCCCTGCCAGAAACCATAAAGAATATTTTTATTTGCCACTGAAAACTCAAGCATCTTTGAATCTTCTGGATCATACATTCCAAACGGGAGATCAGTCTGTATGCAACCTGGACCTGTTGCAGTCTTCTCTTGTTCTTCGCCCTACTCAAAACCAGCAGCTCTCTGAGTCACTTGGAAAGTGGGCTGGAGTAACAAATCCAAGTGAAGAAAAAGTTGCCTCCAAAACTCACACGGATCCGCTTTGCGTTGTGCCTCTTTCTTGGTTGTAGGTGGAGACGGATGCAACAACATATGCTTCATCATAGAAGGAAGGTCTTTACATGCCCCTCCCACATCTGGGCTCCCAAAATTTTCACTGAGGAAGAGAACTCTTGAAATGAGTGGATTTATGTCCAACCCTTACACATACAAATAATTTACCAAGTCCATAACTAGTTGCTACTTCTTGCTCACTTGGTCTAATTACCACAAAGTCATCAATTTAATGAATTATGGTGATACCTTTTAGGCAAGAAAGACAATGAATATCCCTGCAAAATAAGTATTGACACGGAGATGTAGGGTGAATATATTCTTGAAGTAGCACAGTAAGTATGTATTGTTTTCACTGCCAGTTGAAAACAAATTGTTGCTGGTGGACCTTGTGAGTAAGCTTTGATAAAAAGACATTTCCTAAATCAATAGCTACATACTAGGTACCAGGACTTGTGTTGATCTGTTCTAGCAAGAAAATAACATCTGGAACAGAAGGTGAAATCGTATGCACCAGTTGATTAAGTTCACACTAATCCATAATCCCATTTAGCTATTCCCACCAGAATATTCCTACATGTCAGGTTAGGGAACCAATATGAGGATTCGGCCAAGCACTATGGATATCTATCCAGATTATGCATTCTTGAATGGAGGAAATGACTACAAAATGGACTTGGAAACATTCTGGATCCACTGTGAGTTGGACCTTGGCCAACATTCCAGTGATTACTTGGCCACCAAAGGCCCCTACTCTTGCTGTAGGGTCACAATGATGTTACAGAACTCCTACAAATGGTATCAACTCAAAGCAAGTGCCCAATATTTCCTGAAATGTCTAATCATTTTCTTTTCCCCCACTGTGCAGCTACCTTAATAAAAGGCCACAGGTCATTTTTTTGAAATACAAGTAAAAGATTGACAGTATAACTCTTTAGTGGCTCTCTAGGGTCCTTTCTTAGGGAACACAGGCTCCAGTTTATTCAATGGGTACTCTGTCCAAAAACTAGCTGAAGCATAGGAATTGATTGAAGGGTCATCATACTTTGTTGCTAGTATTGGAGTTAGAACTTGTTCATTTGTTCTCTTTTTTTTCCTACATAATTCAAGTAAAGTTCAATATACTTACTCTCCATATTACTTTTGGGAATGGCATGATTAGTAGGCAATGCCGTAGTTCCAAACATGTCAGTCCACTCTGATCATTGCATTGCCTCTTCTGTTCATTGCTGCAAATAGGCCCAGCTTTCCTTTGATGACTAAGAGTTGCCACTGGATTTTTGAGACTCCAAGTTTCAATCATACACATTACATTTAATTGTATCAACTGAGTTGCATTTCCACTGAAAAGTCTGGTATGCAGAGAAAAGCAATAATGGGGCATTTCAAAGATACTGGTATTCCCTCCTTGATCTGTTTCTAAATCTATTGATAAGGGTACATGTTCTACACCTAATTACTTTAGAGGAGTAGGTTATACCTGATAAATCCACACAGGTATGCCCATTTTCCTCTCCTTTAGACACACTCACCAACTGTGAACTAAGGATATCTGGCATCTGTAGCTCACTCAGCCATTTTTGAGCCATATTTTTTTCCAACAAATCAAACAGAATGTTCACATGTCATAACTTTATGCACCATGACATTTAATCCACAATATCTGCTCAGTGGACACAGGTCAAGAAACAAATCCAGATCAAGTTTATGTTTCAAGGCTGGAGGAATAGCACAGCTGTTAAAGTGTTTGCCTAGATTCCTCAGCACCAGGTGAGCCAGGGGTAGGGGCTCCTGTTGTAATCCCAGAATTCTGGAGGATACTGGAGGACGACTACTGTGAATTTGAGTCCAGCCTGGACAATAATAGTGAGTTCAGGAATAGCCTGTACTACACAGGGATCCTGTCTCAAAATAAAAATAAATAAAGCTTCTTTTTTTTTCACGACTACTCTATGCTTCTGTGTGTGTGTGTGTGTGTGTGTGTGTGTGTGTGTGATACTGGGGATGGTTGTGGTGAGGATCTGGAGTGTCCCCCAAAAGTCTCATGCATTTTAATGGAACCATGTGATGTTGGTGGACTTGGGTGTGGTACGGAGAGGTGGATTACAGTTAAGTTAGGATTAATAGTGTGAAATGGTGACACCTGGATGTAGGAGGGACTAGTTACTGGGCGGAGACCTGAAAGGATACATAAGCTGCACCTGCCTTCCTGGAAGACTGGGACTAGTCTCAACTAGCCTCAGCTGGTCTTCCGTTAGGCCAGGGAAGCTGCCTCCAACTCTGCCTGTGCCATGTACTTCCATTGTGGCCGGCCACCGCTGAATTGACTGCGACCTTCCAGACGGTGAGCTAAAATAAACATTTCCTTTCCTGTGTTAATGGTTGTTGGGTATTGAGGCACAGCAACGAAAAATAAGTAAGACAGGGATCAAGGACAGGGGCCACACTCGAAGCTACATATGCAAACTCATTTTTAGTTTTGATTCTGAGACAGGGTACAACTGAGATGTTACATTGTGAAGGGTGGTCTCAACCTTGCCATCCTTCTATCTCTGTTTCAGAGTGCTGGAAATATAGGCTTGCACCATGTGATCCAACTTAACCACATGTTTAAAGTCCTTTGCAACGCCAATGTAAAAATTAAGAGTATAGTTTAATGTATAAGATTATAAATATATATGAATATATTTCACAAAATTATGTGAAAACAAACATTGCAAACTACAGAATATTATTGAAAAAATTCAAATAGCTAAATATACTGAATTGGGTTCAAAATTCACCCATTATACAAACTTAGAATTGGTAAAAACTTGTTAAAGTGGCAAATTATTTATAAATATTTAACAGTCCCAATCAAAATATCAGTTTTTTATCAAATTAGCAAATTAATCCTACAATTCATAGATATTTGAAATGGATCTGAAACAAAAATAGTTAATTTAAAGATTAATGAATAAGCATCAAAGTGTATTGACCTAAAATTCAAGCACTCATTTTGGGTCAGATTCCACTTCTTTATTTTTGGAAATTGCAGTGACTTTACTTATTAAAGCTGCTTTTCACAAACCTATCGTTCTATATCTCTGCCCAATTTCAATATAATATGCTTATGATTTACCAAATTAAAAACTGCTGTGACATGTAAAAATCGTATTGTAGTGCTTAGGATCTGGAGTGTCCCCCAAAAGTCTCATGCATTTTGATGGAACCATGTGATGCTGGTGGATTGGGTTCTGGTCTGGAGGGGTGGATTACACTTAAGTTGGGATTAATACTGTGCAGTGGCCACACCTGGAAGCAGGAGGGACTGGTTACTGGGCAGAGACCTGAAAGGATACATAAAGCTGGCCCTGCCATCCTGGAAGTTGGGGACTATCTAATAGCCTCAGCTTGCCTTCCTGTTGCTGATGTCTGGGGAAGCTGCTTCCACCTCTGTCTGTGCCATGTACTTCGATAGTTGCCGGCCACCCCTGAATGGACTATGACCTTCGAGACTGTGAGCTAAAATAAACCTTTCCTGAGTTTATTGGTGTTGGGTATTGAGTCACAGCAACGAAAAATAAGTAAGACAGGGATCAGGGACAGCGGCCTCACTCTAAGCTACATTGCCAAACTTATTTTGGGTTTTGATTCTGAGACAGGGTCTCACTGAGATGTTACATTGTGAAGTGTGGTCTCAACATTGCCATCCTTTTGTCTCTGTTTCAGAGTGGTGGAAAAATAGGCTTGCACCATGTGATCCAACTTAACCACATTGTTAAAGTCCTTTGCAACGCCAATTTACAGATTAAGAGTATAGTTTAATGTATAAGATTATAAATACATGTGCATATATTTACGAAAATGTATGTGAAATCAAACATTGAAAACTACAGAATATTCTTTTAAAAATTCAAAGAGATAAGTAAATAGAAGTGGGTTCAAAATTCACCCAATATAAAACTTAAAATTGAAACAAAATTCGAAAAGTGGCAATTTATTTATGAATATTTAACTCTTCATCAAAGTATCAGATTTTTAAAAAATAATCAAATTAATCCTAAAATTCATAGATATTTGAAATGGATCTGAAACAACAATAGTTATTTCAAAGATTAATGAATAAGAGTCAAAGTAGATTGACTTAAACTTCAATCACGCATTTTGTGTCAGATTCCACTTCTTTATTTTTGGAAATTGCAGTAACTTTACACTCTTGAGCAGATTTTCACGAACCTATCGTTCTATATCTCTTCCCAATTTCAATATAATATGCCTATGATTTCCCAAGTTAAAAACTGCTGTGACATGTAATAATTGTGTTCTTGTGGTTAGGATCTGGAGTGTCCGCCCAAAAGTCTCATGCATTTTAATGGAACCATGTGATGCTGGTGGATTGGGGTCTGGTCTGGAGGGGTGGATTACACTTAAGTTGGGATTAAAGGTGTGCAGTGGCCACACATGGAAGCAGGAGGGACTGGTTACCGGGCGGAGACCTGAAAGTATACATAAAGCTGCCCCTGCCTTCCTGGAAGTTGGGGACTATCTAATAGCCTCAGCTTGCCTTCCTGTTTGTGATGTCCCGGGAGGCTGACTCCACCTCTGTCTGTGCCATGTACTTCGATAGTTGCCGGCCACCCCTGAATGGACTGTGTCCTTCAAGACTGTGAGCTAAAATACACCTTTCCTTTCCTGTGTTTGTGGGTGTCAGGTATTGAGTCACAGCAACGAAAATTAAGTAAGACAGAGATCAAGGTCAGGGGCCTCACTCTAAGCTTCATTTGCAAACTCATTTTTAGTTTTGATTCTGAGACAGGGTCTCACTGAGATGTTACATTGTGAAAGGTGTTCTCAACCTTGCCATCCTTCTGCCTCTGTTTGAGAGTGCTGGAATTATAGGCTTGCACCATATGACCCAACTTAACCACATTGTTAAAGTCCTTTGCAATGCCAATTTAAAAATCAAGAGTATAGTTTAATGTACAAGATTATAAATATATATGAATATAGTTAACAAAATGTTTGTGAAAACAAACACTGAAAATTAGAGAATATTGTTGACCGAATGCAAATAGCTAAATAATTTGAAGTGGGTTCAAAATTTATGCATTATAAAAACTTAAAATTGGTACACACTTGTTTAGGTGGCAAATTATTTATAAATATATAACATTCTCTGCCGAAATATCAGTGTTTTTTAAAATTAGCAAAGTAATCCTACAATTCATAGATATTGGAAATGGATCTGAAACAAAAATAGTTTTTTCAAAATGAATGAATAAGCATCAAAGAGTATTGACTTAAAATTCAAGCACGCATTTTGTGTCAAATTCCACTTGTTTATTTTTGGAAATTGCAGTGATTTTACTCATTTAAGCTGATTTAAGCTGATTTTCACCAACCTATCATTTTATATCTCTTCCCAATTTCAATATAATATGCCTATGATTTACCAAGTTAAAACGTGCTGTGACGTGTAATAATCGTGTTGTTGTGGATAGGATCTGGAGTTTCCCCCAAAAGTCTCATGCATTTTAATGGAACCACGTGATGCTGGTGGATTGGGGTCTGGTCTGGGGGGTGTATTACACTTAAATTGGGATTAAAGGTGTGCAGTGGCCACACCTGGAAGCAGGAGGGACTGGTTACTGGGCAGAGACCTGAAAGGATACATAAAGCTGCCCCTGCCTTCCTCGAACTTGGGGACTAATAAAGAGCCTCAGCTTTCCTTCCTCTTTGTGATGTCTGGGGAAGCTGACTCCACCTCTGTCTGTGCCATGTACTTCGATAGTTCCCGCCACCCCTGAATGGACTGTGTCCTTCAAGACTGTGAGCTAAAATACACCTTTCCTTTCCTGTGTTTGTGGGTGTCAGGTATTGAGTCACAGCAATGAAAATTAAGTAAGACAGGGATCAAGGTCAGGGGCCTCACTCTAAGCTACATTTGCAAACTCATTTTTGTTTTGATTCTGAGACAGGGTCTCACTGAGATGTTACATTGTGAAAGGTGTTCTCAACCTTGCCATCCTTCTGCCTCTGTTTGAGAGTGCGGGAATTATAGGCTTGAACCATGTGATCCCACTTAACCACATTTTAATGTCCTTTGCAACGCCAATTCAAAAATTAAGAGTATAGTTTAATGTATAAGGTTATAAATATATATGAATATATTTAACAATATGTATGTGCAATCAAACATTGCAAACTACAGAATATTTTTGAAAAAATTCAAATAGCTAAATAAATTGAAGTGGGTTCAAAATTCACCCATTTTAAAACTTAGAATTGGTAAAAACTTGTTAAAGTGGCAAATTATTTATAAATATTTAATAGTCTCTATTAAAATATCAGTTTATCAAACTACAAATTAATCCTATAATTCATAGATACTTGAAATGGACCTGAAACAAAAATAGTTATTTTGAAGGTTAATGATTAAGCATCAAAGTGTGTTGACTTAAAATTCAAGCACGCATTTTCTGTCAGATTCCTCTTGTTTATTTTTGGAAATTGCAGTGACTTTACTCATTTAAGCTGATTTTCAGCAACCTATCGTTCTATATCTCTTCCCAATTTCAATATAATATGCCTATGATTTACCAAGTTAAAAACTGCTGTGACATGTAATAATCGTGGTCTTGTGGTTAGGATCTGGAGTGTCCCCCCCAAAAGACTCATGCATTTTAATGGAACCATGTGATGCTGGTGGATTGGGGTCTGGTCTGGAGGGGTGGATTACACTTAAGTTGGGGTTAAAGGTGTGCAGTGGCCACACCTGGAAGCAGGAGGGACTGGTTACTGGGCGGAGACCTGAAAGTATACATAAAGCTGCCCCTGCCTTCCTGGAAGTTGGGGACTATCTAATAGCCTCAGCTTGCCTTCCTGTTTGTGATGTCTGGGGAAGCTGCTTCCACCTCTGTCTGTGCCAGGTACTACAATAGTTGCCGGCCACCCCTGAATGGACTGTGTCCTTCAAGACTGTGAGCTAAAATACACCTTTCCTTTCCTGTGTTTGTGGGTGTCAGGTATTGAGTCACAGCAACGAAAATTAAGTAAGACAGGGATCAAGGTCAGGGGCCTCACTCTAAGTTACATTTGCAAACTCATTTTTAGTTTTGATTCTGAGACAGGGTCTCACTGAGATGTTACATTGTGAAAGGAGTTCTCAACCTTGCCATCCTTCTGCCTCTGTTTGAGAGTGCTGGCAGTATAGGCTTGCACCATGTGATCCAACTTAACCACATTGTTAAAGTCCTTTGCAATGCCAATTTAAAAATCAA